>VDFB02058242.1:166018815-166041603 GCA_007258455.2 Sequoia sempervirens | reverse complement strand
AGAATAGGTCTCTAAAACTGGGACAAGTCACCTAATCGAAGAACTCAGTATTTCAGTTTGTTGTTTGTTTGCAAAGATTAAGCAAGTATATCCACAGATTTTGATCAAGCACATAGGTTTCAATCAGACAAGTTGTGATACAAAAAGTAGTCAATAACAGATCTATCAGGGACAAAGCAACTTGATAGTATCGGGGGAGTCTTGTTTGAAGATGTTTGGACAATGTTTAAGACTAAAAAACAAACACATAGCTATCCCTACCAAAGAAAATGGTGAGAAGTCAAAACCTTTGCCCCATTGCTTATGCGCATACGTGCACCTCACACAGCCGTGTCACCCCCTAGAGGGCGCCCGTGTTTTTGGTGTTTCCAAGGACTCAACAGTGTGCATTCAAAGGTTACCCTTGTAGTAGGGGCCAATGCCGCAACCGCCTCCAAACGTCCAGGTGTATGCCTATGATGGGAATCTGTGTATGATCAACATACAGAGAGATTCTTCCCCCTCCTTGCGCAAAGATTATGACTCCTTTCGGAGGTGAACCGGGTAGGCAACTAACTAAGAGGGTTTTACTTGGCTTCCATTCACAATAACCTTCGGTGCCTCTGATATAGAGCTTGGGCCTCGCAGCCACACCAACACCTGAAAATCACACACCCCCACAAGCAGGGCTCGGAGCGACGCCGCTCAGTGCAATAAACAAAGCTTTTCCATGATGATCGTCCAAGTCATGGAAAAGAAGTTACTATGGTCTTGGAGTCTTTAGACTCAACAAGACGTTCTTTATTATAGTGAGGTGGAATCCTGCGTGATAAGGGTATACTTTTCGCAGGTCATTCCTGGGAGGAGTTCAACTTTCCGGCGAGGTCCTCAAAGGTGACAGCGGACATGGCTCGAGATTAGGGTTTGATTTTTACGATTCTCTAAAGGAGAAGAGCATACTTCTCTAGCCCGTCTCTTTACCCAAACATGCTAAACAACCTTAATCACCGAGCTAGTTTCACTTCACCAAATCCACACGCTTTTGGGTTTCTGATTCTCTCAATGAGAGAAGAGCATAATCCCCTAACAAGTGAAAGTGCTAAAGATTCACTACCTTGCTCCACTCCCTAAGAGTTCATCATATTAGTAAGATCATCAGGAGCCTGGATTTGTCCATGGTCATCACCTCCATGTAACAAAGAGCCAAATTCCCTACTCACTATCGAAACTCCTAAGAATTTTAACGAAGCCCTAATTAGACTATGTGAATTGAAAAGCAGGAAAACAAACACAATGTTTTTTTAAATAAGATCTTTGACAAACGTAAGTGTTTGTTTTCGAGTCTTTGTCATGCATCCTACAATCAAACCGTTAGTGTGTTTCAAGTTCTCTGACTGGCGTCCTGCAGAAACTGTTATGCTGTGAAAAAAGAATTTAGAAGAACCAGAATTAAAAAAATCTAATTTAATCTAGTCAAAATTAATCCTAAAAGGTGGTTAACAAAACTAAAATTAAAGCTAAATTAATCTAATACTAAACTAAAAATTTAAAACAAAACTAATCAGAGTGTAAAAATTAAAAATATAATCTAAAATTAAAAAATTCTAATCTAAATTAATAATTCTAATTTAAATTAATAAAGTTAAAAAAATATAAAGTAAAAAAATCTAATTTAAATTAACAAAGTTAAAGAATCTACTTTAAATTAACAAAGTTTAAAAAATCTAATTTGAATTTTAGAAACTAAAAAAATATATAATTTAAAAATCTAAATTAAAAACTAAACCAAACTAACTAAAAACTAAACTAAATTAAGATTAAAAACTAAATTAGAATTAAAAACTAAACTAAATTAAAAACTAAAAATTAAAAACATGCATAAAAATCTTTAAATTTGATTTCTGAAAAATCTGTTTATAATGAGTAGACAAAAACAGAAACCAATTTTTTGAAGCAAAAATAAAACCAATCGTTTTTGATCCATTAAGTAGAAGATGAAAAATAATTTTTTACAAATCTTTGTGAATTGAAAAATGGCTAGCGACAATTTTTTGTGCAGGTTTTTTCTTCCAGATCTGTGAAAGGAAATCAAAACTGAAAATACCCGGATCAGATTTCGACCCTGGCTACAAAACTCAGAAATCGTTTTTCCTGCAACTGAGTGGAAGCTGAATTTATGAAGCAAAACTAAAAACTAAATTAAAAACTAAACTAAAAAAACTAAAATTAAAAACTAAACTAAATTAAAAACTAAATTAAAAACTAAAAACTAAATTGAAAACTAAATTAAAAACTAAATTAAAAACTAAACTAAATTAAAAATTAAAAATTAAACACGGTGGGCACCAAAATGTATAACTGAAAATATGTTATACTTATGTGAATCCTTGCATGCAAGGATACTCAATAATGAGTCATTGCAAATCAATTCACAGCTCTCTATCCGAGAAGAGCATGAATTGATATTGTGGCCCTCAGATTGACACAATTACCCCTGCAAATACGGTTTCAGAACGAGAGATTCAAAGAGGAGAAGCAAGAATGCCAATCTCCATGAATCATGTTCTTGCAATGCAACAATGAAAACTAATTTAAATGACTGTAAAATGCAATAAACAAAATTAATTTATTGAAATGAAAACTGATCTACATGCAATGCCATAAATGAATTACTTTGAAAATTAATCTACTATAAAGATTAAGCTAAAATGTAATATTAAACTATATGCTCTAAAAATAAGATGCTTATATAATCAAACTAATGTAATCTCAAATGATAAAATTCAAATTTGTAGCATAAGTTTGATGTAAAAATTCATGATTCTCCTTTTGAAATGAGAATGAAAGGGCTCATTTTATAGGAAAAAGTGGAATTGAAGGCAAATTCAGAAGTAATGTGGGATAAATAGGAAAATAGAAACAAATCTTGATTGGAATTCTTTTTTTAGTTTATTTCCCTTTTAACTGATTTGTTTCCTTATTTTCATCACAAGATATTCTTGAGAGGATATTTCATTTATTTTATTTTATTTAAGATGATAATATTTTTTTAATAAAATAAAATAAGATTATGTAATTTAGAAATGAATATTAATAAAATAAAATAAAATATTTAGTTAAAAAATAGATTTAATTAAATAGCATCATTTTATTTAAGTAATATTAACTTCAATTAAATAACATTATTTTATTTATTAAAAGGGATTTATTTTCTTTTGATTAAATAAAATTAATGAAGCATTCAAACTTTAGGGAAAATTGAAACATTTGAAATAGTTATGAATTGATTAAGAAATTTGATTTGAAAATGTGACAATCATTGATTCAGAAAGTTGATGTTGAAAAATTAAATAAATGGGGCCCAAAGTCTAGGTGACCATTTTAGGTTGCATACAAGTCTAAGCTACGTTAATGTGGTGCAATCCTTTAAGAGTCAAAATTGCAAAAGGGTAGCAATCTTTGACAGCCTGTTACTCAAAGACTGTGTCACTTATAGGAATTCCATCTAAGGCATCAAGATCATGTAGGGCCTCTCTACAATACCTCTCTAAATTTTTTTTTATCTCATATTCATTTTCCTGTGGTGTCCAGTTTTCACTTGATGGAAAAAGTGTCAAATACAAGCAAGGTAAAGTTGCAAAGTGGTGCAAATTTTGTTCTGCAACTCGTATGACCAAATAAACTGTTTCAAAATGTCTAAATGGGTACATTTACATTAGGCATGGTCCTCTTTCACACCCAAATATGTTGAATCACTCTAAGCTACGTTCAACCAACTTGGTCCCTTAAGAGTCCAAAGTGCAAAATGGTTGCAATATTTCACGGGCTATCATTTGAAGAATGTGACACTTACAAACTCTTTATGTAAGGCTACATGATCATGTTGGTCCCCTTTACAATAATCTCTCTTATTTTTTTTATCTAGTAGGAATTTTCTTGTGGTGGTGAATTTTTAGTTGAGGAAAAACTTGTCAAATGCAAGCAATGTAATGTTGCAAAGTGGTGCAACTTTTGTTCTATAACTCATGTAACCAAAAAAACTATTAAAAAACATATAAATGGGTATGTTTACACTGGACATGGTCCTTTTTCACACCCAAACATGCTAAATCACTCTGAGCTACGTTCAACCAGCTCCATCCCTTAAGAGTTTAAAGTGCAAAATGGTTGCAATCTTTGACAAGCTATTACTTAGAAATTGTGATTCTTAAAAACTCTTTATTTGAGGTTACAATATTGCATTGGGCCCCTCTATAATAACCTCTCTCATTTTTTTCTATCTCAGAGGCGTTTTCCTATGGTTATGGTTTTTTTAATTGAGGAAAAAGTTGTCAAATGCAAGTAGTGTAAAGTTACAAAGTGGTGCAACTTTCATTTTGTAACGTGTATGACTAAACAGATTATTCCAACATGTCCATATGAGAAAATTTACGCTAGGAATGGTCTTCTTTCACACCCAAACATTTTGAATCACTCTAAGCTATGTTCAATTGGCTCAATCCCTTAAGAGTCCAAAGTGTAAAATGGGTGAAATTTTTGACGAGATATTACTCGAAAACCATGATGCTTACAAAATATTTGTATGAGGCTATGGGATCACATTAGGACCCTCTACAATAACCTCAGTTTTTGCTATCTCAAAGGCGTTTTCTTGTGGTGACGAATTTTCAATTGAGGAATTTTTTTTTAAATGCAAGCAATGTAAAGTTGTAAGGTGGTGTAACTTTTGTTTGGCAACTTGTATGACCAAAAATTTTTTTCCAACACATCTAGATGGGTACATTTACGCTAGGCATGGTCATATTTCACACCTAAACATGTTGAATCACTCTGATCTATGTTCAACTGGATCAATCCCTTATGATGGCATGTAAAACAAAGGAAAACAAAAAGATTCACACAATAATTGATAGGTTGACTAGAGCTTATTTTAGAATACCACAAGCAGAGGTGAGGAACTAGAATAGGAGAAAGAAAAAAATTGAGAGAAGCGATGATCTACCTATGAAAATGAGATATGAAAAGTAGAAAACATAATAGCAAAGCATACAAGAGCCATTAAAGGTTTGTATAGAGGAGGTACAATAGGTTACACTATAAATATATATGTTCCCTCTCCTCCTAGCTTTATCCCTTTTAAATTATTCCTTGGATTCCATATTGAATTAGAAAGTATAAGTAAATGATACATCATTGGTGAATAATTTTTTGAAATATTGAAGCTTTTTAGCATCAACTAATAAAGTTGTTTAGCATCAATCAATAAATATTCAATACAAGCCATAAAGGGTAACAATGAGCAATTCTAGGGCTAACCAATTAAGTATACATGTGAATAAGTCAATAATACATATGAATAAGTGAATCACAAGTACTCAAATACATGTAAACCTTGAAGTATACACATGAATACATAGTATATGGATTAATACAAAGTATATACATAAATACAAGGTATACGCATAAAACACATAAGTCAAAAAGTATACATTGGAATACACTTAAGTCACAAAGTCTATACATAAGTTGTAAAGTATACACTTGAATACACGTAACTCATATCTATTGAACCATGGATATATAATGTAAATATGGACATGATTGATAAAAAATATTTTTATTACCTAAATATCCATGTAGGCATACATCAATATATTTAGATATAAGTATAAAATATATACAAAATAGCCATATAGGCTTACAAGAATGCTATATAGGCATACAATTTCAAATATATGCAATACAAAATAGGTCCAAAAATTCCATATAGGAATACAACAAAGGCCTCTGGAATAAAAATTCATTGCTCTCCAAGCTCTTGAAACATACTCTTGCCCTCTGTTGGTCATTCGGATGGTGATAAGTATGTCACTCATTAGATCTAAGGTTGAGG
Source organism: Sequoia sempervirens (assembly GCA_007258455.2). NCBI lineage: Eukaryota > Viridiplantae > Streptophyta > Pinopsida > Cupressales > Cupressaceae > Sequoia > Sequoia sempervirens. The sequence continues at coordinate 166,035,731 of VDFB02058242.1, read as the reverse complement.
AGTGCTCCTGCTCCTCCTCCTAAGGTTTAGTTCCCAATTGAGATTTATCTGTTACAATAACAAGTAAAGACATTAATATATAGAAATTACTTTATGAAAAATTATTATTTAACAAAATAATCACTTACTTCCTTTAGATGATCACTCTCCTCGAGGGAAATATTCACATGTCCATGTTGTGGTGTGTTGAAGCCCTATAGAAACCATACAAAGAGAAATCAAACTACGAATCAATAATGGTTTAATTTTTCACTAACTAATAGCTATAACAACAAATGCAAATTGAAAGTTAGTTTATCTACCTCATACCCCCATGAGAGGCATCGAGGAGTCTATAGCAAAAGAAACACCAAGCTCCATTTCCCTATGAACATCTAGAGGCATTTCCACTTGCAACATATGAAAATAAAACAACAAATTATTCAATCACGAAAACTACAATAGTAATGCACATCATGGCTTATAATGCATGAGATAATAAACATTATTTTGAGTACTTATTGAACTATATATTTCTTACTGTCATGCTTACTATTTTCTATATCCATAGCTTGTTTGAAAGTGCTTGTTTTAGGATTTTATCCATAGAAGCAAGGTAGTGAACCATTTGATAAAATGCTTTAGTAGACATGTACAAAAAATGTGGTAGAATAGAGAAGGTAGTGAAGTGTTTGGAAAAATTTATCAAATAAATGCAATCTCATGGTGATGGAATGCCATTACAAACAAATGTTTCATGGCATTCCATCACAATGAGACTGCATTTCTTTGAGGAATTTTTTCAAACAGTTCATTGCCTTTTGTATAGTATTATGTTGGGATGGGGTGGATGGTATAGTGTGTTCTTGGTTATGAGATGGAGAGAAATCATGACATGAATAATGAGGGGTGGGGATATGAACAAGTGGAATAAAAGGTGGAAGGTTCCATGGATTGGTAAATTGAGGATAAGGATGAGGACATTGAAAAGAATTTGGAGAGGAATTTTGGCTAAAGGATTAGTTTCTATTCTTAAGGCAGTGAGTTGTTTGAAAATATGCCTCAAAGAAATGTGGTCTCATGGTGATGGTATGGCATTCCATCACCATGAGACCACATTTATTTGAGCCATTTTTTTGAACAACTCACTGGCTTGTCTATGCTATTGCTTACTATTATTCTTTGATAGATTTTTCCAAGCATCCATAGTTTGTTAAAAAGTACCTTTTTTAGGCTTTTAGCCATAGTAGCAAGGAAGTGAGTGGTTTGATAAAATGCTTTGGTGGACATGTATGGAAAATGTGGTAACATAGAAAAGCTAGTGAGCTATTTGAAAAAATGCCTCAAAGAAATATGGTCTCATGGTGATGAAATGTCATTCCATCACCATAAGGCCACATTTATTTTAGGAATTTTTTCAAACTACTCACTGCCTTGTCTATCTTATTGCTTACTATAATGCTTTGATAGATTTTTTCCAAGAATCCATAGTTTTTTGGAAAGAACCTTTTTTAGGCTTTTATCCATAGCAACAAGGAAGTGAGTACTTTGATAAAATTCTTTGGTAGACATGTATGGAAAATGTGGTGGCATAGAAAAGGAAGGTTTGAAAAAATACCTCAAATAAATTTGGTCTCATGGTGATGGAATAGCATTCCATCACCATGAGACCACATTTATTTGAGGCATTTTTTCAAACTACTCACTGTCTTGTCTATGTTATTTCTTACTCTTGTGATTTGATAGATTTTGTCCAAGCATCCATATTTTGTTAGAAATAATTTTTTTTAGGCTTTTAGCCATAGCAACAACAAAGTTATTAGTTTGATAAAAAAAAATTGGTAGCATAGAAAAGGTGGTGAGCTATTTGAAAAAATGCCTCAAAGAAATGTGGTCTCATGGTGATGGAATGGAATGGAATTCTATCACCATGAGACCACATTTCTTCAAGTCATTTTTTCAAAATACTCACTTCCTTTTCTATGCTATTACTTACTATTATACTTTTATACATTTTTTCCAAGCATCCATAGTTGGTTGGAAAGCAATTTTTTAAGGCTTTTAGCCATAGTAGCAAGGAAGTGAGTAGTTTGATAAAATGGTTTGGTAGACATGTAATGAAAATGTGGTACTATAGAAAAGGAGGCGAGTGTTTAGAAAAATGCCTAAATTAAATGTGGTCTCATGGTGATGGAATAGAATTCCATCACCATGAGACCACATTTCTTTGAGGCATTTTTTCAAACTACTCATTTCCTTGTCTATGCTATTGCTTACTATTATGCTTTGATAATTTTTTCCAAGCATCCATAGTTTGTTGGAAAGCACTTTTTTTAGGCTTTTAGCCATAGCATCAAGAAAGTGAGTAGTTTGATAAAATGCTTTGGTAGTACATGTATGGAAAATGTAGTAGCATAGAAAAGGAAATGAGCTATTTGAAAAACTGCCTCAAAGAAATGTGATCTCATGGTGATGGAATGGAATTACATCACCATGAGACCACATTTCTGCGAGGCATTTTTTCAAACTACTCATTGCCTTGTCTATTCTATTGATTACTATTACGCTTTGATAGATTTTTTCCAAGCATCCATAGTTTGTTGGAAAGCACCTTTTTTAGGCTTTTAGCCATAGCAGCAAGGAAGTGAACTATTTGATAAAATGCTTTGGTAGACATGTATGGAAATTTTGGTAGCATAGAAAAGGCAATGAGTTGTTTGGAAAAATGCCTCAAATAAATTAGGTCTCATGGTGATGGACATCACCATGAGACCACATTTCTTTGAGACATTTTTTCAAACAATTCATTGCCTTGTCTATGTTATTGGTTACAATTATTCTTTCATATATTTTTTCCAAGCATCCATGTAGCATAGACAAGGTAGTGAACTATTTTTAAAAATGCCTCAATAAAAAGTGGCCTCATGGAATGCTATGACAAGAAAATGCAATTGGTAATTGCTCCTAGTTATTACTTATTCTATGTGATGTAATTGCATCACTGCTTATGTGGAATTTCTTAAAAACCATATTGTAATTGAAATTTTGTCATCTATCAACATCTAGTTATTAGTTATTGAATGTGAAGTAATGCTTTGAGTTTGAAAGATGTGCAATGCAATGTAATCAACAATATGAATATAAACTACACAAATCTATTAACTAAAATTCATTAGTTAAACTCTTTATTCTATTACCTCTGTGAATGTTTGTCCAACTCTAATGACACTCAGATGTGTTCCCATGAAACATCCAATATTAGCCTATTCAACATCCAAAATTAGATATTAGAATACCATTCATATAATAATGCTATTCACATTTAATATTTATAATTTTTTACTAGTTATACACCTCAACTCGGTAGATACAGTGGAGTGACAAATAGGTGGATGGTCGGTGTATCCAGTATCAACATTGTGACCCTAAAATTTTATTACAATCATTAAACGGGTATGTGCAGGATCATGATGGGTCAAAAAGTGGTGATATGATGGGTATTTGTAGGGTGTGTGGTTGCCAACTTTTTTTTACCCAAAATTAATGAAACGAAAAGGGTTTTTAAAGGATATTCTCATCTTTCCCCCAATATAAATTATGCTTTACTTTGAATTTAATAAATTATTATTATTCATTTTCTATTTGAATTACAAAGTCTTGATGAGCTGATTGAAAATCATCTATAGCTTTCAAATGATATCATATTTTTTGAATCAAACATACATTCTCTACTTCGCACCATAGGATTAAAAAAAATGAATTTCATGAAGTTTTGACCAAGTTAAGGTGGTTAGACATACAAGTTTTTTATATTTTTCAAAAGTTGTAATAAAAAAATCATAATTAATTATTTACTTGGAAAAAAATTACAAAAAAATTTGCATCACATCAGGACATGATTCTTCTACTTATATCTAAAATCTTATAAAACAATATTATCATTTTATTGTGGTTAGGGTGGTTAGACAGACACCTACTTCTTATTTTTTCCTTGAAATTTAAGTACTATTGCATTGAAATTTCAAATTTTCATCAAATAGATCTTGTTTAAAAAAAAATAAACCTAGTAGTTTATAAACTACATTCAATTTGCTACAAATTCTATTCTTACATATTTTTGAAATAATATAGATAACTTATTCAAATTTTTACGTCAAGTTGGCTAACTCTAATTTTTCTAAATTTTTTGCCACTTAAGGGCCTATTTTTTCCATGATGATCCTCCACATACCCAAACTAAATTATTTAATCCTGCACTTCAAAAATGAAATTTATTAAATGATTAAACTCAATGAACATGTAAACATTTACCTGAGTATCGATGTTGAAAGCCCTATTCAAAATGTCATCTTCCATTTCCAACTCCATAGTTGTAGACGTATCCTGCACACTAGCCTCCTGAGTGTCTATGGGGTCATAGGTACATGTCAACCCACAAACCTGAAAAGAATGTGGTGGAAGCCTTCCCCTGTAAGTCTCCCCTAGATGGAATTGTACTATAGGACTGGCATGTTGGATGATACTCTGGGTCAAAGAGCTAATAGACTACAAAGTGTCCACCTTAGCACTCTCCTTCATAATGAAAGGTATAATGTCATGCTCATGAGCCAGACTAGCGAGAGCTCATCTCCCTTGCCATCGAGGATCCTAGAATACACCTATTCTATCTTGTGTCGACCCTCCACCTCTCCCCTAAAATTCCCTTATATCAAAATAGTTGGGGATTTTGTTGAGGGTGAACTCACAATAGAGTTTCCTCAAGAAATATTAGGCGACTTCCCTATTTTTGCATGGTGGATAATCAAAAACCATGTACCACCTATCCCAAAAATTGTTCCTAATCCAATGGTGGTGGAACTAATGTGATAGAAACTAAGGGAGGTCCTACAACCACACTCAACACAACATCAAACAACAACAACAATTTTGAAATCACAAACTCTCAAAATTTCTTTATCTCATCAAAACTACACTCTTCCTTGTAGCATTGCAAACTCACTCAATCAGGTATTTATTTTAGAGAAGGTCTTCTCAAACCAAGACCTTACCCTTTTCAAAGACCCATTAGGGAACACAAAAAGATATTCTCAAACCATGATAGGCTTCTTTGAAACAACTTCCACAAGGCAGGCTTTCTATGCTTTCTAGACCTCAAAATAGGTTTGTTTTAAAAAGAGGCTACTCACAAATCTTTTACAAAACTAGTAAAATCAATTGGGCAGCAATTTCCATGTGTCATAACCTAAGAATCCATAATTATTTGTTAGAAATTCATTCATCAAAGTTCCTAAACACAAAACCCTCTTTTGTAGTAAAAAACTTAGGGCTTTAGTGGAAATCACATTTCCAGACCTCAATAAAACTTTTCACCACCTCAAACAAGTCTAAAAACCTCTACATATTCTTAATCTATCATGAAATAATGCTGCCCCACCCTTTTACATGCTTTACCATATCAAAACCTCACCATTCCACTTGGAAAACTCATATTTTCATACTAGGGCTTCATGCCCAACATAGCTCTTGACCTCCCCTGCACTTCCCCAACATTCACACACCTAATCCCTAATGATGCAGGCCCATTCCTCAAGTTATAGTAGTCATAGTGAGAGGAATAGGTCAGATTTCCATTGTGAAGACTTTCAAGCCCTCAAAATTGGAAGTATAGACCTGGTCTTAAAAAATTAATAATTAAATGCCAAAAACTTTATGAAAATCCTCAAGAATGGATTAAAATGAAAGCTAAAACAATCAACTATGCAGTCCTAAACAATTTGAATCAATAAATTGTATAGTTCGTATAGTGCCCCTGCAAACTCAGAAAACATAGATAAAATGGAGAAAACAGAGTATTATTGATGTGTCAATCTTCAAAAGTTCTTCAACAACCTTTACATCTAGTTCTTCATGATATTTAAGATTTTTCCCACCAAAAAAAACTAATTCAACTACCAAAACTAGCCATTCAAATCCTAGTGACCATTAGTCTTCTAAACCTTCCCTTTTACAACTTTTTTCAAATTTGCATTTTTGCACAAACAAATTTTCAATATTTTATAGTTTTTGAAGTCTAAACCACCTAAACACCCATTGACAACATAAACATGACCCCATACATTAATAGATGGTCTCATTGACCTCATTTTAGTTCATATTTTCAAAAATCCTAAAGCCTACTCTTCAATAACCTAAATCAACAATAATCTTTCAATAGTGCCCCTGCACCATACACCCCAACTTGGAATTTTTCCAAGTCTCTTGGAAAGTTTGTTGTAGCTTGTCCACCACTGATCATCTTTTGCCTTTTTCCATCATAAATTTTTTCATCAGGTTCACCTTGTTCTTGATTCACACTATCCTTGACATACTTGCTATCATCATCACTTAAATCTTGATCCAACTTCATATACTACACTATGGGGTGTTATTTACCTTTTTTCATCCTCAAACACTGATGTCATACTCTCTTTTACCTCTATACACAAAATTTCATCCACTATCATCACTTCCAATTTCTCTTCATGTATAGATCCCTATCCAATGCTCTTCACAACTACACCCTTTTCACTATCATAGCTGAAAACCATTTTACCAGCAAAATTAGGAACCATTGTCCTCTTATCCTCTGTCATACCAATCTCACATACCTCTATTTCAATACCATTCGACTACCTTTCCACTTCTTTCACAGTTATAGGGTACATAGTTTTCCCAACCATGATTCCTCCACTCTTTTCTTGCTTTTCTACAAGCACTTCACTCTCAATATTTACTGTACTAACCTGAGACACCATTCCATCTGCCTTCTTCTTCCACATAAAAGCATTCTTATTCAAAATTGATTGCAAATCATCTTCACTTCTTCTATCTACTGTCCAAACTTTTTCATCCCTTGCATTGTCTACCAAATCATGATCATTTGACCTTGTTCTTTTGTCTCATCAACCATTGGAGTTGGTATGTTTTTCCTCCCATATTTTTTAAGTGTGTAAGTATTTTGTCTCCCATTATACATGCTGACCTATCAAACTGCCAGGTCCTTCCTAGAAACACATTGCAACAACTCATAGGAAAAATGTCACAAACAACTTTATCTCTGTACCTACCAATCTAAAATTCAACTGAAGCTTGTTTACTCACCACAATGGATTGATTATCACTTACCCAAGACACTTTGTATGGATTTTCTCTAGGTAATCTTTCCATATTCAATTTATCCACCATTTCACTGGATATCATGTTATCGATGCATTCATAATCCACTATCACTTTACATACCTTATTTTTTCATGTACAAGCTATCCTAAACAATGCTCTTCTTTGAATTGGCTCTTTCTCCTTGGATGTTTTTAGGATTTTTCTCTTCATCATCAAACTTTCACCTACTTTAGGAGCATCATGAATACTATCAGGGTTTGAACTATCGACTTCATCCTCTTAAACAATTTATGCTCTCCTTTCATTCTTCCTTTCTCCTCCACTTGATGTTGAACCAAATTTTTTAGGGTATTTCCAATAAGGATGACCAAACTCTTGGAAATTGAAACACCTACCTATGAAAATGTTAGGATTCCTTCCACTGCCAAATCTACCCCTTGTGTCTCTATAACCACCTCTAAAATCTACAACTTTCTCATCTCTTTTGTTTGGCTCTTCTTGATTCTCATTTTTTTGTCTTAGAGTTGAGAAAGATCCTCTTCCTCTTAATGTGTTTCATCTTCCTCTAACAGTCTTCTCTTGTCTTCTTTTTACATTTTCTTCACCCTTCAGTGCCATTAGATAAAATTCTTCTACACTCCTTGGATTTGTCAAAGCTAATATCCTATATGTTCAATCTCAAACCACCCAAGTACCTAGAAATTTTATCATCCTCATTATCATTATGGTTAAATCTCATACTTAATTTTTAAAACTCTTGAGTGTATTCTTTTACATCCATTTCTTTTTTCCTTAAACTTTGCAACCTCTTAAACATCTAAATAGAATAATCATAAGGGAGAAATTTACCTTTCATCTTGGCTACCATCTTGTCTCATGTTACAATCTTGGATTTACCTTTCTTCCTTCTTTCTGACTACAGATAATTCCACCACAAAAGTGCATGACCTTTAAGATTTTTCTTTGCAATCTTGACTCTTTATTCTTCTGGAATGTCTTCACACTCAAAATAGTTGTCCAAAGATGCTATCTAGTCTAACAACTCTTCTTTATTCAGGTTTCCACCAAAATTTTGAACATCAATTTTCACCTTATACTTGTCACCTTTGACTTCCTTCAAAAAATTTTCCATTGTCTGATCTTTTGGATCAAGTTCTTCCTCAACATCTTCAAACTCTTCTTCATCTGAATCAACTAAATCACTGCTTTCAACTTCTTCTCTTATCTTGTTTGTTTCTAAGGTTTCCAATCTCTCTTCAATTCTTTGATCTCTTTGATATACCGACTCTCCAAGTCATTCATCCCCTTTTTCACATTCTTTCCTTTTGGAGGCATCTTCTCAGTTTTTCGTTTTCACCTTCCAACCTTTCTTTCACAAACTACAACCTTCTTCGACAAAGATCTACTACATTTTCTATGATACCACTTGATAGAAACTAGGGGAGGTCCTACAACCATAATCAACACAACATCAACCAACAACAACAATTTCGAAATCACAAACTCTCAAAATCTCTTTATCTCATCAAAACTACACTCTTCCTTATAGCATTGCAAACTCACTCAATCAGGTATTTCTTTTGGAGAAGGTCTTCTCAAACCAAGACCTAAACCTTTTCAAATACCCATTAGGGAACAAAATAACATATTCTCAAACCACTATAGGCTTCTTTGAAAAAACTTCCACAAGTCGGTCTTTCTATGCTTTCTAGACCTCAAAATAGGTCTGTTTTACCAAGAGACTACTCACAAATCTTTTCCAAAACTAGTAAAATCAATTGGGAATAAATTTTCATGTGTCATAACCTAAGAATCCATAATTATTTGTCAAAATTCATTCACCAGAGTGCCTAAACCCAAAACCCTCTTTTATAGTAAAAAACCTAGGGCTTTAATGGAAATCACATTTCCAGACCTCAATCAAACTTGACACCACCTAAAACAAGTCTAAAAAGCTTTGCATATGCTTAATTTATCAAGAAATAATGTTCCCCCACCCTTTTACACACTTTACCATATCAAAACCTCACCATTCCACTTGGAAAACTTAGCTTTTCTTACTAGGGCTTCATGCCCAAAACAACTCTCAACCTCCCCTGCACTTCCCCAACATTCACACACCTAATCCCTAATTATGTAGACCCATTCCTCAAGTTATAGTAGTCATAGTGAGAGGAATGGGTCAATTTTCCATTGTCAAGATTTCCAAGCCCTTAAAATTGTAAGTATAGACCCAATCTTAGAAATGTAACAATTAAATGCCCAAAACTTTATGAAAAGCCTCAAGAATGGATTCAAATGAAAGATGAAATAATGAACTATGTAATCCTAACAATTTGAATCAATAATTTTTTTTACGGGCCATACAGTGCTCCTACAAACTTAGAAAACATAGAGAAAATGGAGAAAATAGAGTATTATTGATGTGTCAATCTTCAAAAGTGCTTCAACAACCTTTACATCAAGTTCTTCATGATATTTAAGATGTTTCCCACCAAAAAAATGATTCAACTACCAAAAGTAACCTGTAGTACCCCTCCGTTTCTGCTTATGCTTTTTGTTGATACTTTCTCATACTGTTAGACTTATGTTGTTTTGTTGGATACTTTGATCACTGGTTTTGAGCGATTGTGGATTATTCTATGACATGATGATACTTTATGTGATGTTTATTGATTTCAGACATGTTATGATTTAGCGTAGATGTTTACTTTCAGTTGTTTATTGCTATGCACATGCTTATGATGGACTAACAACATGCATTGAGTCAGTTTTCTATGAGTGTGTTGGTGTGGAGAACAGAATCGCATCACTCGCTTGCGAGTGCCCTGTGATATCTGTGATTTTCTCCGCACGGTGTGCCTGTTTAATGTTTTATATATATATATACATGCATGCATGTTATTTGCTTGGTTGCAGGATTTGCAGGTACATGACACCGACTCCACCTATGTAATCAGGTCTGAGCGTGTCAAGACTCAACGGAAATGTTGAATGGGAGATAGTAGTTAGGTTTATCCTAGCCTAGTTTACAACTCTAGTCATAGTACTTAGTCAGTTTTCAGTTGTGAGTCGTAGGTTGTAATGTGTTTCTGTTGGTTAAATCATTTTGAAAGGTAAATTTGCTTATGTTTTAATGTTAGTTATTGTGTTTTATTATTGTTATTTAATTAATATTTAAATATGATTGAAATTTATTTACTTGATTATTTAATACATTAGTTAGTTTATTTAGTTAAATAGTTGGTCTTAAAAGGATTTAACTATTTTAATTAAATAAATAAATTAATTAAATTAAATTATTAAGTGCATAAATTATATTGTATTTGAATGAATTAGAAAATTAGAAAATAAAAATTAAATAAATTGCATGTGATTTGAAAGAAAATTGAGTTTCAAATTTTAAATTTAATAGATTAATTAAATTACATGCAAATTTTGAATGGCAAAATTGCCGAGAAGAGGAGAAGATATTTTTCTCAACAACTTCTCGACAAGTGTGTGAGTGCCATAATTGCAAAAGGTTGTTGAAATTTTTTTTACGGAGGTTATTGTGGATCTCGGGAAAATTGATAGAGGCTATTCAATTTCCTCACGGGAAATTATCAAAGCTTTTGGCAAAAATAAATAAATAAATCTTGCTGTGTTTTAAAATTTATTTTCTGAGAGGATTTGTATTTCCTTTGAGGTTGTATATTTGTGGAAGATTTCTTGTCTGGAAGATTTGTTTGGTTGGATATCTTGTGGATCTCGGGATTTTCTTGGAGAAGCTTTTGGGGATTTACTTTCTATAGGCAAAAGGGTTACATCCTTCAGGCAGCTAATTTATACAGGTATTTTTCTTGCAATTATTGTTGAATTTGTTTCTTTAAAATGCTGGAGAAAATTTTAGTATCCTTATTTCTTGTACTTTATTCTCTGGAAATATATAAAATTTTAGGATTCCTGTTGAAAGAAGAGTTGATAATTTTATTGTGAAATTGTTGTGTTGATTGAAAATTTCATTGTAAAATAAATTGGTATTTGGATTAAATTCTCTGTTATTTTCTGTTTGAAAACCCTGTTTTTTTTTAATAAAATAAACACAGGAATTTTCCAGAAATTATTCTAGAAAACTCTTTGAAAAGTATTTATTTATTAACAGTATTTATTTACTGTGAAAACTTTTGTATATGTATATTCATATACGCCAGTATTTAAATGATTATTTGTGAAAACATATAAAACAAACTTCAAAACTCGTATATGTTATTCCGCCCAAAAATTGTCGTACGAAATTTATATGAAAATCCGTTTAAATCGAAATAACATATTTGCAGGTTATTCATTAAATTTTTCATTGGGAATATACATGTTTAAATTGTTTTTGTTTTAAATTTTTACTAAATTTTGTTGGGGGCCGCGGGGGCTACCCCCACAGCCGCCCCCGTATGGGGCGACGGCTGTGGAGGCAGCCGACGCTGCCCTCACAGGCAGCGGCGGCTGCCACACAGCCGCTTCCCCACATGGGGAAGGCTGTCGGCCGAGGTTAAGGCCACGGCTGTGTTAAGCAGCGGCGACTGTGTAAACATTTTTCAGTGTTAAAATCCGCGGATAGAATTTCTGCGAGTAAGATCTTCGATTAGGGTTTTAAACAATTTAAAATAATATATATATATATATATATGTATGTATATATATGTGTATATATATTATTGAATTATTATTATTAAAAAAAATAATATAATAAATTAAAAATTTAGATTGGCAAGTTAAATAGAAAATTTGGAGGTCATTGAACTGTGAAGTTGTGAAAATAAAAGCCAGAATTAAATTATATTGATTTTGTTGTGTGATTATAATCTTTTGCATATTTCTTGAAAGAATGGAATTAATAAATCTTTTAATTAAGTTGATTTTGAAAATATATGTTGAATTTTAATGAATGCTTATGGATTTAGTGTATCCAAACAATAGAAAATTTATTCTTCTTGGTTTGTTTCATACGTGTTTCTTTTGGGGCAAAATTGGGAATGTTTATATTGTAATTTTCTATTTTAAAGTCTTCCAAACTAATTTTTGAGAGTGGGATTTTGGGAATATTAAGTTGAGTTCTTTTGAAAATCAAGATTGTGTATATGGTTTTGTTTAGAGGTTGACATCTGTTTATGAACATTGAAAGTTGTTCCTTATAATGTGATTGGTCTTTTATTGATATGGGTTAGACGTTTACCTTGTAAACCATAGTCTTGAAAACATAGTTTTCCCATGTTATGTTTAGGGGAGTGGCTAGTTGTAAGGGCCGACACACAAAGTGGTGTCAGGGTAACTTACAATTAGTTAAGTAAGTCAGTGAAAACTAAAGAACACAGTAGATAGATCTAAAACATTTAACAAGTTATGTATGCCTCTCTTATGACTCTTGAGCTTCTGTAGTCATGAGTATAAGATGAGAAGGCCTGGAATGGCAAAATCGGTGTCTCGTTTCCTTAAGAGACATTCGATTTCCGCAACAGTATGCAATAGGGGCCGGGTTTCGTAAGAGGTTACTAGGGTAACCCAAGGATTGGGGGCTGGGACCTAGGAAGAAACACCAGGGTAACCATTGCTACGTTGTGATGACACTCCACCTAGAATAATAGTTAAACTTTGTGTTGTGTTTCTATCAATCGTCAAAATCTGGAAGCAATGTAACCAATAGTTTGTATGTACTAGTGTCTAGGGTTAGTAGATTTGGTCTAAGTAGCTTTATTACTATCTCCTAGCATGGGGGGTGGACCTACGGGTACCACATGGTTGGGTGGAACGTGCACCTTACTCCGTTGGGTCCCCAGTTTGTTCATTGCATTGATAGCTTCATGGATGGAGAGCTCGCACATGGACTTCGTTTATACTTTCATCATTGTATATTGTAACTTGTAATTGAAAACAACCCTCAAATGTATAAGAGGTGATTATTTGTAAAATTGTAATTTTTATTTGAACTACCTCATCAGATGGATGAGCAATGTAATATCTTATCAATGCAATGTATGGAAAAATGTTTGTACTTCATTATATCTTGAATGGAAAATTTATCTTTATGCAATGTTTATTTTATGTTATGAATTGTTAAGTGCAATGCGAAATACTTAAGTCGCTTAAGGAAAACTCAAAGTAGTGTAACGCCGTTTAACCTAAGAATGTATGCAATTAATTAACTTATAATTAAACTTTAAAAAAAAAAATTATTACTCCTTTATAACACAATTGCAACGTTCTTAGGTTATTAAGATGGGGCATTATAGATTGGTATCAGAGCCGGGTTACAAACACTGGACGCTCTGGGTAATCTAGAGCCCATTAGGTTGACCTAGTACGTAGTGTCGCAACTGATAATCTTGGTTGAACAGTATCTAAGACTCATAATTGTTATGTGTTGGAACATGCCTAGGCGAGGAGGAAGAGGTCGTGGTAGAGGTAGAGGTGGAGGCCGTGGGCCAATCCCTTAGGTTACTCCCCCTCCTAGCCCTCACCATAGTGACCAAGCAGAACAGATGGGTCAGAGAATTGAGGGACAGAATCCCGAACAGTCAGCAGTAGAGGGCTCTCAGATACGTCCACTTTTAGAGGAGGTCCTAGCTCGTCTTGGACCTAGACAGGTAGATGAGTAGGAGGTTGTGAGAGAGACGGATAGATCCCCTAGGAGAGTAGAGGACACAGCACATCAGGATGCTATTATTGCCGGTCACATGAGGGATTTACTGAGAGCACGTCCTCCTACCTTTGATGGTTCAGGAGGAGGATTAGAGGCAGAGACTTGGCTACTGGATTTGGGTAGATGCTTTGCCATGCACCCTTACGGTAGCAATACCCGTGCCAGATGCGCTATTATGCACTTGAGAGGATTCGCCTCTACATGGTGGCGTCTAGAGGAGTAGAAGCTCCATATAGATATTGGTTCTGTATCTTGGGAGATGTTTCTCGAGAGGTTCAGAGCTCGGTTCCTTTCGGAACACTGGAGGCAGCGTAGGGCTGATGAGTTCCACGATCTACGCCAATTAGCTCTTTCTGTAGAGCAATACGAATGTAGGTTCTATGAACTCAAGCAGTATGCTGGTATTGGCGATGATGAGCCTATGCTAGTACAACATTTTATCAGGGGCTTGAACGCCCGTATCAGTGGTGGTGTCCGAGTCTTTGAGCCAAAGACTATGGAAGTCGCAGTGGAGAAGGCTCGCATAGTTGAGGAGAACCTTATTATGGCTTTAGGTGGGCACACAGGAGTGCAGATTGGGAGTGCTCCTGCAGCAGGTTTTAGTCCATGGGGTGGACAGGCACAGACAGGTGGTTCTTCCAAGAACCAACAGACACCCACAAAGGGTGGGCAGCAACAAAGAACACCTCAAAAGAACAATAACCCTCAACCACAACAAAAAAATAGTCCTCAATCAGGAAAGGGTCGCAACTGGTGGCGCAACAGGCGCAATAGGCACGATCAACCTGCACAGAGTGCTCAGTCTACCGTCAATAGGGGTAGTTTTCAGCAGTCCAATGCACCTTCGGGTGGCAGAGGATTTGGTAGAGGCACAAGCATAGGTTGTTATTCATGTGGGCAGCAGGGACACATAGCTAGGCAGTGTCCGATGAGAGGTCCTACTAGTTATGGGTTTCGACCTGCAGCTTCAGAGCACAGTGGGAGATGCAGGAAGAGCACATACAGTATATGCAGCAGTTAATGACCGCCAAGCCGATCACCAGAATACGGTGGTCGAGACTTTAGGTAAGTTACATGGTGTTAATGTGTCTATACTTTTTGATTCTAGAGCCACTGACTCCTTTATTTCACCGACCATTGTTGACCGTTGTGGTCTAGTGGCGGAAAAACAAGGTGGTAAATGGCAAGTTGAATTTGCCTCAGGGGTGAAAGTAGCAGTAGATAACTTAGTACATAATTGTGAACTTAAAATAGGTACTTTAACTACCTTAGTAGATTTATATGTTACACCCTTAGGATCATACGACATAGTACTAGGTATGGATTGGTTAGCATCTTATCATGCTGTAATTGACTGTCGACTTAAGACAGTTAGCTGCATTGATGATTTAGGTGCAAAAGTGGAAATCGTAGGTATTCATAGACCTATCTCTTTGTGGATGATATCTGCTATGCAATTAAAGAGATGTCTTTGTCAGGGATGTCAACGGTTTGCAACAACAGTTACCGATTTAGATGAGGGTGAGAGTCGAGAGGTATCTCTTGATGATCATCCTATTCTTAGGGAATTCGCGGATGTGTTTCCCGATGACATTCCTGGAATGCCACCGAAAAGGGATATTGACTTTAGAGTTGACCTAATTCCTGGAGCTGAGCCTATATCTAGAGCTCCTTATAGAATGACGACTCAGGAGTTGGAGGAACTTCGTATTCAGTTACAGGAACTTTTAGAAAAGGGTTTTATTCATCCAAGTGTTTCCCCTTGGGGAGCACCTGTCATCTTCGTAAAGAAGAAGGACGGATCTCTTAGGTTGTGCATTGACTACCGTCAATTGAACAAGGTTACGATTAAGAACCGTTATCCTTTGCCTAGAATCGATGATCTTTTTGATCAAGTTAAGGGAGCTAATGTGTTCTCCAAAATCGATTTGAAATCCGGTTATCATCAATTGCGTATAGCTGAAGCAGATATTCATAAAACTGCTTTTCGAACTCGTTATGGGCACTACGAATTCACAGTAGTACCCTTTGGGTTAACGAACGCACCATCGGTATTCATGAGTTTAATGAATGGTGTATTTCGTACATACCTCGATCGCTTTGTCCTGGTATTTCTCGATGACATTTTAGTCTATTCGAGGAACATGAAGGAACATGAAGAACACTTGAGACAGGTGTTGCAATGCTTAAGAGAAAATCAATTGTATGCAAACCTGAAGAAGTGTGACTTCTTTCAACCTGAAATTAAATACCTTGGACATGTGATATCTGGAAAAGGTATTGCTGTGGATCCTTCAAAGATCCAAGCCATAGTTGATTGGCCCGCACCTACTAATGTAGGTGAAATTCGTAGTTTTATGGGTCTAGCTGGCTATTATAGATGTTTTGTAGAGGGTTTTTCTAGGATCGGTCATCTTATTACTTCTCTTCAGAGGAAAGGGAAGAAGTTTGTTTGGACGGAACAGTGTCAGTTAGCCTTTCAGACTCTTAAAGAAAAGCTAACTAATGCGCCTATACTTATTGTTCCTGATCCTACTAAGGATTTCATAGTTTGTGCAGATGCATCTTTAGAGGGTTTGGGAGTAGTCTTGATGCAAGATGGGCATGTGGTTGCCTATGAGTCTCGCAAACTCACACCACTAATTAACTATCCTACTCATGACTCAGAACTAGCTACAGAGGCATGCATTGTTCGATGGAGGCATTTTATTAGTCATCGCTTGAACTTGATAACGACCACCGTAGGGGTTTGCAATATATTTTACAACCCAACTTAAATGCAAGGCAAAGACTGCGGGATGGAGTTCTGTGAGTAAGATTTTGAAGTAAAATACGTTCAAGGCAAAGAGAATGTAGTGGCTGACGCTCTTAGCCGACGTCGACATGAGATCTCTGCTACTACTCTTGAAGTAGATTTGAGAGGTCAAATAGTAGCTGCACTTCCTACTGATAGATTATATCAGGAAGTGAAGTTGGAAATTGAATCGGGTAGACCTATAGAAGGTCGATTTGAAGGTTATGTCCTCGAATCGGATGGTATATTACGACATCTAGGTCGCATTTATGTACCTCATGTAGAGAGTCTTCGTATATTAATCATGAC
>VDFB02058242.1:165986725-166018715 GCA_007258455.2 Sequoia sempervirens | reverse complement strand
CTTATCATGTACTAAATACACTGAATACTAAGAGAAGGGAGGTGAATTAGTATTCTTCTAACACAACTAATTGCTAACCATCCAATTATCAACACATATCTAGCTGAAATAGTTAACCAAAGCATGAAAGAAAACATAACATCACATAGCACATTGACATGAATATTTTTATGTGGAAAACCAAAATTGGGAAAAACCATAGTGAAGATTAGCTCACAATATATTATAACTGGTTATAGGACACGACAAGGCTCACTACCAGGACTCACTATCCTTGAAAGGTTCATAGCTTGAAGTAGATACAAAATGGCTTACCACAAAGATACAATAGTATGGCTCACTATCCTTCTTCTTCTTTGCTATCTCATCTATTTATTCTTTATGTTTTGCACACATACATAATGTGGCTACACCTCATACATCAATTAGGTCATCCCAATTTGATGTTCATATACATAACTTGTTAGCCCAATTCAAGAAACATTTTAGCGCACAACAAAAAATGTACCAATCACAAATTAGGTTGGATCAAACATAATAAGGAATATCTTAAACATTCATAAGATAGTCAATTGTTAACCCTGTAGGCCAAAAGAATGTTGAACTTCTATCATCTAGATGTCTTAGCTAGATCATCCAAAAAATTATTGAAATCTTTTTTATAGTTGTAACCAACACTCCTGAGAAACATATCAAAAACTCATTAAATTTCCTTTTTTATGAGAGCATTTCCAGATCAAGATACTGAATCAGTGTAGACACACAGTTTACGCAGTCAGTTACCAAATAGTGTTGGCATCAATGGCAACAAACCTGGAGGACACCTTCTTCATTCTTCCAACAATCTCTCCCATTTTCATTGATGGAAAAATGTTGCAAGAAAATGCTTGCTTCAAAAAATAAAATATTGTGCTTAACTCCCTCGAACATATATATAGGACCAAAACTTAAACATACTCTTCTCCTCTTCTCTCCCTTTGACATCAAGGACAAAGGAATGGGAAAAGTAAAAAAAAAAATCAAGTTGAGCTAGGGGAAACTTGTAACTCCTTGAGAAATGCTTCCTAATCAAGCTTTCCATCATCCCATACTCTTGTTTCATTGGAAATACTTTTGTGCAAAGATTCTAGTTCTGCTATAGTACCCATCCATTTATGCTTATGTTTTCTGCTGTTATGATTTCACACTGTTAGACTATGATACTTTGTTTGGATGTTTTGATCGCTGGTTTTGAGCGATAGTGGATTTATTCTATGATATGATGATACATTGTATGGTGATTACTGTTTTCTAATATGCTTTGAGGTAGCGTAGATGTTTATTTTCAGTTGATTATTGCTATGTACATGTTTATGATGGACTAACAGTTATTTTATTTTTCAGTCTAATGTGATGTGTATTGGTGTGGAGAACGGAATCGTATTACTCGCTTGCTAGTGCCCTGTGTTGTCTGTGATTTTCTCTGCACGATGTGCCTGTTCAATGGTTTATATATATATATATATGCATGTTATTGCTTGGTTGCAAGAATTGCAGGTACATGACACCGACTCCACCTAGTTACTCAGGTTTGAGCGTGTCAAGACTCAATGGATACGTTGATTGGGAGATAGTAGTTTGGTTCATCCTAGTCTAGTCTATAACTCGGTCACTATACACTGTTAGTTTTAGTTCTTAGTCATAGATTGTCTTGTCTCTTCTTGTTTGGATAAATTGTTTGAAAGGTAAATTTGGTTAATTTTAATGTTAGTTTATTGTGCTTTAATTTATTATTATTTAAATTAATTTTTAAATGTTGAAGAAATTAGTTGCTTGTTATTTAATTAATTAATTAGCTTGTTTGGTTAAATGGTTTGATCTTAAAAGATTAAATTTATTTAATTAAATAAATAAATAAATTAAATTAAATTGTTTTAAAATTGTGTGTGAATAGATTCAATATTTAAATTAAATAATTTGTGGAAATGGTATTTTTGGTTATTAAATAAATTTTTGTATTTGGAAATTGTAAATTTAAATAAAATAAAATAAATGCATGCAATTTGAAATTTGATTTTTAAATTTAAAAAATGAATTAAATCATGCAAAATCTTGGAAAGGAAAGATTGCCGAGAAGTGGTTAAAAGATATTTTGCACTTCTCGACATGTGTGCCAGTGCATTTATCGATTATTGTTAAGGAAATTTGTTCACAGAGGATAATTTGGATTTGGGAAAAAAAAACACAGAGGTTGTTGAATTTCTACACGGGAAAAATATCTCAGCTTTTGCAAAAAAAAATTGTATTGTGTTAATTTGGTAATACTATAGATTTGTGGAAGATCCCTTTGCTTGGAGGATCTTTGTGGTTAGTTAAAGCTTTCTTGGATTTGGGGTTTTCATTGGAGAAGCTTTTGGAAATTGTACGCTACATGCAAGAGGATTTCTCCTATAGGAAGCTTTCATATTACAGGTACTTTTCTTGTTTAATTTGTTTCTTTTCTTTAAAAGTTAGAGAAGAGATTTGTTTTGTATTTCCTGTGATCTTCTCAAGAATTTGGTAAAAATTTTATTTAAATAGTAGGAAAGATCTATGAAGGATTTTAGTTGTGAAAGAAAAGAAATTCTCTGTAGTTATATTTTTAAATCTCTGTGAAAATTGTGAAAACAAGAAGTTATGAAGAAATAAAAGGGGCAAAACAGGGTTTTATATTAATAGTAGAAATTTACAGAGGAAAAATTGTTAAAATATTTGAAGGGTTTGAAATTTCTTTTTCAATTTCTTGATGAAAGTTATTGCCCAGTTTCAGTATTAAATTGTATTTTTTATGAATTTTATATATGTATTCATATATGTATATATATTAGTAACAAATACATATACATACATATACAAATACATATATAAAATTATTTTGTTTCAAATAGTAGTGAAATAATATATTAAAATCACTGTACGCGAAATTCAGAGTTCGGAATTTCTATGATTAAAATATTTATAAAAAAAATATAAAACACTATAATTTTTCATGGCCGCGGGGGTTTATTCCCCACAGCTGTCACCCCTCTAAGGGAGGCGACAGTGGGAAGGGGCTATGGCTATTCCCACAGCCGCCGCCTTTAGGGTAGGCGGTGGTGGGAGCAGCCCCAGTGCCACCCCCATTATACCGACTGGCCCCGTGTATGGAGTCGGCGATTGGTAAACACAGCCGTGCCTGTATAAATTGTGTTCGACTATTAAATTTTGATTTAGGGTTTCAATGTTATTTTTAAATACTTATATATATTTGTATATATTATATATATGTTTATATATTATATATATATTATATATATATGTATTTATATATGTATATATATGTATATATATGTATTTTTGAATTTATTTGTATTTAGATAGTTATGCATATAATTTTTTCAATGAGCATAATTATTAAATGTTTTAAGAACTGTTGTTTAGAAAAGAAAAAAGATTAGAAATAGATACTTTCTCTCTCTTAATTGTATGACTGGATTTAATATATCCCAATGATAGACGTGTATTTGTTTTAAGTTGTTTTAAACTTTTATTGGGCAAAAGGGGGAAATTTATCTTTAAGTGATTTTAAGTCTTCCAGTTGCAATATTTTTAAGGGAGTAAATTTGACTTTGGTACCATGTGATTGAACAAGTTAGGGTAGTGCACCTGATTTTGTGAACGAATTGTGATGTACATTGTGGTATATTTGGTATTATATGTTGAAATTGTGCACTTTGTCTACCCTAGATAGTGAACTTAGAATTCCTTTGTTATGTTTAGGGGATTGGCTTTTTGTAAGGGCCGACACACAAAGTGGTGTTAGGGTAACTTACAAAGAGTTAGTAAGTCAGTGATAACTAAAGAACACAATAGTTAGATTTAAAATTCTTAACAAGAGTATTATGCCTCACTTATTGACTCTTGAGCTACTTTATTCTTGAGTATAAGATGAGAAGGCCTGGAATGGCAAATCGGTGTCTTGTTTCTTCAAAGGACATTTGATTCCACAATGATTTGCAATAGGGGCCGGGTTTCCTAAGAGGTTATCAGGGTAACCCATGTTGGGGGCTGAAACCTAGGAAGAAACACCAGGGTAACCTTTACAATATTGTGATGAAACTCCACCTAAAGAGTAGTATACCTTGTGTATTTAGTACATTTGATTATGTAAAATTTGGGAAGCAATGTAACCATTAGTTTGTTATGTACTTGTGTCTAGGGTTAGTAGATTATGTCTAGGTAACCATATTACTATCTCCTAGCATGGGGGTTGGACCTATGGGTACCACATGGTTGGGTGGAATGTGCACCTTACTCCGTTGGGTCCCCAGTTTGTGATCATAGCATCAAGAGCTTCATGGATGGAGAGCTCGCACTTGGAAACTTATATGTACTACTTCATTGTAATTTGTAAATCTTGTAATTGAAGACATCCCTCAATTGTATATGAGGTGAACATTGTAAATATAATTGTAATTATTATTGAATTACCTCATCAGATGGATGAGTATTGTATTATTTTATCAAATGCAATGTATGAAACATATTTGTACTTTATATTATTTTGAATGGAATACAATGAAATGCAATGTTTATCTTATGTTAATGTTAATTAATATGTGCAATGCGAAATACTAAAGTCATCTATGGAAACTCAAAGCAGTGTAATGTCTAGTATCTTAATGAATGTATGCAGCTAATTAACTTATATTATTACTTTAAAAAAAAAAATTATTACACTTTTATACACAATTGCAACATTCCTTACGTTATTATGACGGGGCATTACATCTACTCGGAACTCTTCTCCTTCTTCTGGGGTGGATGGAACATCATTGAACTTCTCAAGTTTTTCTACTTCCATCAATACATTTGATATAGATACATGTATGGAGATAACCGGGTCTCCATGTTGGGCATAATGTCTCATAGCATCTTCCTTCTGCCTTTGCAGGATGAAAAAGGTTCTCTAGAGATTTTCAATAGAAACCCACCTAACATAGTTTCTATCATATGCAATCTTATAGTCTCTAGAGGCATCTGCAAGTTAAGACTCAGTTGAGTCCATTAATTCCTTAATACCTCGAGTGGCTTTCGACCACTTCATGTAGTAAACAAATAGAAACTAGGATTCCTCATCACAATCTCTTACTTCTTTCAAAGTTCACAAAGCCTTATCACATGTGTATGTACACTTGTCTTGCAAAAGCAACAGTCTTTTCCCTAGCAAAATTAACTCCACTTCTTTTGCAATTTGTACCTTGAGGTTAGATGTGTACTCTTTGAATGAATCAACTGTAAGCTTTAAATTTTCAATTGGAGCTAGAGATTTATCTATTGTAACACCAAGGGTTGTCTCCTATAAAGCTTTGATAGCTTCATTTATCAATTCATTTCCCCTTTGATATGACTCTATAGCTTCATGTGTGACAAAGTTGAGAAAAGTGTCACTTAGTTTTATTTTTTCATCTAGTGTAATCATGGTTAAGTCCACATAACCTAGATGTAACAAGAGCTTAACTGGTTGAGGTGGAAGCGCAAGTTGACGTATAGTTTTCCTTGAAATAATACCTTTAACAGTACTTATGGATGATTTTCTAGATGGCTTTGATAGTTTAGGGCTTTCAAAAATTTCTCTTTTGCACTTCTCAACTGGAATGGTTTTCTTTTTTTCCTCTTTCTTCTTTTCTTAGATTACTTTTCTTCTTCTTCTCTAAATGACTTTCTATAGGACTTGTCTCTATCTTCTTTCTCTCTTCTTTCCTCATCATCATTGTCATTATTCTTCTTTTTGTCCTTACTCCCTTGACCTTCATCTTTTCCTATCTCTTCCCTATTTCCAACAAACTCTTGATTTCCTCTTTTCTTATCACTAGAATGATCTTTATGGGCATGTGTAGGATCATCATGGAAAAAATAAGGCCTTAAATGGCAAAAAAATTAGAAATATCAAAGTTAGGCAACCTAATGTAAAAATTTGAATAAGTTATCTATATTATTTCAACAATATGTAAGAATAGAATCTATAGTAAATTGAATGTATTTTCCAAACTACTAAGTTTATTTAAAAAAAAAAAAATTGGTGAAAAATTTAAATTTCAATGCAATAGTACTTAAATTTTAGTGAAAAATAAGTAGGTGTTTGTTTGACCACCCTAACCAAAACAAAATGATAATATTTTTTTATAAGATTTTAGATATAAGTAGAGGACTCATGTCTCGATGTGATGCATATTTTTTAATATTTTTTTCCAAGTAAATGATTTATTATGAATTTTTTATTACAATTTTTGAAAAATATAAAAACTCTTATGTCTAGCCACCTTAACTTGGTTAAGAATTCATGAAATTCAATTTTTTTTATTCCTATAGTATGCGAATCATAGAATGTGACATATGTTTCATATTCAAAAAATCCTATCAATTGGGACTTTATTCATAATTGAAATAGAAAATCAATAATAATTATTTATTAAATTCAAATTAAAGCATAATTTATATTGGTGGAGAGCTTAGAATCTCCTTTAAAAACCCTTTTCGTTTCATCAATTTTGGGTAAAATGAAAGTCGCCAACCACATACGCTACACATACCCATCATATCACCACTTTTTGGCCCATCATGATCTTGCACATACCCTTATGTTGATCATCGAACCTTCTGCTAGTAGTCTCTTCTGTGTCAGTCTGAGGAGCAGGGATCTTCGAAATACCAAGTGTCGCACCAACATTTTCCAAAGCTAGATTTTCCATCACTTCTGCAATAGTATCATGTTCCTATTCCTGAGCAGAGTGGATGGAGAACTAGTTATTTCCCCATAGCTCCTTGCTAATTTTTTGATTACATCTTGAGTTTCTTGCCTTAATTTTTCCATATAGTCATCTTCTTTACTCATTAGCATATTAACCCTCTACTTGACTCTAAACATTGTAGAACATTATTTTAGCAAATTAGCAGCTTCTATTTCTAAAAATGTGGAACTAATGGATTTTAAGGCTTCACTCCTCATCTTTTCTTCAATGTTTAAAGCCTCTTTCCTTCTGAGTACTAATTCTTTCCACACATTTTCATTAACTTTGGATTGTATGGTATTCATATTTATATTGAAAATAACTGTGTACTAAATAAATAAAATTATGATGGTTTCTTTCCCTTCATCATTAACTTTATCATATAACTTAGCAATTGGCATAAGGGTATGTGCAAGATCATCATGGATAAAACAAGCCCTTAAGTGGCAAAAAAATTAGAAAAATCAAAGTTAGGAAACTTGGTGTAAAAATTTGAATAAGTTATCTATATTATTTCAAAAATATGTAAGAATAGAATTTGTAGAAAATTCAATGTAGTTTCTAAACTACTAAGTTTATTTAAAAAATATCGATTTGGTAAAATTTTGAAATTTCAATGCAATAGCACTTAAATTTCAGGGAAAAAAAAAGTAGGTGTTTGTCTGACCACCCTAACCACAATAAGATGATAATATTTTTATAAGATTTTAGATATAAGTAGAAGACTGCAGGGATGTGATGCATATTTTTTTGTAATTTTTTCCAAGTAAATAATTAATTATGAATTTTTTATTACAACTTTTAAAAAATATAAAAAACACTCATATTTTTTACCACCTTAACTTGGTCAAAACTTCATGAAATTCAATTTTTTAATCCTATAGTATGTGAAGCATAGAATGTGACACATTTTTTAGATTCAAAAAATGTGATACCATTTGAAAGATATAGATGTTTTTCAATCAGCTTATCAATCAAGACTATAGTTGTAATTCAAATTATAGAAAATGAATAATAATTATTTATTAAATTCAAAGTAAAGCATAATTTATATTGCTAGAAAGTTGAGAATATCCTTTAAAAATCCTTTTCATTTCATCAATTTTAGGTAAAAAAAATAATCAGCCACATACCTTACACATACCCATCATATCGCCACTTTTTGGCCCATCATGATCCTGCACATACTATTAAGATCATTTTCAATCATATTGTTTACTATGGCTCCTAGATTTAAAGATGGATGATCACTTAGAGGAGGAGATCTAGGTATGCCCTCCACAAGATTAGATGAGCCTTCTTCATTCTTATTTGTATGTACATGGGTTCAGTAAGTATTCTACTCTTCCTCTATCTCCTCATTCGTAGAGATATCAACTCTAGTTTTAGCCTCTTCTCTGGAGGTAGTACTCCTTTAATTTCTTTCCAAATGATGCTCTTCTTCTAGGCCAAGATCAATTTCTTCTTGAATAGCATCACTCAGAGCTCTTTTCCTATCATCCTTTTGTTTCACTCTTCTTCTTCCTGAAGCAGTAGTTGGTACAGTAGGAGGTCTGTCCTTCCTCTTAGATGCTCGGGTGCTAGTACCGGTAGGGGTAGAACCATCAATAGATGTAATGAAAATTTTCTCATTATTCTTCCCTTTCATAATATTTGCAACACTAGAGGTGGCAGAATTAGAGATAGGTGTTGGTGTAGCATTGGAAGATAGTCTTCCTAATTTTTTGGGTCTAGAGGGTTGTTCAACAAATTTAGCTTTTCTTTCATCAAGAGCCTCCTTCAAATATTCTATATCATCCCTTGAAAAAGTTAGACCTTCAAAGAATTCTTCAACCTTCTTTCTTCTTTTTGATGCAGTAGCCTTTAAATGTACTCCAGTAGATTTCTCCTCATATGTACCATGCCTAGGCAAAGAGAGGTCCTTAGGACTATCCAACAAAATATCAATGTATCTCTCTGCCATTTTTTCATTCATCTCATATCCCAATGTTTCAATCCATCAAGTTCTGGATTCTACAACCTGAATGATGCATTCATCTATAGACACAAGAAAGGTTATCTCCTTTTCACACTTCTTCACCAAATTCCTTGGAATCAAGTCACTTTCATATATTTCATTTTGGAATACTACAAAGAAAGTATTTAGGGCATTTTTTATGCCCTGAAATGTTCTAGACTATATAGATGATCAAAAATCTGATTTGAAACCAGCCTGGTGTTATCCCATATTATGCCTTTCCTTCTTGGTAACTCCCTTAGAAAATAGAATAACAAAAAAAAATCAAAGTGTCAAATTTAAAGACATGCTTATTTTCCTTAGTCATACTTAGGTTCTCCATAAGTTTCAACCTAATCAATTCACAAAGATCAAAAAAATTTCCATTCTCCACTATTTCATATGTAGTGTGAATTGTCGTAGTGGACACTAAATTTGATTGATTAGTGAAATAATTTATTTTCCCAATCATGATGGTAGCATACTTGCATGAAATATTTGCAATAGAATTTTTAGTTAGATCTCTTTTGTCAAATTTAGCACCAGTCAGCCTTGTGACTTCATCATTTTTCACTACCTTTAGAACTAGAATGGTTTGAGTATCACAAAGACTAGTTATAGCTTGAATTGCTTCCTTGTCAATAACTCTTGGTTCATTTATCCACACAAATTTGCTTTGAACCATACTGAGATCCATCCTAACAAACTTCACCTCACTCTCACTAGAAAATTTTGGAAACTAGTTCCAAACATTTAACTTTATTCAAACAAGGTTTTCATATTCTAGCTTAAGTAGTAGATCATCTCCCATCAACTCATTTTACCACAAATCCTTTAGCTATTGGTGATTGAATTCTTCTAGCTTCCCATGAATATATATTCTTGTATCTTTAGTGGGTAGCAGAGGCTCAAAATGTGCGAGAACACACCCATGTGGTCATTTTCATAGACTTTCCATGAAAATATTCTAAATCTAGGTCAGGGTCTCTAAGAGATTTCCACAATAGTGGGAGTATCCATTCTCCTCACAGAACTTGAATATAGTTTAACATAAAGTTACTTCAAGTTTAAAATCCATAGAATTTAGATAACAAATTATACCTTTTCTGCTTGTTGAGAACTAGGGTTTTCATGTACGATGCTTGGAATCACCTTCAACACTCTTTTGCTCACTCTATTTTTTCTCAAATGCATAAAATTTATTTTGGATTAACTTAATTTCTCACTTTTATGACTCATGATATATTTCCCTAATTTTTCATTTAATGTGCTCCAATCTTAAAAGCCGATAAACACATGAGAGAGTATTTTGTAAACCAGTAAGGGTTCCACAATTCTTTAGATCTCCCAGTTTTTGTCAAATATTTCTCCAATTCCTTTAGAATGATGACTCATTACATATCCTTGTGTCACTACTTGACACCTCATATATTATGGGCTTTTATATTTTTCTATAACTGCTCCCCTTGAAGTCATTATAGGGCTCAATTTTTAGAAGAGGTATATGCCCCAGATGCAGATATTTATGCATTTGATTCATACTTTTTGTCAAGTTCTTCCTTTTTCTTCTAGATCTTTTCCATCTCTTTTCTTACTTTGGTAGGGTCTACTTTGTTCATAGACTTGTTCTTTTGTTCCAAATTTGGTTTCTTCCTAATTTTTCTCTTACAAAGTTTTGAGATATGTTATGGTTTGTTGCAAGTGTAGCACACAACATATCAATTAGTGTAATTAATTATTTATTACACTATCATAAGTTTACTTAGGTATTTATTAAATTAATTAATTTGTAGGTTGCATCATTATAAAATCATTAATAATGGGGTCATTACCAGTTCCATGTTTGTAGCAGATAATTTTCCTTCTAGAAATCATCTAGATATTATTTCTATCTCATCATCATTCTCTAGGTAGGTTGTTAGGGTTTACATGTGTGATTAAGAAACTTGGAAAAATCATAGTGCATTCTAAATTTCTCCCTTTCTTATATAATTAGGCCATATGTACACTTGTAACATATTCTAGATGATGTAGAGGGTTAGGGACTTTGGAAGAAACTCTAAGTTACAAGACTAGAAATGATTCACTCTCAACCTTTCAACTAGGCACCAACATGGAAATAACGCCTCAACTTTCTATTCATGACTCATTTGCTTCCCTTATGGTTCCAAACCATTGGAATGATCTCAAAGGACTCAACCTAACTTGACTTAAATGGTTTTCAAGCCCTAACCCTTTGTCTTGAAAAAAACTCACCTTTGCTCCTCAACTAGCCTTCTAGCCCTATTAGACCTTTAGCGAAGGATTCTTGAATTTTTCCTCAAAATTTTCAAATGAACCTCCAATCTAATGATTTTTTAAGATGTGGTTTGTGATGAAAAACATCATATTAACTCCCTGGTATCACTTGTTTCAGACAATCTCTCTTCAAAACCTGTTGTTTCCTCAAAACTAGGCCTAATTAGCCCTATTTTTCAAAGCAACCCTCTTTAAAGTTGTCCTCTGACCATGAAACTCTCAACAGTCTTCCAAAACATTCCCAAACCAAAGATTTTTAGACTTTTAGTCTTCTATGTTACCCTTAACATGCCCAAATACAAAACCCTCCTTAAATTGGCTTAAAACTAGGGCTTCTTGGTTCTAGGTCTTCCAAACACTTCCAGACCTTAATCTTATACTTTTCACCATTAATTCAACAAATATCAACTATTGCAACTCAAAAATATACCTCTTGTTTAGGCAGATCCTTCACTGCTATACCCTAGGGTCCATCTTCATGCCTTTTTCTATGCTAATTCACTGTGCACACATTAGTTTTCCTCTTCCATGCACATTTCTTTGTTAGTTTCTTATGGTACATTTTAAATGTGATCCATTTGATAGGTGTTTAGTCATAATACTCGATGAAATGGATCATTCATTCATTAAAACTCTCAAAACATAGCAAAATCTATCTTTTCCTGTAAACAGTCAGCAAAAAGTGTACAAGAATTGATCTCTTTCCCTTATCAAAACATGTGAGAGGTGTTAAAGCTTGTAATTACAAACCCCTAAGGCATCCAAATGTAGATAACTTCAATAAGAATCAATGGTTCATCAAGAAAACACAGAAAATTGCAAGAAAATAGAAATTTTGTTGAATTTTCTGAGAACAGTCCATACAATGCTTTCACCAAATGCCCAACCTTAGTACAAATGATCATTTTGGGGTTATAAACCCATTCCCCAACTGATCCAACTGATTTGGATTAGTTACAATGCATAGTTAGCTCTAAAACATTTAAAACTCCTTTTCCTGCCTAAACTGAAATTCAAAAATTTGAAATTACAATCTTGAAATTTATTAAAATCTACCACCTAAAAACTATTGGATCTTCAATATCCAAATTTATTTGACCTACCTAAAGCATTAGATCACTAATCAAACCCCTAGAACATGATTTTCCCTTTATATTGCATTTTTATCCTAGGATCCTTATCAGGACCCTTAGGACAGTTGACTCTCTCATTGCATTTATCCTCTCACAATGCCATTATAGGCTTCAAAAGGTCATAATTGATGTTTTTATGTGATGGATAGGTCCTGTTGACCTTTGCAAACTCCTGGCTCTTGAACAACTCCTTGAAGGCCTTGGGTGCTCCTGCACCATTCTCCCCAAGAAAGAAAGAACTCTTGCCCCAAGAAGTGTTCCATGTGTTACCACCAAAAGACCCTTTGCTCTCATGTGTTTTCATCTTCCAATGAGAAGGCATGTAGTCTCCCAAAGTCACTGTCTTCCTCTTCTGCCAATCTGCATTCTTGAAAAAATTAAAATATGGATTAGTGTGTCCTCTTTGCTACTTGATAATAGTAGGTTCTTGTGCCCTGCTCCTACCCCCATTCCATCATCTCCTTTGTGAAAGAACTCCACCATTATCACCCTCAATTATAGGGCATTCAATGCCTCAAACCCTGATACTGTCCAAATCCCACAAAGTCTTATTTGAAGGACTGTCCACCTCATAACCCTACTACAACTTGTCTTTCTTCAACCTACCAATGTCTTCCCCTGTTTCACCCTACTTATCCACCTACAAACTCTTCTCAAAACAAATCACAAAACTATCATTAGACTACTCCAAAGGAAAAGGAGCCAACTGATATCTAACATCTCCTTTATGAACCAAATATGTGTTAAGAAATCCATCATGCAATGTCCTTCTAACATACTGCCATGGTCTCCCCAAGATGATATGACCACAAGTCATTGGAATGACATCACAAAGCACCCTATCATGATATGAACCAATTGAGAAATCAACAAAATCTCTCTTACCAATCTCTACATGATGTCCTTGAGTTACCCAAGTGGCCTTGTAGGGAGTAGGATGATCAAATGTTTCAATCCCCAGCTTGGTTATCATATCAAGTGAAACTAAATTGCTATGTGACCCTGAATCTATGAGCAATCTGCAGATCTTGCCATGACTGAGACAATTTGTTTTGAAAAATAGTTACCTTTTGGTTCTCGATGAAATATTCTGTTTGATCATAAGAACTCACCATCAAATACAGGTTCTGCATGAATGTTTTGGTTCCTCCTCTTGTCTTCTTTCTTCTTGTACCAAATTAGCTCTCCTTTCTCTACCCCTATCAGCTTGTCCCCATTTAGGACACTTGAAGGAAGGATGCTCTGGTTCATTGCAATTGAAACACCTACCTGTTAATGGGCCTCTACCTTGTCCAAATCTACCTCCCTCCCCCAGGGAGTGTATCCACCTCTTGATCAGAAAAATACCTCTCTTTGCCTTGTCATTGCTGCTCTTGTCACACGGGCTTGTCCTTGTTCTCTATTACCTCTTCCCCCATTTGAACTACTCTCCTCTTCCACCATTGCTTGATCTTTCTTGCTTCCTTTTCACCTTTCTTAGCTCTAATGGTGAACTAAAACATTCTCCCAATGTCCTTGGCAATTGCAAAACCAATCTCATCTTTAGACTGTAATTCTGCCATTGATATACTTGGCTATTTTCTCATCCTCTTCTTCATAACCTCCTTTGATACTAAGCTTGTGAAATTTCTCAGTATAGGACATAACATCCAAGTCCTTTTGCTTTAAATTCTGCCTCATCCTTTTCACATGAATGGTATAATCAGATGGTAGGAACTGCTCTTTGACCAAACTCTTCATCCTAGCCCATGTAGAGACTTTTTTCAATCCTCTAGCCATCCTATCATTCTGAAAAACTAGTCCACCATGTCAATGCTGTGCCTCTCAACTTGGTTTTGGCAAACTTAACCTTCCTCTCTTCATCCATCTCTTCAAACTCAAAATAGTTTTCTAAGGTATCAAGCCATCCCAACACCTCTTCACTATTCATCTTCCCTTGATAGATAGGAAAGTCTATGTGACTCTTCCCTCCATGACCTTGTACTACCTTCAACAATCTCAATAACCTCCTTTCCTTAGGGTCCTCTGTCTCATCTGCTTGCTGTTCCTGATTTACCCTCATACATACTCTTTTCTCTTCTTATCAGCTTGTTTTCTTTGGGTCT
This sequence comes from Sequoia sempervirens, assembly GCA_007258455.2. Lineage (NCBI taxonomy): Eukaryota > Viridiplantae > Streptophyta > Pinopsida > Cupressales > Cupressaceae > Sequoia > Sequoia sempervirens. The sequence goes on along the minus strand of VDFB02058242.1, from coordinate 166,004,395 downwards.
TGTTCTTTCTCTCCTCCTACTCCCTCTCCTCAAGGTTATTATTTCTATCCTGTCACGTATAATATCTCTCTACTTGGCTCTCTCTTGCTCTTGTCGCTTTGCTCCTCTTCTTCTCTCCTTCAACTCTTCCAACTCTCTTTCCAATTGGTTTTTTGGTGCCATTGTTGATTCTCTAATCCCTAAAGGACCTACTCACTGCTCTGATACCACTCTGATGTAGAGGGTCAGGGACTTTGAAAGAAACACCAAGTTACAAGACTAACAATGATTCACTCAACCTTTCAACTAGGCACCAACATGGAGATAAGGCCTCAACTTTGCATTCATGACTTATTTGCTTCCCTTATGGTTCCAAACCATTGGAATGATCTCAAAGGACTCAACCTAACCTTACTTAAATGGTTTTCAAGCCCTAACCCTCTGTCTTGAACAAAACTCACCTTTGCTCCTCAACTAGCCTTCTAGCCCTATTAGGCCTTTAGCGAAGGACTTTTGACTTTTTCCTCAAACTTTACAAATGAACCTCCAATCTAATGATTGTTTCAGTTGTGGTTTGTGATGACAAACATAATATCAACTCCCTGGTATCACTTGTTTCAGACAATCTCTTTCAAATCCTGCTGTTTCCTCAAAACTAGGCCTAATTAGCCCTCTTTTTCAAAGCAACCCCTCTTTAAAGTTGTCCCCTGACCATGAAACTCTCAACAGTCTCTCAAAACATCCCCAAACCAAGGATTTTTAGAATTTTAGTCTTCTATGTCACCCTTAACATGCCCAAACACAAAACCCTCCTTAAATTGGCTCAAAACTAGGGCTTCTTGGTTCTAGGTCTTCAAAACACTTCCAGATCTTAATTTTAGAATTTTCACCATTATTTCAACACATATCAACTATTGCAACTCAAAAATATACCTCTTGTTAAGGCAGATCCTTCACTGCTATACCCTAGGGTCCATCTTCATGCCTTTTACTTTGCTAAATCACTGTGCACACATTAGTTTTCCTCTTCCCTGCACATTACTTTGTTAGTTTCTTATGGTACATGCTAAATTTGATCCATTTCATAGGTGTTCAGTCATAATACTCCATGAAATGGATCATTCATTCATTAAAACTCTCAAAACAGTGCAAAATTTGTCTTTTCCTGTAGACAGTCAGCAAAAAATGTATAAGAATTGATCTCTTTTCCTTATCAGAACATGTAAGAGGTGTTAAATCTTGTAAATGCAAACCCCTAAGGCATCCAAATGCATATAACTTCAATAGGAATCAATGGTTCATCAAAAATACACCAAATAATGCAAGAAAACTGTGTTTTTTTTCTAATTTCCAGAAACAGTCAGTACAGTACCTTCACAAAACTGATCAACCCCGTACAAATGAATATTTTGGGGTTATAAACCCATTCCCCAACTACCCAAACTGTTTTAGATTGATTACAATGCATAATTACCTCTAAAACACCTAAAACTCCTTTTCCCGCCTAAACTAAAATTCAAAAATTTGAAATTACAATCTTGAAATTTATTAAAATCTACCACCCAAAAACTATTGGATCTTCAATATCAAAATTTATTTGACCTACTTAAAGCATTAGATTACGAATTAAAACCCTAGAACATGATTTTCCCTTTATATTGCATTTTGGTCCTAGGGTCCTTATCAGGACCCTTAGGACAGTTGACTCTCCTAACACATTCATCCTTTCCAAATGCCATTATAGGCTTCAAAAGGTCATAGTTGATGTTTTGATTTGCTTGAAAGGTCCTCCTGACCCATGTACACTCCTGATCCTTGAAGTGTTCCTTGAGGAGCTTGGGTGCTCCTGCACCAAGGAGCATCATCAGAGGGCCAACCGCCACCACTCCCCGACGGCCCAGCAGAGAACCACCCCTAGCCAGCTAGCAGCGGAGGAGAGAAATCACGCAGAGGGGGGCGAGATTCCCACCGAGGCGGAGGCTGAGAGTGGGGGCGAGCGAAACCACTCTTCCGTTGGCCCCGAGAGGGTGACCGGTGGCAGGAGGAGGAGGGTGAGTCGGGGACCCGGGCCATAATGCACGGGGCATTGCCCCAATGGTCCAGGAGAACCTGGAGGTGAGCAACTTCTAACACCACTTTGTTGGCTTGCACCTGTATCTGAAATAATACATTAGAGCAAATAACAACTCTAGAATACATAGAAATCTGACAATACAATTGAGAATGAGCAAATATGCAAGCATTTCTATCCTTCCGAATAGTAAAAAGGATTTCCACCCTGAAAGTGTGCCAAAGCTGGGTATACTTTGCTGGGAATCTGGGTGAATCCCCTAGCAGAATCATGTGCCAAGAGAACAGCTCCGGCTGAAATGGCTAAAAAAAATCATGTATCTAGGTCCAATACTGCTGGGCCTGAGGGAGAAACCAAAAGAGATGCTTAAAAGTCTCAGACTACCCACAAAATGGGTACTGAGGGTCGGAAACCCCCAAATGAATAAGCCGAGAGCCCACCGACAAGCCCTGGAAAAGAATACACCAAGCAAAATGGGTGAGCTTCGGCTCAACACCTCCAGACCAAGTGTTGGAAAATATTTTACGCCAGACAGGAGCCAGAGATTGGAGTAACCACCTCTGATTTAGACTCTGGAGCATGGGATTCAAGTGAGGTGAAAGCCACCTGTAGCCAAGCCGAGGCTACATTCAATTTAAGTACTACTCCATTGAAATTTCAGTACTACTACATTGAAATTTCAAATTTTCACTAAATAGATTTAAAAAAAAAAATAAACCTAGTAGTTTAGGAACTACATTCAATTGGATACAGATTCTATTCTTACATATTTTTGAAATATTATAGATAACTTATTCAAATTTTTATGTGAAGTTTCCTAACTCTAATTTTTCTCTTTTTTTTTCCACTTAAGGGCTTGTTTTTTCAATGATGATCCTGCACATACCCCCTACTATTGGTGAATAGATCTTTCTACATACTTATTGATGGGAGATTAAAATACTTTCATTTAAAGCTTTTTATGTTTAAAAAGACTTGTTTTTATTGTTAATTGGCATAACTGGCAGTAGACAATAGATTAACTTATTTGCTTATTTTAATTTATGTTTAACTAAATTAGCAGATATTTTGGAAGTGATAGCTTATGTTAAATGCATTACTTTATGATGAATTTGGATGAGATGATTATGTTGCATTAATATTTATTGCCATGATTGGTGTCCTTTTCATAAGGGTTTTTAACAGGGTATCTTGAAGATTGATGAGATGGTTAACTTCTTTATCTAATCCTAAGGAATGACTACACCATCGATAGGCCTTGTTGGATGATGAGTCACTCAAAATTTGAATCGACTTCTTCGTAGTCAGTTGAGGAACTTTTACTTCTAGCACTAATCTGGGGTAGTTCTAGCATTAGTCCTCCACAGTCAACTTTAGTTCTATTTTTAATTTCATTTTGTAATCTATAGATGGTCGCCTTAAGTTTTGGAATTTAATGCCATGTTAGAAGTTAATAAGGATATTTTATAAATATCCACATTTCGGTCTTAGTTAGGAGTTAGATAATTTGCAATTATAATTTTCTGTAATAACTAGCAATACTTTGTTCTGTATTCTACTTTTGATCAATGAGAAAGGAAGCAAGAAGTTAATTAATTCACTGTGTTGAAGGATCTTACCTGAGGAAGAGCAGGACCCACTCAACCTTTGAAACATTCTTATGGTATTTGGTTAAGTGCTATTATTTTCTAATATTAAAATATGTAGTAGAAACTGATTTTGAAATTTTCAATCGTTAAAATCATCTTCTATCTTGGTAAATGTTAAGATCAGATAATCTGTTTACAATTGCATTTCAAATTTTTAGTTATTATGGTTAAGATCGAATAGTTTGAATGTTTAGATTTGTTTATGAGAAATGTTAAATGGAACCAAATGTTAGAATTGTTGAACAAGTTTCTTTTATAAATTGGGTTTAGATACCATCTGAATCAATTATAATTAACGCTTGTTTGTTAGGATTTATTAAAGAAATGTTAGGAATTTATGGAATGATGGAGTTGAAGTCTGTTCAGAATCTATTCATGGAGATTAGTCTTTATGCTTTTTAGAATAATCATCATTTTCCTGCAATTCATTTCTGCTTTTAAATTAGAATTTACTCTCTAGCAATTAAATTATAGATTTCTTTTAAAGTAAAATAGAATTAATTTGGAATTCTGTATTTTAGATTAAGGATTAAAGTAATCATTAATTGTCTCCATGAATTGGTCTAAATAGAAGTCAATAAAGTCATAATTAAGTTAGTAGAATTTTAAATTAGAATTTAAAGTAGATTTAAATCTTAGGAATCAGTGGCTATAGTTTTGCTCTTAAAAAATCCTAAAGAGCCCCCAAGAGCTCCTGAAAGCTCCTGAAGTAGGCCAAACGACACTTGAATTCAATGTTTACAGTGCAAACCCCCCAAAAAGAATCTGTGACAACTATCCTTATCGCATATTTCTCTGAGACACACCCGGTTCAATAAAAGAATTGATTAAATGATGCAAGTTGTGACATCAATGACCTTTCCCATCATTTTTGGCACCGTTGTCGAGGATACTCAAACGATTTGGCTATTTAGTGTGAAGCCTTAGTGTTGATAGGGAAGAGAGATCTGAAATAGTGGATGAGATGAAGCAGAGACCAACTAGGAAGGTTTCTTCCACAGAACATTGAAATTAGAAAAAAAAATGATTTTAATCAAGAGGATATCCAACAATACTAGATTGAAAATCAAGAAATTATTCAGGAAAACCCCATTGAAAATCAAGAAGAGAAAAAAAATCCAATCCCAAGAGAAGAAATGGGTGATCGAACAGTACGTGCACCAACAAATAAAACCTTTTCAAATCCTATAAATCTTGAAAGACAACTTGATGCACCCCCTTATGAAAAACATTTCACCCTTAGTTCTTCCAACATTTAGGGGAGAAACTATAGAAGAACCTGATCAATTCTTGTTTGAATTCAAAATATTATGCCAAACCTTTGATTATTCAACTGATAATCAGAAGTTGAAGTTGTTTCCTTCAACTTTGAAAGAATTGAGTTTAAGATGGTTTATGGGTTTAGGGTCAGGAACAATTAGGAATTGGTAATAGATGTAGACCAAATTCTTGGACAAATACCAGGATTATTGTCGAGTGAGAGATAGAAAGGAAGAACTGTTTCACATAAAGCAATTAGAGGATGAAAGTCTAGAAGACTATGCTGATAGATTTCAATTTGTACATCAAAGGTGCACTAATGGGCTAGGTAATGAAATTAGCAAAACAATTTTCCTAAGAGGGATTGAAGATGAGTCCAAAGAATCCTTCAACCTGATGGGAAAGGGAGACATTAACAAGATTTCCTTGGATGACACTGTGGAGACCTATAGAAACTACTCTAGAACTAGAGTGGGGACTCAAAACTCCGGAAGGAACAAGACTCACACCACTGATGTATCTGAAGTAATGGAAGAATTGGCCAACATGAAGACTGATATGCTACTATATCTTAACATGTAAGGAGAAAAGAGGACCACTAAACCATTATCAATTTATTGTTCCAAATGTAGGGGAAAACACCTGTTGAGGGAATGCCCATTAAATCAAGTTGAAATTTGTGAGATTTGTGAAAAACCACAACCAACCAGTTCTTGCAATATTTTGGTAGGAATAAAGAACAATATCAAGAAACCATCAGTAATCGAGGAAAAGCTAAATTACGCCGGCCAAAGACCTCATAACCAAGGGTATAACACAAATCCAAGAAAATATGGTTCACAATCAAACTTGAATCAAAACCCATGGCAAAACCAAAATCAGTGGACCCCACAATATCAGCCACAACCCCAACCTACATATTGGGGGCAACCATAGTGGATGAATCCCCAATGGAACCAATCCCAATGGCAGTCTAACCAACAACCAAAATGGCAAGAAAATAAATCCTCATGGCAGTAAAATCAAAACCAATTCCAACCATGGCAGAATTAGGGACAAAAATGACCATGGGTACAAACACCTCTAGCCCTTAATGCCCCTAATGCTTCCAATGATCAGGTGAATCAACCCCAAATGCTAGCTCAACTAGTTTCCAATCCAAAAAACATATTAACTAATACAAACAACCCAAATGTAAATTTGGCAGATGTTAGTGAAATTTAGTTGCGAAGTTGAAATGTACAAACTGCACCAGCCAAGATAATTCTAGAAAGAGAGGAAGAAAACATAGAACAAATGTTGGAAGAAGAACAAACTGTTAAACAAGCTCCCTATCCCAAGAGATTGTAGGAAGAGAAAACTACTCCTCAAACCTCTTCCCCTCCCTACATGAATCTAATCGATTCACAACTTCTTAGAGAGTTGAAAAAGATTAACATTGAGATACCTCTATTACAGGAAATCAAGGATATACCAGAAATCAATCAGTTAGTAAAATCCCTTTGCATGAAGACACTAGGAAGGAAAAATAAAATTCCTTCAACAATTCAAGTAGAGACTAAACTTACTGATGTGTTATCAGGAAGAATGCTTCCAAAAAAATATAATGATCATGGTAGCTGGTCACGCCCACAAAAGGATATGAAAATAACGGCAAAACCTATCCTAGGAATTGGACATTCCAGCATGCGACTAATATCTTTTCATGGTCATTCATTTACTTGTCAAACCAGGGAACATATACTTGAAATGGAGTGGCACTGTATGTGCACTAAGAACCAGTTTCAATCACAACCTATCGAAAATAAATACTTGGAAAGAATTCTACCTACGGGTATGTGCAAGATCATGATGGGCCAAAAAGTGGTAATATTATGGGTATTTGTAGGGTATGTGGCTAATGACTTTTTTTTAACCCAAAATTGATGAAACGAAAAAGGTTTTTAGAGGAGATTCTCAGATTTCTAGCAATATAAATTATGGTTTAATTTGAATTTAATAAATAATTATTATTCATTTTCTATTAGAATTACGACTAAAGTCCTTATCGATAGGCTGATTGAAAAAAATCTATAACTTTCAAACGGTATCACATTTTTTGAATCCAAAACATGCATCACATTCTATGCTTCACATACTATAGGATTAAAAAAAGAAAAATTAAATTTCATTAAGTTTTGACCAAGTTAAGGTGGTCAGACATACGAGTTTTTATATTTTTTAAAAGTTGTAATATAAAACTCATAATTAATTATTTACTTGGAAAAAAATTACAAAAAAATATGCATCACATCCAAAAATGAGTCCTCTACTTATATATTAAATATTATAAGAAAATATTATCATTTTATTATGGTTAGGGTGGTCAGACAGAGACCTACTTATTTTTTCCCTGAAATATAAGTACTATTGCATTGAAATTTCAAATTTTCACCAAATAGATTTTATTTATTTTTAAATAAACCTAGTAGTTTAGAAACTACATTCAATTTTTTATAGATTCTATTCTTACATATTTTTGAAATAATATAGATAACTTAAAAAAAAATTATGTCAAGTTGCCTAACACTGATTTTTTATTTTTTTTTGCCACTTAAGGGCCTGTTTTTTCCATGATGATCCTAAACATACCCCTACGTTACAAGAAGGTAATGCAAAGTTCTCTTAACTCAATCATAATTTAACCAAAGTAGAAATCATAACAGCTACGACTGAGAAACAAACTATAAACTAGCCTTATGTTGCAGGAACAAACACAGGGATGGATTCCTGATGCTGTAAGAACAATATAAGACTGAGTTTGTACTGAAACTTTCTAGAATGAAATTTAACTTTGAATTAACAAAGGATAAAAAACTACTCACCTACAGATACTTACTAAGTGGGCCCCCTTAGCAAGCATCAACTCACTTACACAAAAGATTGTACTCAGAACTTCATCAACTTCTATTCATAACTTGAAATCATTTACATTGATTGTTTTGCTTCAGAAATCTAACAAAAACTCTGATTCTTATTATGACTCTAACTCTTACATGATCTACTTTCTATTTCTTCCTTCTATTTTTCCCTTTTTTGTTCACCCACGTAGGAGCAACACTTATTTAAATCAGGAAAACAACTAACTAACTAACCCTAATAGAGAAAGACGTGGATGTAAATGTATCCTGGAATTGAGGAACAAACTAAATAAATGAACTTATCTATTCAACATGGTTCAGGGAGAATTCAACATTCCACTATTTCCAAATTAATTGACAATTAAATTCCTTCCCAACAATTTCGGTCAAAGAGTCTTCGCTAGAATAACTTCCTCGAAGTCGTGCAGTAAATGGACTTTACTGAAAGGCTGAGATCAGCTACGCTTGACTCATTCATACTTTCTTCAACAACTTGTGAAACACAAGGCAACATAAGCGAAAGGAAACATGCATGGCAACTACATGATATTCATTTATTAATCGCATATCAAATTTACTTCATTATTCAAAAACTACATGCGTTATACCAGTCATTTGGGAACTCAAACAAGGTAATAAATATAGACATATCAATATGATAGGTTGCAAGAATATAAAAGTGTATTGCTATAGGATATCCCCCAATAAAAGGTTTCTAAAGAGTTAAACAACCATGAACAACAAAAGTAAGGGTATTAAAAGTACACCATGATACCCAAATTATGAGCATATTTTGGGCTCATCATTTGGCCCCTACTTAACCTAATGTTGGTCCTCCATCATTAAATTTTCTGGTGGTCTCTCTGAAATCAGTGGTTAAGGCATGACCCTGAAATGAAGTTCTAAATTTATAATAAAAACCTCTGAAATCCTGCCACCTTTCATACCTACGAGCTTTTGTATCTTTATTAATATTTGTAGCTTGGTAGGGATAAAGAGGCCACATCAGCACAGGAGGTCGAAATGTCAAGGGCAACCACATTTCAAACCTCTCTTGAAGGCCCAACTGTATGTATCTGTTTGATCTTCTAAGAGCTACCATAAAATTTAGGGGACTATGAGGGTCAGACCTTCTTAACCCAACAGTGAATCTCTCCCATCTCTTCTCAATCCTGGAGTATGACAACTTCTAAAACAAGTATGTCTATTCATGAAACTCATCATACACCTATTTTCTGAGATCGAGTATTTTCATCTTGACTGTATTATTATTGAGGCCATATGCCATAGTAAGCCAAGTTTTCAACATTGTATAGGGGTCTGAACTCTCAGGGCACAATGGAACAGGGTTATCCCTTTCGTCTTCTTCATATGCTTCCAATTGCCTACCATAATTAGCTTCATTTGTCGCCCAAGACATGAGTGATCTTAAATGAATGTCGCCAATGTACAGAAGTGGATTCCACTCTATTTCAAAGGGAATTATAAAGCCATGTAAATAAAATTCGCACAAAGAATTCCTTAGCCAATTAGGAGCCGCCTGGTATGCATCATAGAATTCTTTAGCAGTATGAATAACAGGATCTAGATTCTGGGAAATTCTCATTAATTGGAACCACAAAAATTGTTCCTTGAGACACAGAGCATAAACTCTGGGTGGTGGTCTACATTCCATGATTTGACCAGTTACCTTCATCATTTTGTCCATTTTCTCCTTTAACTCCTAAATTTATTGTTTCTGCCTTTCAATGTCTCTTTTCAATTTCTTCTTTTCTTCCTCCCAAAGACTTTGTTGCATTTCAGTCTTGGCTAGGTGGTGGAAACTCAAGGTCTGCAATGTGACCGATCTCCATGTGATTATAAGATATTCCAAGAATTCAATCAAAAATGTCTTTTTGTAAACAATCATGGCTTGACAAGTTTCATAGGGCAATGAAGCTTCATTGGCCACTTCCAATTGTTCAGGCTATTCTTCCTCCTGCAATAGGATGAATTCCTATTGCTACAATGGAGAAGACTGTGCTTCCTTCAAAATCTGCATAGCCGCATCAGCCAAGTCATCGAGACTTGGTACCCCCCTTTCATTATGCTCAAATTCCCTTGTCTCAATTTGTTCTTCTTCAAGAATAAAAAATGGAATTTGTGCAACATTCTTAGATACATCCTGAGAGACATTATGTTCAGAACCTACAGATTCCTCTGAAATTATGATAACTTCAGGTTGAGGTGAAGCGGGGGAGACTTTACATTGTTTTCTTGTTGAAACTCTTCTTGGCAATGTTGTAGCTGTCGAAGGTGCTCTCGTAAGTTTCCTCTTTTTTAATTGCCTAGAGGGCTCTGCCTTATCAAAAGATGATGGTGAACTTGTGGTGGCAACAGGCGTTGCTGTAGGAGAAATTGTTGTAGGAGTAGATGCTGCAAGAGTAGAGTGTTATCTTTTCTGAGGATGAGGGTCAGATTATGGGGTTTGTTCCGCCCCAGATGACTCTCCTGCCTTTTTTTTTCCTTTTTCTCTCCTACTGGCAGACCTAGTTTGCACTCGGACAGAGGACTCTGGTGTGAAGGCTGCAAGACTAGGTGTTGCAGGAGCAGATGACCCTTGCCCTGCTTTCCTACTGGTAGATGTTATTTTCTCTTTCTTTTTCTTAGGCCATGGAGCAATTTCCCTAGGGGGTTCTGGAGGTTGCAAGCTCTTTTGGGCAACAAATTCTTGCTAGGAAAGAGGTGACACATCCCTCAAAGAGCGTTCAATCAACAGTTTTATAAGGACATGGTGGGAAATAGAGTTATCCTTCCCCTTTTAGGTTTCATGGGCACATTGTTCTAGAAATTTTAATAAAAAGTTTGGGACATTAACAGCTAACCCATGCCTCATATGACTCAACAATTTAAAATGGTAGGAATGTAAGTAAGAAAAATGGCCTTCACATGTTAAGTACCTGATTATCAAAGCAACATATTCTAGATATGGGGGAGGCAATGACACTCACTTGCAACCTTGCTTAGAGACCTCCAAGGGTCCATCAGTTGGTACTGTAAATTCTGCCCTAGCAGAAACAGTATCTGAAGAAAAATTCTCTCCTACGGCTAGAAGCCCGATTACCTCTACAATTCATTCCTCAGTTACAACTACTGTTAAACCCCATACTATAGCCTCTCCTTTAGAAAGGGTTCTTAAAAGTTCGCCTGCGGCTTCCTCATTGAAAGTATCTAACCTCAAAAAGTAGTTCAACCAACCACATAGGCTGAATGCTTGAACTATTTGAGGATTTTGTCTCAATATCTCATGAGCTACAGGCTCATGTCTTACCAGTTGACCACCCATATTCATAATTTTCTCAGCTGAAACTTAAACTCTTTTCTGAAAATCCAAAGAAAACTTTTTACTTTTTTGCTCTGCTTTTTCTGTCCTGCTGTCACTTTCTCTTCTTTTCCAAGAATGAACTCAAATGATACTTGCATGTAATGATTGTTACAACTACTTAAACAAGAAGTTTTAATTGTGATTTAAGATGGAAACATGCAGTCATATTTGGAAAGTACAAGAAAATAATAAAGAAAAATATCTAAACAGTTGTGACAGCAGCGTAAGTGAAATGGATTATCCTGCCCCCTACTTAAAATATGACATGTGTCCACACATGTACTAAAGAATAGGCAGAGATCAGGTAATAATGACTGATATAAACATAGTAGTGAATGAATAAAATGAAATAAATCAATGATGTGATAACAAAAGATATCGCATACCTTTCAATAAATGCGCATACGTGCTGAGAAAGTTGACGGCTTCAGCATGAGATGACAATTGGGAATGAAATCATAAATAAGGGTGGTGTGGATGAATGAGGTGGATGGGTGACGTGGATGGATGAGATGTATGGATGGAATGGATGGATGGGATGAAAGATAAGGAAGTGAGATGTGGCGATGAGTGGGAACAAAGAAAAAGGGTTTCCTTAAAAAGGAAACCTTTATTATGAGAATGCATTGTAACATTATGGTGAAGCTGCAGGAGAAAGGCTAAATCCTTTTGTTGCAGGAAGATTAGTGGTAGGATCCTAAACAAACAACTGCATAAATTCTTCTTTTGAGACTGGCTTACGATACAACTGAAGACGGTGTCCATTAACCAGTAGCTTGAATCGAACATGATCAATTGTGACTAACTGAACTGAACCATTATCAAATACATTCTTAATTTCATATGGGCCAAGCCATCAGATGGTGAGTTTACCTTGATTTTATTTATACCTTGAGTCATAGAGTAGCACCCAATCACTGACAGAGAATTGCTTAGTTTTGATATGTCGGTCATGCCACTTTTTCCTTTGCTACTGTATGATTTCAGTATGCTGCAAGGCTGCTTTTTTATTTCGTATAGCACATTTAGCTGTAGGAGTCGTTCCTTTTGTGCTTTGGAAATGTCAATATTAAGCTCTAAAGCAGTCCTCAAGGTCTTGTGCTCAAATTCTATTGGCAACATGGCAATCTTTCCATAGAGTAATTCAAAAGGAGTAAACCATGTAGTTGTCTTCCATGTTGTCCTATAGACCCAAACGACTTTAGGAAGTCGATTGCTCCAATCTTTCTTGTGTAGCTGAACTGTCTTTGTAAGTATCGCCTCAATTTCTTTGTTGGTAACTTCTCCCTAACCATTGGCTTAAGGGTGATAGAGGCTAGAATTCTTGTGTCGGATCTTGTAGTCATTCATTAGTGCATTGATTAAATTGGATGTAAATTGAGCTCCTTGATCTGTGACAAGTTCCCTTGGGACTCCAAATTGAGTAAATATCTACTCATACAGGAATTCAACAACCTTGTTGTCACAGGCATGAGTCATTGCTTTCACTTCCACCCATTTGGTTACATAATCAGTACAAACTAAAATATATGATTTCCCATTGGATGGAGGATCAATAGGTCCAACAAAATCCATGTCCCACTTATCAAAGGGACTGACTACCACTTGAGGATACAGGGGCATTTCATCATACCTTGTTGGTCTTCCCATGCATTGACATCTGTCATATTTCCTGGTATAGGTTGTAGCATCTTTGTGTAGTGTAGGCCAATAGTATCTAGTAGCAAGCACCTTCATAGATGTTCTTTTGGCTGTAAAGTGCCCACCACATGGATCATCATGACAAACATGTAGTATGTCATAGGTTTCATCTTCCCTTACACATCTTCTCATGACTTGGTCAGGTCCTGTGTAGAATAAACAATCTACAATCCATGAAAAGTTTAAACTTTTCTCCACCAACAATTGTTTTTCCTTTGGGGAAAAATGGGTTGGAATCTGGTTGACTACCAAGTAATTTGTAATATATGCATACCATGGGGTGCGAGCAGTAATAAAAAATAGATGTTCATCAAGAAATCTATCATCAATTACCTCTGGTGTGCCAAGTGTAGTCGTTTGAAGCCTTGATAAGAAATCAACCACTACATTAGTCTGTCATGGTTTATCAATGATTGTGATATCAAATTCCTACAACAATAGGAGCCATCTTGCTAATCTTCCAGATATGACAGGCTTATTCATGAGGTACCTTATTGCTGCATGGTTTGTATAAATAAATACTTGGTAACTAGTGACATAGTGTCAGAACTTGTTTAAAGCATACACAACTGCTAACAATTCTGTTTCTATGACAGTATAATTTAATTTAGGATCTTGCAAGTTTTTTCTAATAAAATATATAGCATGCTCAATAGAATTCTCTTTTTGTCATAAAACTTCCCCTATTGCATAATTAGAAGCATCTGTGTGGATATGGAAAGGAAAAATCCACTTCGGTCCTTGAAGAATAGGTGCCTGAGTAAGCAAGTTCTTAAGCTGCAAGAAAGATTTGTCACAGGCTTCAATCCAACTAAATTCAGAATCCTTAGTCAACAAGGCATATAATGGGCTGACTATTTTACTAAAATCTTTAATAAATTTTCGGTAATATCCAGCATGGCCTAGGAAGCTTCTAACATCCTTTTTCTTTGTAGGTGTTTGCAAATTCAGAATGACTTCTACTTTGGCAGGGCCTACCTGAATTCCTGCCTAAGAAATATGATGGCCTAAAACAATTCCTTCTTGCATCATCATAAAATATTTCTCACTATTCAAAGACAAATTTTGCTCCTGACATCTTTTCAACACTTTTTCCAAATTGGCTAATGCTTCTTCATAAGTAACTCCATAGGTAGTGAAGTCATCCATGTAGATTTTCATAGAATCATGAGAAATGTCAACAAAAATACTGATGACTGCCCTTTGAAATGTTGTAGGTGCATTACACAGTTCAAAAGGCAAAATAGAGTAGGAAAATGTTCCCCATTGACTAGTAAAAGTTGTTTTGTCTTGATCTTCAGGGGTGATTCTTATTTAATTATGGCCACTATATCCATCCAAAAAAGAGAAATACTTTTTCCCAGACAATGATTCTAATATTTGATCAACAAATGGCAGTGGAAAATGATCCTTTTTAGTTGTTGTGTTCAGCTCCCTGTAGTCTACACAAACTCTCCATTTTCCACCTTTTTTAGGGACAATCACCAATGGAGAAACCCATTGACTGTCTGTAATGGGGTAGATAAAACCAACATAAAGCAATTTTTGAAGCTTTGTTTTAACTATTTCCCTAAGTGTTGGATTTATCCTTCTTTGAGGTTGCCTGACAGGTGAATAATCCTCCTTAATATAGATCCTATGAGTACAAAGTTGAGGATCTATTCCCTTCATATCCCCATAGTCTTATGCAAAAGCTCTGTGTTGTTCTTGCAACATTATGACTAGGGAAACTTGTTGAGATTAAGGCAGCTTATTATTGATATTCAGACAATGGCCTAGAGACACTTCTACTTGTTTGATAAGATCATTCATGGAGGCTGTTGATAACGGTGGTGTTTGTATTTCATATGGAATAAAATTTTGATAAATGATAGGAGATTCAGGTGACAGGTTCTCAGAATTCAGTTGTTGCAGGAAACACTGTTGAAGACAGCTATCTGCAGCAGATGGGAAAATTAGACTAGGATCCGACTGTAAAATGTTGAAAAGCAAGTCATCCTCACTCTGAAGCTAGGAAAACATATTAGTTTGTAGCATCATTAGTTGAGCCAGTGAATTGACTTCTTCAGTTTCCTCTCCTAAATCTGGCCAAATTGGTTGAGACAAATCTGGCTGAGGCTAAGCAGGTGGGTATAAAGCCAATTTCTTTCTTAACTAACCATCAAAAATTGTCATGTCTCCAGAATGGCATCCTATAAAAGCATCAGCTGTGGCTAACCATGGTCTTCCTAGGATAATAGGATATCCTCCCAAAGTGGCCTTAGTGGACAATATGGTAAAATCTACTGGGTATTCCCAAAACTCAAGGATGACAATAACATCTTCTACCATTCCATTAGGTTTTATTGTGGAACTATCAGCAAGCTGCAGGATGGTAGGTGTAGACCAAATGTTTAGAATATTCAAATACTCCATTGTATTCTTGGTCATTACATTGATGGCTGTACCAAGGTCAATCAAAACATTTTTTATTATATGGCCATTAATATGTATTTGTACCACAAGACTCCCAAGGTCAGTATATTTTGGAATGACTACCTTCCCTAACATAATATCTGCTAACTATCCTAAAACATGGATAGTTTGGGGATCCTTCTTTTTTCTTCCTGATTTCTTTAAACAAGCCTCCTTAATGGCTTGAAAAATGGGTATTTGAATGTGTACATTCTTCAACTGATCCAAAATATCAAAGGTGGGCTCTTCCATAGAATTTGATGTAGTAATTTGCAATCTTTGAGGAAAAGGCAGTTTGGCCCAATGCTGCAGGACAGGCTCCTTAGAGACAATATTTTATATAGGTATATGTTCTGCAAAATTAGTTGGTTGTTCAGAGGCAGAGTCTGGAATCTCTGTAATTATAGGTGGCTGTGGAGCAGGAAGTGTGGTTCTAGATTGGAGATGGATATCATGAATATTCAGGGCATAAGCTGGATACTGATTAACTTCTGCAGAATACATAAGCTATTGTTGCTGCTGCTGGTTATTATTAGGATTTGGCAATGGTTGAGCATGCATAGGTTTTTGTTTTGGAGGGCTAGTATTTTTTGTAGGTGCTACAAGAGGTGGCATGAGGGCCTGTGGTTGTGGCTGCTGAGGCTGCAAGAAGGTAGGGAATTGGTTTTGTCATTGCTGTGGACTTCTCCATTGAGGGTTCTGCTGCCAGTTACCTAGGGGTGGAGTCCATTGTCCTTGTGGCTGCTACCAACCTCCTTGAGGAGATTGCCATTGAGGATTCTGAAAGCTAGGCCAGTGAGGTTGAGAAGTATTCCAAGGTTGTGATGGGCCATATGTAGGTTGCCACTAGTTATTTTAATTAGAATAAAGATTACCAAAAGTCAAAGGATCTTGAGGCATACCTTGTCTTTGAGCCCATGGTCGCCTTTGTGCAATGAAGAATACTTGGTCATCATCACTTTCTACCACCTTAAAGTCAATAGGTAGTTGCTTAACCTCCAGGTTAACCACCATCTTGCATCTACAGTCACATTTCTTTTGTCTACAATGAGGACAAAACTCAGCCAAGATTGCCTCAACTTCCTCATGCTTCTTCTGAGCTTGCATAGTATCCAACTGTGTATCCATGTTGTTTATGATATCCTACTTGAAATCAGACAACAAATTTGTGATCTCCATCCATGAAACTCCATTAATAGAAGATTTTCCCACTGTGGCTTGATGACCTCTACCCTTCTTAACAATTGCTCGAGATTAGTTGAGACATATTTTCTTGATATCATCCCAAGGAAGCTAGGTTATATCACCTCCTCCCATCAGGTCTAGGGCATCTATACTGTTATCACTGATTCCCTTTACAAAAATTAGTTTATGTGATTCTTCATTGAGAGTATGGTTTGAATTCTTTTTTAGGGAAAATAAGAATCTTGAGATATAGTCTTCCAGGCTTTCATCCTCCTTTTGTTGAATTCTAAATATATCATCTCCCTTACTACCACTTTTACAATATTCCTTGTATTTCTCAAGAAATTTTGTTTACATGATTGCCCAACTATCGACAACATCCCTTCCCAGACTCATTGACCATCTAAGAGCTCCTTCCTTCAAAGTAGAAGGAAACAACTTCAGCTTGTGAGCATCTGAAGTGTAATCATAGCTGTGACAGAGGATGTCAAACTCGAACAAGAAAGTGTCTGGGTCCTCTGTAACTAATCCATAGAACTTGGGGAGTAATGAAGAAGGAATATTTTTTAGGTTATCATTGTCTTGCTGAGCAATGATGGGAAACTCAAAAGCAGGAGGTTGATTAGGTGGATTTCGTGCCATATTTGCTTGATGGAGTATTAGAGCAAATGGATTTTCATCAAGTTCTTCGTCAACTGGGTCAAATGGCATTTCACCAAATAGGTTTTCAGCAAATGGATTGATATCTTGGTCTCCTTCCTCAAATAGATTATAAGCTGGTTCAAGATTATTGTCAATGAATGGAAGGTCAGGAAGAAATCTTCCCAAAGCGTCTCTTCTTTTATGCATGCAATAGAATGAATAGTGAATTGAAGGATTTTGAAAATGTTTGAATAACAGACTAAACTACTGCTAAAAATAACTTTTGATAGGTTCTTAGCTTGACACCATCCCCGACAACGGCGCCAAAAATGGTCGTGCCCACAAAAGGATATGAAAATCATAGCAAAACCTATCTTGGGAATTGGCCATTCTAGCAGGCGACTAATATCTTTTCATGGTCGTTTATTTACTTGTCAAACCAAGGAATGTATACTTGAAATGGAG
>VDFB02058242.1:165916291-165986625 GCA_007258455.2 Sequoia sempervirens | reverse complement strand
CTTTATATTCTTGCAACCTATCATATTGATATGTCTATATTTATTACCTTGTTTGAGTTCCCAAATGACTGGTATAACGCATGTAGTTTTTGAATAATGAAGTAAATTTGATATGCGATTAATAAATGAATATCATGTAGTTGCCATGCATGTTTCCTTTCGCTTATGTTGCCTTGTGTTTCACAAGTTGTTGAAGAAAGTATGAATGAGTCAAGCGTAGCTGATCTCAGCCTTTCAGTAAAGTCCATTTACTGCACGACTTCGAGGAAGTTATTCTAGCGAAGACTCTTTGACCGAAATTGTTGGGAAGGAATTTAATTGTCAATTAATTTGGAAATAGTGGAATGTTGAATTCTCCCTGAACCATGTTGAATAGATAAGTTCATTTATTTAGTTTGTTCCTCAATTCCAGGATACATTTACATCCACGTCTTTCTCTATTAGGGTTAGTTAGTTAGTTGTTTTCCTGATTTAAATAAGTGTTGCTCCTACGTGGGTGAACAAAAAAGGGAAAAATAGAAGGAAGAAATAGAAAGTAGATCATGTAAGAGTTAGAGTCATAATAAGAATCAGAGTTTTTGTTAGATTTCTGAAGCAAAACAATCAATGTAAATGATTTCAAGTTATGAATAGAAGTTGATGAAGTTCTGAGTACAATCTTTTGTGTAAGTGAGTTGATGCTTGCTAAGGGGGCCCACTTAGTAAGTATCTGTAGGTGAGTAGTTTTTTATCCTTTGTTAATTCAAAGTTAAATTTCATTCTAGAAAGTTTCAGTACAAACTCAGTCTTATATTGTTCTTACAGCATCAGGAATCCATCCCTGTGTTTGTTCCTGCAACATAAGGCTAGTTTATAGTTTGTTTCTCAGTCGTAGCTGTTATGATTTCTACTTTGGTTAAATTATGATTGAGTTAAGAGAACTTTGCATTACCTTCTTGTAACGTAGGGGTATGTTTAGGATCATCATGGAAAAAACAGGCCCTTAAGTGGCAAAAAAAAATAAAAAATCAGTGTTAGGCAACTTGACATAATTTTTTTTTAAGTTATCTATATTATTTCAAAAATATGTAAGAATAGAATCTATAAAAAATTGAATGTAGTTTCTAAACTACTAGGTTTATTTAAAAATAAATAAAATCTATTTGGTGAAAATTTGAAATTTCAATGCAATAGTACTTATATTTCAGGGAAAAAATAAGTAGGTCTCTGTCTGACCACCCTAACCATAATAAAATGATAATATTTTCTTATAATATTTAATATATAAGTAGAGGACTCATTTTTGGATGTGATGCATATTTTTTTGTAATTTTTTTCCAAGTAAATAATTAATTATGAGTTTTATATTACAACTTTTAAAAAATATAAAAACTCGTATGTCTGACCACCTTAACTTGGTCAAAACTTAATGAAATTTAATTTTTCTTTTTTTAATCCTATAGTATGTGAAGCATAGAATGTGATGCATGTTTTGGATTCAAAAAATGTGATACCGTTTGAAAGTTATAGATTTTTTTCAATCAGCCTATCGATAAGGACTTTAGTCGTAATTCTAATAGAAAATGAATAATAATTATTTATTAAATTCAAATTAAACCATAATTTATATTGCTAGAAATCTGAGAATCTCCTCTAAAAACCTTTTTCGTTTCATCAATTTTGGGTTAAAAAAAAGTCATTAGCCACATACCCTACAAATACCCATAATATTACCACTTTTTGGCCCATCATGATCTTGCACATACCCGTAGGTAGAATTCTTTCCAAGTATTTATTTTCGATAGGTTGTGATTGAAACTGGTTCTTAGTGCACATACAGTGCCACTCCATTTCAAGTATATGTTCCCTGGTTTGACAAGTAAATGAATGACCATGAAAAGATATTAGTCGCATGCTGGAATGTCCAATTCCTAGGATAGGTTTTGCCGTTATTTTCATATCCTTTTGTGGGCGTGACCAGCTACCATGATCATTATATTTTTTTGGAAGCATTCTTCCTGATAACACATCAGTAAGTTTAGTCTCTACTTGAATTGTTGAAGGAATTTTATTTTTCCTTCCTAGTGTCTTCATGCAAAGGGATTTTACTAACTGATTGATTTCTGGTATATCCTTGATTTCCTGTAATAGAGGTATCTCAATGTTAATCTTTTTCAACTCTCTAAGAAGTTGTGAATCGATTAGATTCATGTAGGGAGGGGAAGAGGTTTGAGGAGTAGTTTTCTCTTCCTACAATCTCTTGGGATAGGGAGCTTGTTTAACAGTTTGTTCTTCTTCCAACATTTGTTCTATGTTTTCTTCCTCTCTTTCTAGAATTATCTTGGCTGGTGCAGTTTGTACATTTCAACTTCGCAACTAAATTTCACTAACATCTGCCAAATTTACATTTGGGTTGTTTGTATTAGTTAATATGTTTTTTGGATTGGAAACTAGTTGAGCTAGCATTTGGGGTTGATTCACCTGATCATTGGAAGCATTAGGGGCATTAAGGGCTAGAGGTGTTTGTACCCATGGTCATTTTTGTCCCTAATTCTGCCATGGTTGGAATTGGTTTTGATTTTACTGCCATGAGGATTTATTTTCTTGCCATTTTGGTTGTTGGTTAGACTGCCATTGGGATTGGTTCCATTGGGGATTCATCCACTATGGTTGCCCCCAATATGTAGGTTGGGGTTGTGGCTGATATTGTGGGGTCCACTGATTTTGGTTTTGCCATGGGTTTTGATTCAAGTTTGATTGTGAACCATATTTTCTTGGATTTGTGTTATACCCTTGGTTATGAGGTCTTTGGCCGGCGTAATTTAGCTTTTCCTCGATTACTGATGGTTTCTTGATATTGTTCTTTATTCCTACCAAAATATTGCAAGAACTGGTTGGTTGTGGTTTTTCACAAATCTCACAAATTTCAACTTGATTTAATGGGCATTCCCTCAACAGGTGTTTTCCCCTACATTTGGAACAATAAATTGATAATGGTTTAGTGGTCCTCTTTTCTCCTTACATGTTAAGATATAGTAGCATATCAGTCTTCATGTTGGCCAATTCTTCCATTACTTCAGATACATCAGTGGTGTGAGTCTTGTTCCTTCCGGAGTTTTGAGTCCCCACTCTAGTTCTAGAGTAGTTTCTATAGGTCTCCACAGTGTCATCCAAGGAAATCTTGTTAATGTCTCCCTTTCCCATCAGGTTGAAGGATTCTTTGGACTCATCTTCAATCCCTCTTAGGAAAATTGTTTTGCTAATTTCATTACCTAGCCCATTAGTGCACCTTTGATGTACAAATTGAAATCTATCAGCATAGTCTTCTAGACTTTCATCCTCTAATTGCTTTATGTGAAACAGTTCTTCCTTTCTATCTCTCACTCGACAATAATCCTGGTATTTGTCCAAGAATTTGGTCTACATCTATTACCAATTCCTAATTGTTCCTGACCCTAAACCCATAAACCATCTTAAACTCAATTCTTTCAAAGTTGAAGGAAACAACTTCAACTTCTGATTATCAGTTGAATAATCAAAGGTTTGGCATAATATTTTGAATTCAAACAAGAATTGATCAGGTTCTTCTATAGTTTCTCCCCTAAATGTTGGAAGAACTAAGGGTGAAATGTTTTTCATAAGGGGGTGCATCAAGTTGTCTTTCAAGATTTATAGGATTTGAAAAGGTTTTATTTGTTGGTGCACGTACTGTTCGATCACCCATTTCTTCTCTTGGGATTGGATTTTTTTTCTCTTCTTGATTTTCAATGGGGTTTTCCTGAATAATTTCTTGATTTTCAATCTAGTATTGTTGGATATCCTCTTGATTAAAATCATTTTTTTTTCTAATTTCAATGTTCTGTGGAAGAAACCTTCCTAGTTGGTCTCTGCTTCATCTCATCCACTATTTCAGATCTCTCTTCCCTATCAACACTAAGGCTTCACACTAAATAGCCAAATCGTTTGAGTATCCTCGACAACGGTGCCAAAAATGATGGGAAAGGTCATTGATGTCACAACTTGCATCATTTAATCAATTCTTTTATTGAACCGGGTGTGTCTCAGAGAAATATGCGATAAGGATAGTTGTCACAGATTCTTTTTGGGGGGTTTGCACTGTAAACATTGAATTCAAGTGTCGTTTGGCCTACTTCAGGAGCTTTCAGGAGCTCTTGGGGGCTCTTTAGGATTTTTTAAGAGCAAAACTATAGCCACTGATTCCTAAGATTTAAATCTACTTTAAATTCTAATTTAAAATTCTACTAACTTAATTATGACTTTATTGACTTCTATTTAGACCAATTCATGGAGACAATTAATGATTACTTTAATCCTTAATCTAAAATACAGAATTCCAAATTAATTCTATTTTACTTTAAAAGAAATCTATAATTTAATTGCTAGAGAGTAAATTCTAATTTAAAAGCAGAAATGAATTGCAGGAAAATGATGATTATTCTAAAAAGCATAAAGACTAATCTCCATGAATAGATTCTGAACAGACTTCAACTCCATCATTCCATAAATTCCTAACATTTCTTTAATAAATCCTAACAAACAAGCGTTAATTATAATTGATTCAGATGGTATCTAAACCCAATTTATAAAAGAAACTTGTTCAACAATTCTAACATTTGGTTCCATTTAACATTTCTCATAAACAAATCTAAACATTCAAACTATTCGATCTTAACCATAATAACTAAAAATTTGAAATGCAATTGTAAACAGATTATCTGATCTTAACATTTACC
This sequence comes from Sequoia sempervirens, assembly GCA_007258455.2. Taxonomy (NCBI): domain Eukaryota; kingdom Viridiplantae; phylum Streptophyta; class Pinopsida; order Cupressales; family Cupressaceae; genus Sequoia; species Sequoia sempervirens. The sequence goes on along the minus strand of VDFB02058242.1, from coordinate 165,981,892 downwards.
AAGATAGAAGATGATTTTAACGATTGAAAATTTCAAAATCAGTTTCTACTACATATTTTAATATTAGAAAATAATAGCACTTAACCAAATACCATAAGAATGTTTCAAAGGTTGAGTGGGTCCTGCTCTTCCTCAGGTAAGATCCTTCAACACAGTGAATTAATTAACTTCTTGCTTCCTTTCTCATTGATCAAAAGTAGAATACAGAACAAAGTATTGCTAGTTATTACAGAAAATTATAATTGCAAATTATCTAACTCCTAACTAAGACCGAAATGTGGATATTTATAAAATATCCTTATTAACTTCTAACATGGCATTAAATTCCAAAACTTAAGGCGACCATCTATAGATTACAAAATGAAATTAAAAATAGAACTAAAGTTGACTGTGGAGGACTAATGCTAGAACTACCCCAGATTAGTGCTAGAAGTAAAAGTTCCTCAACTGACTACGAAGAAGTCGATTCAAATTTTGAGTGACTCATCATCCAACAAGGCCTATCGATGGTGTAGTCATTCCTTAGGATTAGATAAAGAAGTTAACCATCTCATCAATCTTCAAGATACCCTGTTAAAAACCCTTATGAAAAGGACACCAATCATGGCAATAAATATTAATGCAACATAATCATCTCATCCAAATTCATCATAAAGTAATGCATTTAACATAAGCTATCACTTCCAAAATATCTGCTAATTTAGTTAAACATAAATTAAAATAAGCAAATAAGTTAATCTATTGTCTACTGCCAGTTATGCCAATTAACAATAAAAACAAGTCTTTTTAAACATAAAAAGCTTTAAATGAAAGTATTTTAATCTCCCATCAATAAGTATGTAGAAAGATCTATTCACCAATAGTAGGGGGTATGTGCAGGATCATCATTGAAAAAACAAGCCCTTAAGTGGAAAAAAAAAGAGAAAAATTAGAGTTAGGAAACTTCACATAAAAATTTGAATAAGTTATCTATAATATTTCAAAAATATGTAAGAATAGAATCTGTATCCAATTGAATGTAGTTCCTAAACTACTAGGTTTATTTTTTTTTTTAAATCTATTTAGTGAAAATTTGAAATTTCAATGTAGTAGTACTGAAATTTCAATGGAGTAGTACTTAAATTGAATGTAGCCTCGGCTTGGCTACAGGTGGCTTTCACCTCACTTGAATCCCATGCTCCAGAGTCTAAATCAGAGGTGGTTACTCCAATCTCTGGCTCCTGTCTGGCGTAAAATATTTTCCAACACTTGGTCTGGAGGTGTTGAGCCGAAGCTCACCCATTTTGCTTGGTGTATTCTTTTCCAGGGCTTGTCGGTGGGCTCTCGGCTTATTCATTTGGGGGTTTCCGACCCTCAGTACCCATTTTGTGGGTAGTCTGAGACTTTTAAGCATCTCTTTTGGTTTCTCCCTCAGGCCCAGCAGTATTGGACCTAGATACATGATTTTTTTTAGCCATTTCAGCCGGAGCTGTTCTCTTGGCACATGATTCTGCTAGGGGATTCACCCAGATTCCCAGCAAAGTATACCCAGCTTTGGCACACTTTCAGGGTGGAAATCCTTTTTACTATTCGGAAGGATAGAAATGCTTGCATATTTGCTCATTCTCAATTGTATTGTCAGATTTCTATGTATTCTAGAGTTGTTATTTGCTCTAATGTATTATTTCAGATACAGGTGCAAGCCAACAAAGTGGTGTTAGAAGTTGCTCACCTCCAGGTTCTCCTGGACCATTGGGGCAATGCCCCGTGCATTATGGCCCGGGTCCCCGACTCACCCTCCTCCTCCTGCCACCGGTCACCCTCTCGGGGCCAACGGAAGAGTGGTTTCGCTCGCCCCCACTCTCAGCCTCCGCCTCGGTGGGAATCTCGCCCCCCTCTGCGTGATTTCTCTCCTCCGCTGCTAGCTGGCTAGGGGTGGTTCTCTGCTGGGCCGTCGGGGAGTGGTGGCGGTTGGCCCTCTGATGATGCTCCTTGGTGCAGGAGCACCCAAGCTCCTCAAGGAACACTTCAAGGATCAGGAGTGTACATGGGTCAGGAGGACCTTTCAAGCAAATCAAAACATCAACTATGACCTTTTGAAGCCTATAATGGCATTTGGAAAGGATGAATGTGTTAGGAGAGTCAACTGTCCTAAGGGTCCTGATAAGGACCCTAGGACCAAAATGCAATATAAAGGGAAAATCATGTTCTAGGGTTTTAATTCGTAATCTAATGCTTTAAGTAGGTCAAATAAATTTTGATATTGAAGATCCAATAGTTTTTGGGTGGTAGATTTTAATAAATTTCAAGATTGTAATTTCAAATTTTTGAATTTTAGTTTAGGCGGGAAAAGGAGTTTTAGGTGTTTTAGAGGTAATTATGCATTGTAATCAATCTAAAACAGTTTGGGTAGTTGGGGAATGGGTTTATAACCCCAAAATATTCATTTGTACGGGGTTGATCAGTTTTGTGAAGGTACTGTACTGACTGTTTCTGGAAATTAGAAAAAAAACACAGTTTTCTTGCATTATTTGGTGTATTTTTGATGAACCATTGATTCCTATTGAAGTTATATGCATTTGGATGCCTTAGGGGTTTGCATTTACAAGATTTAACACCTCTTACATGTTCTGATAAGGAAAAGAGATCAATTCTTATACATTTTTTGCTGACTGTCTACAGGAAAAGACAAATTTTGCACTGTTTTGAGAGTTTTAATGAATGAATGATCCATTTCATGGAGTATTATGACTGAACACCTATGAAATGGATCAAATTTAGCATGTACCATAAGAAACTAACAAAGTAATGTGCAGGGAAGAGGAAAACTAATGTGTGCACAGTGATTTAGCAAAGTAAAAGGCATGAAGATGGACCCTAGGGTATAGCAGTGAAGGATCTGCCTTAACAAGAGGTATATTTTTGAGTTGCAATAGTTGATATGTGTTGAAATAATGGTGAAAATTCTAAAATTAAGATCTGGAAGTGTTTTGAAGACCTAGAACCAAGAAGCCCTAGTTTTGAGCCAATTTAAGGAGGGTTTTGTGTTTGGGCATGTTAAGGGTGACATAGAAGACTAAAATTCTAAAAATCCTTGGTTTGGGGATGTTTTGAGAGACTGTTGAGAGTTTCATGGTCAGGGGACAACTTTAAAGAGGGGTTGCTTTGAAAAAGAGGGCTAATTAGGCCTAGTTTTGAGGAAACAGCAGGATTTGAAAGAGATTGTCTGAAACAAGTGATACCAGGGAGTTGATATTATGTTTGTCATCACAAACCACAACTGAAACAATCATTAGATTGGAGGTTCATTTGTAAAGTTTGAGGAAAAAGTCAAAAGTCCTTCGCTAAAGGCCTAATAGGGCTAGAAGGCTAGTTGAGGAGCAAAGGTGAGTTTTGTTCAAGACAGAGGGTTAGGGCTTGAAAACCATTTAAGTAAGGTTAGGTTGAGTCCTTTGAGATCATTCCAATGGTTTGGAACCATAAGGGAAGCAAATAAGTCATGAATGCAAAGTTGAGGCCTTATCTCCATGTTGGTGCCTAGTTGAAAGGTTGAGTGAATCATTGTTAGTCTTGTAACTTGGTGTTTCTTTCAAAGTCCCTGACCCTCTACATCAGAGTGGTATCAGAGCAGTGAGTAGGTCCTTTAGGGATTAGAGAATCAACAATGGCACCAAAAAACCAATTGGAAAGAGAGTTGGAAGAGTTGAAGGAAATCTTGGAAAGGGAGAGAAGAGAAAGAAGGGAACAAGAAGCAACAAGAGAGCAGGCCAGAGCAAGAGAAGAAATGAAATGGAGAAGGGGGAGATGGAACATGCAAGCAAGGATAAATAACCTTGAGAGGAGTAGGAGGAGAGAAGACCAAGAAGACCAAGAAGACAATGATGAAGATGAAGAGCATGTGAGGGTAAGTCAGGAACAACAAGCAGATGAGACAGAGAACCATGAGGAAAGGAGGTTACTAAGATTGTTGAAGACAATACAAGGTCATGGAGGAAAGAGCCACATAGACTTGCCTATCTATCAAGGGAAGATGGATAGTGAGGAGGTGTTAGGATGGCTTGATGCCTTAGAAAACTATTTTGAGTTTGAGGAGATGGATGAAGAGAGGAAGGTTAAGTTTGCCAAAACAAGTTGAGAGGCACAACATTGACATGGTGGACTAGTTTTCAGAATGATAGGATGGCTAGAGGATTGGCAAAAGTCTCTACATGGGCAAGGATGAAGAGTTTGGTCAAGGAGCAATTCCTACCATCTGATTACACAATTCATGTGAAGAGGATGAGGTAGAATTTAAGGCAAAAGGACATGGATGTGATGTACTATACTGAGAAATTTCACCTAGTATCAGAGGAGGTTATGAGGAAGAGGATGAGAAAATAGCTAGGTACATCAATGGCTTGAGGTACAATCTACAAGATGAGATTGGTTTGCAATTGCCAAGGACATTAGGAGAGTGTTTTCAGTTGGCCATTAGAGCTAAGGAAAAGGTAAAAAGGAAGCAAGAAAGATCAACCAATGGTGGAAGAGGAGGTAGTTCAAATAAGGGTAGAGGTAATAGAGAGCAAGGACAAGGCAGCAATGATAAGAGCAGCAATGACAAAGGGAAAGAGATATTTTCTGATCAAAGAGGAGGATACACTCCTAGAGGAGGAGGCAGATTTGGACAAGGTAGAGGACCATTCACAGGTAGGTGTTTCAATTGCAATGAACCAGGGCATCCTTCCTTCAAGTGTCCTACATGGGAACAAGCTGATAGGGGTAGAGAAAGGAGAGCTAACTTGGTACAAGAAGAAGAAGACAAGAAGGAGGAACCAAAAACATTCATGGCAGACCCTGTGACTAATGGTGAGTTTCTTATGGTCAAGCAAGGAGAAAGACTTCATCAAGAGCCAAAGGTAACTATCTTTAAAACAAATTGTCTCAATCATGGTAAGATCTGTAGATTGCTCATAGATTCAGGGTCACATAGCAATTTAGTTTCACTTGATATGATAACCAAGCTAGGGATTGAAACATTTGATCATCCTACTCCTTATAAGGCCACTTGGGTAACTCAAGGACAACATGTAGATATTGGTAAGAGAGCTTTTGTTGATTTCTCAATTGGATCATATCATGATAGGGTGCTTTGTGATGTCATTCCAATGACTTGTGGTCATATCATCTTGGGGAGACCATGGCAGTATGCTAGGACATTGCATGATGGATTTCTTAACACATATTTGGTTCAAAAAGGAGATGTTCGATACAAATTAGTGCCTTTGCCTTTGGAGCAGTCAAATGAAGGTTTTATGATCTATTTTGAGAAACATTTGCAAGTAAGTAAGCAGGGTGACACAGGGGAAGACATTGTTAGGTTGAAAAAAGACAAGTTGCAGCAGGGTTATGAGGTGGACAATCCTTCAAACCAGACTTTGTGGGATTTGGATAGTATCAGGGTTGGAGACATTGAATGCCCTATAATTGAGGGTGATAATGGTGGAGTTCTTTCACAAAGGAGACATTGGAATGGGGTAAGGAACAGGGCACAAGAACCTATTGTTATCAAGCAACAAAGAGGACACACTAATCCATATTTTGATTCTGTCAAGAGTGCAGATTGGCAGGAGAGGAAGACAGTGACTTTGGGAGACTACATGCCCTGTCATTGGAAGATGAAAACACATGAGAGCAAGGGGTCTTTTAGTGGCAACGCATGGGACACTTCTTGGGGCAAGAGTTCTTTCTTTCTTGGGGAGAATGGTGCAGGAGCATCCAAGCTCCTCAAGGAACACTTCAAGGATTAGGAGTGTGCAGGGGTCAGGAGGACCTTTCAAGCAAATCAAAACATCAACTATGACCTTTTGAAGCCTATAATGGCATTTGGAAAGGATGAATGCGTAGTAATCTAATGCTTTAAGTAGGTCAAATAAATTTTTATATTGAAGATCCAATAGTTTTTAGGTGGTAGATTTTAATAAATTTCAAGATTGTAATTTCAAATTTTTGAATTTTAGTTTAGGTAGGAAAAGGAGTTTTAGGTGTTTTAGAGGTAATTATGCATTTTAATCAATCTAAAACAGTTTGGGCAGTTGGGGAATGGGTTTATAACCCCAAAATATTCATTTGTACTAGGTTGATCAGTTTTGTGAAGGTACTGTACTGACTGTTTCTGGAAATAAGAAAAAAAACACAGTTTTCTTGCATTATTTGGTGTCTTTTTGATGAACCATTGATTCCTATTGAAGTTATATGCATTTGGATGCCTTAGGGGTTTGTATTTACAAGATTTAACACCTCTTACATGTTCTGATAAGGAAAAGAGATCAATTCTTGTACATTTTTTGCTGACTGTCTACAGGAAAAGACAGATTTTGCACTGTTTTGAGAGTTTTAATGAATGAATGATCCATTTCATGGAGTATTATGACTGAAAACCTATGAAATGGATCATATTTAATATGCACCATAAGAAACTAACAAATTAATGTGCAGGGAAGAGGAAAACTAATGTGTGCACAGTGATTTAGCAAAGCAAAAGGCATGAAGATGGACCCTAGGGTATAGCAGTGAAGGATCTGCCTTAACAAGAGGTATATTTTTGAGTTGCAATAGTTGATATGTGTTGAATTAATGGTGAAAATTTTAAAATTAAGATTTGGAAGTGTTTGGAAGACCTAGAACCAAGAAGCCCTAGTTTTGAGCCAATTTAAGGAGGGTTTTATGTTTGGGCATGTTAAGGGTGACATAGAAGACTAAAAGTCTAAAAATCCTTGGTTTGGGGATGTTTTGAGAGACTGTTGAGAGTTTCATGGTCAGGGGACAACTTTAAAGAGGGGTTGCTTTGAAAAAGAGGGCTAATTAGGCCTAGTTTTGAGGAAACAATAGGATTTGAAAGAGATTGTTTGAAACAAGTGATACCAAGGAGTTGATATGATGTTTGTCATCACAAACCACAATTGAAAAAATCATTAGATTGGAGGTTCATTTGTAAATTTTGAGGAAAAAATCAAAAGTCCTTTGCTAAAGGCCTAATAGGGCTAGAAGGCTAGTTGAGGAGCAAAGGTGAGTTTTGTTCAAGATAGAGGGTTAGGGCTTGAAAACCATTTAATTTAGGTTAGGTTGAGTCCTTTTAGATCATTCCAATGGTTTGGAACCATAAGGGAAACAAATAAGTCATGAATGAAAAGTTGAGGCCTTATCTCCATGTTGGTGCCTAGTTGAAAGGTTGAGAGTGAATCATTGTTAGTCTTATAACTTGGTGTTTCTTTCAAAGCCCCTAACCCTCTGCATCACTCTTGCTCCTAGTACTACCTCTGGTTCTGGTTGTCCAGATATGAGTAAAGTCTTTCCACAGCTGACCCTTGCAATGTCGCCCTAGTGCGAGGAAGAAGTTAAAGAAAAAGATGACAATGATGGTTGGGCTCGTCCTGATGTCAATCCTGACCCCACTAATGTATGGGGGAAGAAGGATGATAGAGACCCTCCTGGCACTGTTGGCATTTCCTTGGCTACTTGATGGCCATTTTTTAATATTTGTTATTTTGGACTTTTGGGCTTGGCCCATGATTTTTTGATTTTTTGGGCTCTACCCATGTGACCTTCGGGGTGTGCTTTCTTACCACCCAATTTTTTTTTTTGTGAATATGTATTTAATCTCTTTATTAATATAGATTAGAAGCTTATTCATCAAAAAAAAAAAATTTAAGAAAAAAAAAAATGACCCTAACTAATATTTTTTTATAAGATCTTAGATATAAGTAGAGGACTCATGTTCGATGTGATGCATATTTTTGTAATTTTTTTCTAAGTAAATAATTAATAATGATTTTTTATTGCAACTTTAAAAAAATATAAAAAACTCATATGTCTAACCACCTTAACTTGGTCAAAACTTCATGAAATTCAATTTTTTTTTTAATCCTATAGTATGTGAAACATAGAATGTGACACATGTTTTAAATTCAAAAATGTGATACCATTTGAAAGCTATAGATGTTTTTCAATCAGTCTATCAATCATGACTTTAGTCGTAATTCAAATAGAAATTGAATAATAATTATTTAATAAATTCAAATTAAAGCATAATTTATATTGGTGGAAAGTTGAGAATCTCCTTTAAAATACCTTTTCGTTTCATCAATTTTGGGTAAAAAATAAGTCGTCTGCCACATACCCTGCACATACCCATCATATCGCCACTTTTTGGCCCATCATGATCCTGACATATGTAGCAGAAGATAGAAAGAAATAATAGCTAACCTAATATAGTATAAAATATTGACTATAATGAATATATAAGGAATACATAATGAAGGATGATTGATATATTGAATATATGAAACTCCAAATTTTGAATTATCTTGAGTGTATGCTATTTTATTCTGATTTACAACTAATTTTGGATCTAGAATACTTTATGGTATCGCCTCAATAGGACCTACTCCAGGGTTATAGACTACAACTAGCATAGATCTTTTGGGGAATAGAACTTAGGTTTATATACCTTAGATTTCTTGCTAACATTAGTTATGTTGTTGAGACCTTGGTTAGGCTCTATTGAAGCTTACTAGAAAGTTTTCAAATTTTAATTCTACCAGACCAAGACAAAAACTATAGATGAAAAAGCATACAGGATCAATCAAATTACCATATTATTGATGTGTACCATGTGAGAGTGGGTTAGGCACCAAGGAGATGGGAAACAAAAGCGGTGAAAATATTTGAAGAGACATATCAAAAGATGCGACTGCCAATAAATACTATTGAATAACCACCATGAGATGTAATAAAGGAGTAATGCAATCCAAAATATTTAACACCCATGGTCAAAAGAAATAAAATAAATTTACAAGAAATCAAGAAATAAATTGACTTACAAAGAAAAGAAAAAATGGCCAACCCTAATGAAGAGGAGAAGAGATAGATGTTGGAAAATTGTGTCTCAACCTTGCAATTATATAAGGTTTATTGTTGATAGGATATATATATATTTCCTAGTCACATAGATAGGTGTAATATACAATGGGAGCATAGGGTGGAGCGGAGGAGTGGGATGTGTGAAATTTTTTTTGTTAACTTTTTCAAAAATCTCATATATATATATATATATATATATTTCCTAGTCACATTGATAGGTGCAATATACAATGGGAGCAAAGGGTGGATGGGAGAAGTGGGATGAGTGAAATTTTTTTTGTTAACTTTTTCAAAAATCTCCTAAATGGTTGACATATATTAAATAAATGATATATTGTAAATATAGACCATTAATTATTAGGTTTTAGATCTAATGGTGGATATTGTTTTTGGCTTGTCTTGCCCTAGAAGGTAGCCCCTATTTTATGAGGGAATTGTACTATGATTTTAGATGATGATATATTTTGAGAGTCTGATAGCAGTCATGTTGTCTCTTGATCTCCGATTGGTGATAGTCTTGTGAGAAGCTTTCTCTACAAGTATATTGTAATCTTTGTCATTTCTGAATAATATATTGGGAAGATTTTGGAGTGTGGGGTTTTTCTCCCAAAAGGGTTTTCCACGTGTAAATCATTATGTCATGGTATGCATGATATTTATATTTAAGTTTATGTAACTATTGAAATGATCTATAAAGTTTTGCATTGTTCTCCTCTCAAGATTAGTGTAGGAATTCATTCCACTACCTTAGCTTCCTTACAAGTGGTATTAGAGCTTGATCACTTTTGGTTTCAGTTGTGGGGTATGTGCAGGATCATCATGGAAAAAGCAGGCCCTTAAGTGGCAAAAAATTCAAAAAAATTAGAGTTAGGAAACTTGACATAAAAATTTGAATAAGTTATCTATATTATTTCAAAAATATGTAACAATAGAATTTGTAGAAAATTGAATGTAGTTTCTAAACTACTAGGTTTATTTAAAAAAAAATCTTTTTGGTGAAAATTTGAAATTTCAATGTAGTACTTAAATTTCAGGGAAAAAAAAGTACCTGTCTATCTAACCCTAACCACAATAAAATGATAATTTTTTTTATAATATTTTATACATGAGTAGAGGACTCATGTTTGGATGTGATTCATATTTTTTGTAATTTTTTTCCAAGTAAATAATTAATTATGAATTTTTTATTACAACTTTTAAAAAATATAAAAACTCGTATGTCTGACCACCTTAACTTGGTCAAAACTTCATGTAATTAATTTTTTATTTTCTTAATCCTATAGTATGTGAAACATAGAATGTGATGCATGTTTTGGATTCAAAAAATTTGATACTGTTTGAAAGTTATAGATGTTTTTCAATCAGCCTATCAATCAACACTTTAGTCATAATTCAAATAGAAAATAAATAATAATATTTTATTAAATTCTAAGTAAAGCATAATTTATATTGCTGGAAAGATGAGAATCTCCTTTAAAAACCATTTTCATGTCATTAATTTTGGGTTAAAAAAAGTTGTCAGCCACATACCCTAAAAATACCCATCATATTGCCACTTTTTGGCCCATCATGATCCTGCACATACTCTATGGGTTGTTGGGTTTTTTTTTAACTAATATAGATTTGAGCGGGAGCTTGTGTATAAGATACTTTGTGATCTTGTTGCATAAATTTTTAGATTGAAAGTTCATAAGGGAGAATAGAGATGAATAAATTTTCTAGAAATAATTTTGAGATGTGGAAGCTAAAGATGGAGGATTTGTTGATAGATCGAGATTTGTGGGATTTTGTTGATGAGAATGTATCAATGCTTATAGACCCTACTCAATTTTCTCATGTTATGGACCATAAATCCAAGGGTCTAATTAGACTATGCTTGGAAAACTTTGTTTTAATTAATGTCCATGAAGATACCTCCAGGCATAGAAACTATGGAAGAAACTTGGTGAGATGTATCAAGCCAAATCTTTAGTGAACAATATTTTATTGAGGAAGAAATTGTATTCCTTGAGAATGGAAGAGGATGGACGAATCACACACTTGTTGGAAGAATTCACTATGTTGGTGGCTCAATTGGCATTAGTTGGTGTCAAAATGGATGAAAAGGAGAAATGTCAGATCTTTCTTTGTTCTTTGCACGATTCATGGGATTCTCTTGTTATGGATGTTGGGAGTAGTTCTATTATTTTGAAGACTGAAGATGTGGTGGGTTCTTTTCTTTCTGAAGAGATGAGGAGGAAGGTATCCATCAGAGCCAAGGAGGCCCTAAATGTTCATGGAAGACCTAAGGAAAAAGGAAAGAATAATGAGAAGCGTCATAAATCCAAGTCCAAGGGAAGATCCAAATCTCTTGGAAAGTCCAAAGTTGTTTGCTAGAATTGTGATAAGCCTAGACATATTCATAAGGACTACAAAGAAGAAAGAAGAAGAAAAAAAAAATCAATTCTAACTTTGAATCCAAGAAGGAAGATTATGATGCATTCATTGTAGCTTTGGGAACTCGTGCAGGTAATGATACATGGTTAATTGACTCAAGCGCATCTTTCCATATGATCTTTAATAGAGATTGGTTTTTTGAATATGAGAGTTTGATAGAGGTAAGTTGTACTTGTGTGATGATTCTTATTTAAATATTGTTGGTTGTGGTAAAGCTAAAATTAGGTTTCATGATGGTAGAATAAAAAAGGATTAATGGTGTGTTGCACATCCCTAGATTAGCATGAATTTTTTTATCTATGAGCAAACTAATAGATGTAGGTGTTCAAGTAGTAAATTTTTTGATATAGGATGCAAGATAGTCAAAGGTGCTATGGTGATTGCTAGAGGTGTCAACTATGGCACATTGTATAAGATTGATGCATGCACTGTTGAGTGCAATAGTACTTCTGTGAAAAGAAATTTTGTGGAAGATGTGATGGTTTCACCTTCAATATATGGTCATGTATTTTGAGTACCCAAGGGTACCCTTTCTAAATAAAATTTACCTATAGATAAATTTGTGTTATGACACCAAAACTTGGCCACATTGGACAAAAGGGTCTAGAGACCTTGAAAAATAAAAAACCTTATTGAAGGGTTATCTGATTGTAATCATGAATTTTATTTCTATGAGAATTGCATTTATGGAAAAAAAACTATGTTCAACTTTATTTGAGTTCCCATAAATCTTGTGGTGTATTGGATCTTATTCATTCTAATTTTTTTGGTCTTACATATGTGTTCCTTCAATTGGTAAATCCACATATTATGTAAATCATTTATTGATGATTACAATAGAAGGACATGGGTATAATTTCTAAAGACTAAATCTAAAGTTTTTAGTCGATTTAAAGAATTTAAAGCAATGTTTGAGTTGTAGACTACAAAGAAAATAAAAATTTTGAGGACTAATAATGGTGATGAATTTTTCTCTAATTATTTTTATGGATTTTATAAAAATTGTGATATTCATATAAAAAAGACAAATCCATCTTCTCCACAACAAAATGGAGTTGTAGAAAGAATGAATAGGACATTTATGGAGAAGGCTAGGAGTAAGTTGAGTGGTGTTCTTCTAGAACAAAGGTTTTGGGCTGAAATTGTTGTCATTGCTTGTTACCTGATTAATAGGTCTCCTACATCAGATCTAATTGATAAGAAAACTTTAGAGGCATGGTCAGGTCACAAGCCTTCATTAAGACATCTTAGAGTTTTTGGTTGTGAGGCATATGCACATGTGCAAAAGGATAAGAAAAAAAAGTTAGAGAAAAAAGCCATGAAATGTATCTTCATTAGATACAGTTATGGTGTGAAAGGATACAAGCTTTGGGATCCTGCTACATGCTAAGGTAATACATAGTAGAAGTGTTATTTTTAGAGAAACTAAGCCTTCTTTTTTTACATTACAACCAAAAGAAAGTAAACAAGAAGATGAAATTAAATTTCCTTCTACACTTGAGAAAGTTGAATCGAGGCCCATGGATAGACAAGAAGTTGAGGAGATCTCATCTAACTTTGGATCTTCAAAAGAGGAGGAAGAACCTCTGGCCCAACTTGTTCATTGGTCTATGATGAATAGATATTCACCTAAAAGGTATTCACCTAATGATTGGAGAAGTATTTTTTATTTGAATACTAACATGGATGAACCTAGATTGGTAGAAGAGGCATTAGGTATGAATGATGCAAAATCTTGGACGATTCATATGGATGAAGAAATGGCGGCTTTGAAAAAGAATGATACATGGGATCTTGTACCATTTCCTGAAGGAAGAAAACCTATTGGTTGCAAATGGGTGTTCAAGAGAAAGATTGGTTTATATGGAACTTTTGAGAAGTACAAAGAAAGGTTGGTTGTAAAAGGTTACTCTAAAGTTGAGGGTATTGATTGTGGTGAGATATTTTCTCCTATTGCAAAAATGAAATCTATTAGATTTTTTGTTTCTATTGCTATTACTTATGATTAAGAGGTTGATAAAATTGATGTGAAAACTACTTTCCTTCATGGTGACTTGGAGGAGGATATTTATGTGACATATCTAGAGCACTATGTGGTCAAAGGTAAAAGTAAATTGGTTTGCAAATCAAAGAAATTTTTGTATGGCCTAAATTAGAGTCCTAGGATGTGGTACCAAAAACTTGATACATATGTGTTGATTTTGGGATTTGAGCCTTCTAAATCAAATAATTGTGTTTATTATAAAATTGATGATGATCATTTCTTGTTTATTGCATTTTATTTTGATTCTATTTTATTTATTGGTAGAGGGAAAGATATGATTTTAGAACTAAAATATCAACTTGTTGCTAAATTTGAAATGAAATATCTTGGTACAGCTAAACATGTTCTTGGGATGGAAATTAAAAGAGATAGAGTAAACAAAAAGCTATGGGGTATGTGCAGGATCATGATGGGCCAAAAAGTGGCAATATGATGGGTATGTGGCTAATGACTTTTTATTTACCCAAAATTGATGAAACGAAAAGGGTTTTTAAAGGATATTCTTAGCTTTCCACCAATATAAATTATTCCTTACTTTGAATTTAATAAGTAATTACTATTCATTTTCTATTTGAATTACGACTAAAGTCCTGATTGATAGGCTAATTGAAAAACATCTATAGCTTTCAAATGGTATCACATTTTTTAAATCCAAAACATGCATCACATTATATGCTTCACATACTATAGGATTAAGAAAAATAAAATTGAATTTCATAAAGTTTTGACCAAGTTAAGGTGGTCGGACATACAATTTTTATATTTTTAAATGTTGTAATAAAAAATCATAATTAATTATTTACTTGGAAAAAATTATAAAAATATGCATCACATTGGGACATGAGTCCTCTACTTATATCTAAAATCTTATAAAAAAATATTATCATTTTATTGTGTGGTTAGGGTGGTCCGGACACCTACTTCTTTTTTTTCCTTGAAATTTAAGTACCTGCATTGAAATTTCAAATTTTCACCAAATAGATTTTTTTTTTAAACAAACCTAGTAGTTTAGAAACTAAATTGAATTTGCTACAGATTCTATTCTTACATATTTTTGAAATAATATAGATAACTTATCCAAATTTTTATGTCAAGTTGCCTAACTCTGATTTTTCTAAATTTTTTGCCGCTTAAGGGCCTATTTTTTCCATGATGATCCTGCACATACCCTATGGCTTGGCTAAATTAAGTATGTCAATTCAATTTTACAAAGGTTTGATATGTAGGATTTTAGACCATTGTGTGTTCTTGTTTCAACTAGAACAAGGTTATCTATTTTAGATTGTCCAACATCTCCATGAGAGATGGAAGACATGAGCATAGTTTCTTACTAGAGTGTAGTTGGAGGTTTGATGTATAGTATGGTTTGTACTAGACCAAACATTTCCAAAGCAGTGGGAGTTCTTTCTAGATATATGTCTAATCACGGTAGAATTCATTGGGATGAAGTTAAAAGAGTCTTCAAATATTTACATGGTACCTTAGGCTATTCCTTTTTTTATTATTATAATATGACTAAAGATGAGAATTCCCTTGATATTCATGGTTATGTTGATTTATACTGAGTAGGTGGCATTGATAGAAGATGATCCACTAGTTCTTATGTGTTTACATTATTAGGTGGTGCAATTAGTTGGATGATTAAGTGATAGGTTGTGGTTGCTTTTTACACTAGTAAAGCAGAGTATATAGCAGCTACTCATACTTGTAAAGAAGCAATTTGACTTAAGATTCTGTGTTTAGATATTGGAAATAAATTTAGTGCAATGACAATTTATTATGATAGCTAGAGTGTGATATGTCTATCCAAGATCTTGACATTTCATGTCGGGACCAAGCACATTGATGTACAGTATCATTTTGTTAGAGATATTGTCAAAGATGGCAGGGTGAAATTGGTTAAGCTAGAGACTTTGATGATTTTCGTTGATTATTTAACTAATCCTATGAGCATAGAGAAGTTCAAATGGTGTTTAGAGGTGATGGAACTCTCAACCCCTATCAATTAACAGATGATGTTTATATAGCCTCCCATTGCTACATCTCAACCTTGCAAATACATAAGGTACTATTGATATGTTAGCTTGCGGGAGGGTGGAGGGAGGTAACCCCCTTGCGAGGGTTCAAGGGGGATCATCCCACCAATGGGGGGTTTGAGGGCCGCACGCCTGGTAGAGATTCAGGGGCAGTGCCCTTGACAACAACATTTTGTGTATATTTTATTATTGCAAATTTGGACCGTTAATCATTAGGTTTCATATCTAATGGTTGATATTTTTTTTGCTTGACTTTCCCTAGAAGGAAACCCTATTTTATGAGGGTGTTGTATTACAATTGTGTATTGTGATGTATTTTGAGAGTTTGATAATGTCTTTGTTACCTCTAGATCTCTGGTTGGTGATACTCATATGAGAAGCTTTCTTTGCAAGTATATTGTAATATTTGTGATTTTCAAATAATATATTGGGTGGCTTTTAGAGTGTGGTATTTTTCTCCTAAAAGGGTTTTCCCCACGTAAATCACTGTGTTGTGGTATGCATGATATTTATCTTTATTTTTTTTTAAGTTTATGTAACTATTAAAAATCTATAATAGTTTTGCATTAATCTCCTCTCAAGATATCTCAAGAACCTTTTTCCTTGTAAATGTGTGTCTTTTTGTGTCACCATAAATCTATAAATAAAGCTTACTATGTGTGTTATATCAGGCCTAGTTGTTGTGAAATACATTAAACTATGAACCATACTTTTGTATAGAATTATATTCACATTGATATTGCAATATTTCTTGTTTAATTTCAATCCTATGGATATTGGTGTTGGTGTTGGCTTATTGCTTTGCATTTATAAATATTTTCAATAGTTTTTATACATAATTTTCTCAAGAGATAAAAAAAACTTGACCTTCCTCCTCATCATCTTAACATATTGTCACAAGATTCCACGAAAATGCCACTTCAATGTTGAGATTGTTCTAATCTTTCTAACCATATTATATTGTCTATAATCTAAATAAAATATGGTTTTTATCTTTCTTTATTTGCACTAATATCTTCATAATATGTAAATAAATATATTAAAAATTATTTCTTTTTAATTATTTATAAAAATCAGTGAGAAAGATGCTTAATTTTATGTTTTTTAGGGAGTTTCTATTTTGGTAATTAATATAAATACATTCAATAGCAATTATGAAAATATATGTCACCAATTGAGTGATATTAACATGTTCTTAACAAAATATTTTTAAAAATATTTGATAAAGTTAACAAATGGAGAGGAGGCATGCCTAGCGTTCTATTATATTTCATTGATGAGAATATAAGTACCTCAACATGTTCTCTCTATTTGACCTAATTAAACTTCACAAATAAAGTTAGAAGCTAGATTTGTAATATTATAATTTTAATTTCTTTTTCTAGGAAAAAGTAGTTGTCAAAATACCCCCTTTTTGGCCCCTATATTTTTGCACTTACCTTAATATATGTACCAAGAATTAATTTCATAGACTTAAGATATAGACACATGAAAAATCCGTTAGGTACTAGTCTATCAATAGGATTGGCCATAATATTGCTTAGTTGAGCAGTCATAAAAAGGAGTTAAGTCACAAACTACCAGGTCAAAAGTTGTTCAGCCCATTCTACAAGCTTCAAACAGTGATTATGAAATTCACATATAGAAAGATGAAGATGAAAGTATTTGTACATGTTTACAAGATTTCTACAATGCATCCGCTTTAGGCTTTTGCACCACCAAACTTTCTAGTTCAAAGAAAACTAGACAACGTGTTCTTGACATATAAAATATTAATATATGAATGAGATATGATAATGATAGTGATATTAATTCCATGAGAGGGTCATGTCGCGGAATTATTCAACACAATGAATTCTTTTATAGGTAGTGGGAAAACTGTAAATATAAACTAGCTTAGTTATCTTATTCAATAATCTATCTAAATTACACTGAGAGATATGTTTGTGGAGAATATTGATTGTTAGGAGTATTTATATCATTAATTATGTATGCATAAGTGTTTGTATTTTATTATTTAAATTATTTAATTACAAGTTGAAATAGTGAAATTTATATAAAATTTAATTTATGTCATTTTTTAATTGTGGAAAGGCCATTTTTTTTGGTACGAATGTCGTGGGTTGGCTTAGGTGGCAGCCACATCAATGGGGTATGGGGGGTGGCAATCACAAATTGACATCATTTGATCTCCATGCCTTCTTTTGGTGGGTTGCATTATGCCAAGGAATGACTTGGTAATATGTTGTATCAGTTGGGATTCTACAAGTCTTTGCAATGGCGCTCCACTACTCTTCATCGTGTACTTCAACATTCGGGTGATGACTTATCTACATCTATAGGTTGGCAGGAAGGGTGGCTCACACACTCATGTACAATGTAATAATGGTTTGCATGATTTAGGAAATCTTGCGATATTAAAACAATTAAGGTGGAAACATTGCAATATCTATTAGTTGCTATTGTTTCGTCTTTGGCTTTTGGAGGGTGGTAATGGTGGAAAGATCAAAATTCATGGTGCATATGTTAGCGGAATCGTTCATGTCTCTCGACATGGACACTCCAATTCATTTAGACTGCAAGGTGAGGAAACTCACTTTCAAAATGATCATTGATTAGCTGCTAAAGTGTATAATGCTGAATATAGACCATCTTATTGTGGTTGTGGTGAAAATGGTGTTGGAGAAGGGGCGTCTGGAGAATTACAAGAATTTTCGAGTCAACACCCATATCGTCTCAAGGTTTATTTCCTCTTTGCTTGATATTTGCACATCCAAGGAAAAGGCGAAGGCTCTGGTGGGAAAGCTTTTCAAGGAAGACCTTCTGGGCGGTTTAGAGGAGGTTCTCTTTGCGACGATCCCTAGTTTTGGCACCACTCACCCATGCAATTTCGCTTTGTTAAAGGTTTTTGAAGTTATTAAATATTATCCTCTATTTCTTGATTTAAAAGGCATGGCTGTGGTGTAGCATAGGAAATTGGTGGCTTATGGAGCAAATTTCCTCAAGAAAGTGTTACAGTTGGAGCTTGTGAACGACTTCGATTGGGTTCTATAGTTTGAATCTTTTTCTAAAGCTAATGGATACTAGTAAAGTTCTATGGTGGTGGTCTATTCAATGTTCATTTTATAGTAAGGGTAGGGTTAGTATTAGTTATGTGTCTTGGGAATTTTGGCTTACAACTTATTTATAGTGTATGATCTGGCAGTGCCCGATGAATAGCCGGTTTAATTCTGGTCTATCTTTTTGTAATTGGATTTGAGTGGTCGGGAATGCTATTTTTCATTAATTTTTAGGGTCTAACTTTTGGGGTTTCGTACATAGTAGAAATGTATAACCCTTTTTTGGCATCAATACAAACTTATCTTACGTACCCAAAAAAAGGAATAAAATTTATTATAATTATTTTTTATTATAAGAAAATAGGTTTTCAAGGGGCCCAAAACCCTTTACAAGATAAGCTGCTAATTCACCATATAATCAAAAACAAAAAAAGTAGCCAAAAATTAGCCAAAAACCAGCACATAGATAACTAGAAAACGACACAAAAAATAGAAACAAATTAAATATTTTTAAGAATATTTGTAGCTTCAAGATCACTATCAATTATTTTCTGATGGACATCCATTACTTCCACCACTTCATCAGCAAGAATACCGGTCTTTGCATTAAGTTTGGTCTTGTTGTAGGTACGAGTAGAAGGCACAGTATCACTAATGTTCTTATGTTGCACACCACCCTCAGCCACCATGTCTTTCATTCCAAAACTATCCCCCAGCCATTTCCTAGCCTTCTTATTCAAAAGACACAATCACGTGGCCTCATTGCACATGGAATGTTTGCTGACCTCCACTACCTTATCCAAATTTCCTTCAATAGTAACAAACTTTTTCTCACAGGAATTATTAATTTTGAGCATTTCATCAGCAACCATCTTAAGAGTATAAAAAGTTTGATTTACCTCGGCCTGCACCTTATCAATTTGAGCTTGCATATTTGGCCCCTTAGAAGAGGATGTCTCATCAGCATTAGTAAAAACAACTTTGAATCAGAAATTAGTGGAATTCATCTCATGAAAAACCCACTTAAAAATCTTAAACAAGGAGAGGGATCTCTACTTAACAAGACTGAGATAATCAGGCATAATCTCCCTCCTAAAATTAAAACTATCTTTTTCAATGGCATAATCTTCCTTAGAATCACTGCTAGATGAAGCATTCTTCAAAGTCTCCTTCCCTTTATGAGTAGATACCACCACCCATTTATCCAAATTCTGCTTCACCACCTAGTGCTCAACATCTAGTTGGTTTCCATAAAGATCCTACTGCTCATCGCTCTCTAAGATCATAGGAGAGCTATCCATCTTCTACCACTCTTTATGTTGCACATTAGGAACATGGGAGACCCCTGACTGACCCTTTTTAACCAAATCCTCCTTGCACAAGTCTTCCACCATAGTCCCCTTCATCTTCTTTCCACCCGACCCCTTCACAGGGTTTGATTTCAAGTTGGGCCGATCAACCTCAACCTCATCACCTGTATCATACTCATCTGCCATTGAGGAAACTAGGGATTGAGCCTTCTTTCTTTTCTTGCCATCAACCTTCCTCTTTTTGCCCCTCGATCCCTTCACATATTTTGAATTTTGGCAAGACTTCACAATCTCTACCTCATCACCAATAATATACTCATCATCCTTGGAGGGAGTAGGGGATTGGTTCTTTTCCCTCTTCTTACCATCTAAGACAAGAAGAGACTCTGACTCACCTTCCAAGGAAGCATCAGACCTAGGGGAGTAGTCTTCATCCTTAGAATCCTCCCTAGACCCTATAACATACTCCAGATTTTTCTTTTTTCTACTAACATTGGAGATATTAGGTTGGGTAGGGAGAATAAAAGCATTGACATAATCTATAATCAACACAATAAGACCTTCATGGAGGATAGGGTTTCTAGGATTACGTCTATGATCCGTTATACCAGTTTTGAGAGAGACCAAGAGGTAGTAGGGAAAGAAAACTATCTTTTTATGCATAAAATGGTTTAGTAAGACAAAATGATGCCCAAAAACATCAAAAAAGTGGTTGTCCAATGTAAAATACCTCATTATCTCCTCCATGTCATCTCTCCAAGTTTCCTTGAGAGAGGAACACAGATAGCCACCACATTTTTCCTTTTCCAACTTCCTTCGCTCATTGTGTTTGAAAAAAACATCCATAGCTAGACCAAACTCATTCTTATCTTTGTAAAATTTCTTCCCATCAGTCGATAAGCCTATAATTTCTGCAATTAGTTCCTCAGTGATAGTAAATTCCTTTCCCTATATTTCTAGCACCTTGTTATGCCAACCCTCCAAAAAATCCTATGAGGTCTTCACATCGAACCCATGCAAATTTTCCATATATGGGGTAACTCCCCCAACTTCCAAAAATTCCCACAGCCTTTTGTTATCTTTCACAGTGTCACGAGATTTAGGCTTCATTCTATTATGGCTTCCTCCCATGGTAGCAGCATGCAAAAACCCCAACAAAAGGAAGAATTTGCAAACAATCTGAATAAACTTAGAAAGCTTGCAATGGAAAATAGGAAACCTTGAGAAGAAAAAGGCTTCTTGGATACCCATAATCTATGTGGATTGGACAATGTGGCAAAGAGAAATCATGAGAGAAGAAGGCCTAGTCATTTGAGCCACCACACAATACTGCCCGACCTTTCCTCTCAATGAGTTACACCTCAAAACAAGCTACCACATAAGGGACATGTGACAAAAAACCATCATAAAAAGAGCACTCCCCTCAACACTTTTGAGCATCATGATGAATAATTGAGTGAGCCTCAAGGGGTAGAAGGTCATGTTCGCCCCAAACCATAGAATCATTCATGCCATAATTGGCGAAAAAATCAGCCAACCTATTTCCTTCTCTGTTGGCATGCCAAACGCTTTTAATTAAAAAAATAAAAAAACCCCCACCTCTTTTTCCTGACCAGCAAGACGCCGGAAAGGCTAAAAACTAGGAAAGCTGATGAAAATTTTGACCAAAGTTCACAAAAACCTCTACCACCTTTTTCCCTATCGGCAAAATTCTGAAAAGGCTAAAAACTGGGAAGGCTGATGAAAATTCCGACCAAAGTTCACACAAACCTCCGCCACCTTTTTCCCGACTGGGAAGATGTCGGAAAGGCTAAAAATCGGGAAGGCTACCTAAAATTCTGACCAAAGTTCACACAAATAGCCTATCGGCTAATTTAAAGAATAAGAAGGAAAAAAAGGTCTCACATTTAGAAAAAAAAAAAAGAAAAAGAAAAAGAGAAAGAAAAAGAAAGCACTAAATGTAAATTATGTATGCATAATTTTCTACATAATTTATTTTCTAAATTAGGAATATATTACAAAGAATGAGTTGTCTTATGATTTTATTTGTTTGCATTGAGTTTGTACTTTAGAATTAATCTATATTTTAAATGGATTAGGAGTCATTTTTTTTTTTATCTACATTTCAATGGGGTCTTGGTCATAATGCTTATTAGATAAGCAGTTAAAATATAGAATAGAATAGAAGATCAAAATGAAATTTATTATTTAAAATCTTTTTTACTGGAGTGAAAATGAAAGGCATTAGAAAAGGATGATTCATCATCTAATTTTCTTGTTTTGTTAAGTTACTTCTTCAATAATGTACATTTAAAGTTGATTAAGAGCCGTTCGTTTTTGGATCTATGATTCAAAAAGGCCTTGGTCATAATTTGTATTAGGTAATTGATCATAATATGGAATAGAATAGAATAGAATAGAATAGAAAGCAAAAATAAAAATTTGTTTCTACATCTATGGTTCAAAAAGGTCTTGATCATAATTTGTATTAGGTAAGTGATCATAATATGAAATATAATAGAATAAAAATCAAAACTAAAAATTTCTTTTAGATTTATGATTCAAATAAAAAATAAAAAATTGACCATAGTGAAAGTAAAAGACACAAGAAAAATAATAAATTGTGTAATTCCTTTTAGATTTATGGTTCAACATAAACTTCATCATAATATCTATTAGATAAATTGCCATAATATTTTAAAAAAAGGAGAGAAAAAAAAAATATATTAATTAAAATATTCTGACGAGAGTGAAAGTGGAAGGCACTGGAAAAGAATGAGTCATCGTTGGGTAACGTACATTTTAAATGAATTAGGAGGCATTCGTTTTGGATCTACGGCTCCACAGGGTCTTGGTGGTAACGTCAATTGGGTAAGCGGTCACAAGTCGCATTACACAGTGATTATGATATTCATCTGGAAAGACGAAGAAAAAAAAGGAAATAAGACAAAGATAAAAGGAAATGCAGACTTCAGACGAGGGTTCTTCGATGTCTCGGCTTTAGACTTTTTCCGCACCAAACTTCACGCGTCGAACAAAAATAGACAGCATCTAATAAAGACCTAGTTTTAGAGTCATATCAATATGCAAAGGTTTCAAAAACACGTGATGTCCCAAGTTTTGTTTGACCCGGAAATTTTGGTGCCGAAAATGTCTAAATCGGAGAACTCTCGTCAACGTGTACATTTCCTTTCATCTTCGTATTTTTGTGAATGTCGTAATCACTCGTGAGCTGGCAGTCGGTGATTTACTCACCGAATACACGTTATGACCAACCATAGATCCAAAATGAACGGCCGGGATGTAATTTCAACGCAGCTAGAAAACAAATGAAAGCGTTTTAAGAGATTGATATCCACGCACAAAAGAATTGAAGGTATTACTCATGGCACCTATGCAGAAGACAAAATAAAGGATTAAGGTGGAATTTGTTCTACTTTAGATAGTCTTTTGATAAGAGATAAAGGTTTAGTTTATTTTAAAGAACAAAGCCATATAGAGGCTAAATAGATTAGTTGTTTATTAGATTGTATTTTTGGTAAATTTAAAGCTTTGTTGTTTTAAGATTGTTTAATGGTGATGGAAAGGTCATTTAATTCTAAGTGGTTTTCTCTTATAAATATAGGTAAAACATATCATAATAAGTATATGATTATTTGAGATAACTATTAAATTTATTTTTAATATTAAAATAAAATTATTTAACTTCTTTTTATTCATTTTTGCTTTTTTTTATTTCAAATTATTTTTTAAAATTAAATATTTTGATTTTACAAATATAAATTGGAAAGATTATGTATGTGGTTTAGAATTGTTGATTTACTTTCTTATTCTTTCATGCCTTTCGCTTAACTTTATTGACCACAAAAGTCTCCCAAATAAACACATTGAAATATGTTGCAAATCTTATCAAACTTGTTATTCTTTCATACTAAAATCAAACAAGACATATACTGAATGGATATCTTTCTTCTTTTTGAATAGAGGAGAAATTAATGTGAACGAGAATACTTGGAGAATTCTCTTTTGGTTTAGTCATAATGATAGCCTTCCACTCTCTACTTAATAGTGAATAATCATTATTATAAACAATGCAATGAACAAGGAGATGCCAATAACATCCACAATTTTAGTGATGTATATATAGATCAAAGAGCTAGTGGAGAGGGATCCATGGTTGGACGAGTTGATTGTTTTTATTATTAATATTATATGATTTAGAGTGTTTTCAATTAAGAATTAGAATATGGAAATATAATTAATCACACAATTTTTTACATCCTTAAAAATAATAAGAATTTCTTATATAATCATTGTTTCAGTAAATTTCAAACATTAGAAATTATGCAAGTTAACAAATCCATTGAAAAATTATTAAGGAGAAAACAAACTTAAATATGGCTTAACCATGCGAGAACAACTCTGTTTTGCAAATTTGTATATTGTTTAAATAAATGTATTATGACTAAAGTTTAGATTTTACATATATAATAATATTACGTTAATATATTTGATATAACTATGCTCAACATAAATCATTTTCAAATTAAAAATAAAATTTTCATTCAAAGTTGCTATATTAAAATAAGTTATGTTCTACTTAAACAACTTGACATCAATTTTAAAGGTAATTAATTTAAGCTATTTTATTGTTGAACAAGTTACTTTTTAAATTAAAATAAGTCACCAATTTTATATTTTTTAGTATAAGTGTAATGGTGAAATTTTTATACCTTTTTCCATTTTTTATTTAGTTTAGTGCTTATTTTTAAATCGTACTCTATTGAGATGATAAAATTATATTCAATCCTTTGAACTAATTATGTTTGGAGACATTATATACTTGTATATGGGTGTTAGGGTTAGGGTTAGTATTAAGGTTCAATTACACTTAGGTTAGGGTTAGGGTTAGGGTTTAATTAGCATTAGGGTTAGGGTTATTATTAGGGCTAGGGTTAAGATCAATTAGCATAAGGGCTACTATTCAATTAGGATAATAGGGTTTAATCATAGTAATGGTTAAGGTTAGGATTAGGGTTCAATTAGGGTTAAACTTAGTATTAGGGTTAAAATATAAGTTAAAATATAATTAGCGTTAGGGTTTTGCTTAGGGTTCAAAGTATCGTTAAATTTAGGTTAGGGTTCAATTAAATCTTAAAATGTAAATACATCTGGGTTTTCCAAAACAACCTTGAACTCCTCCCAACTAGCAACACTCTAATAGAAAAAAGGGAAAAAAATCCCCCATAAAGACCTTCAAATAGAGGACCAAAAGACATGCCACCTCTAAATAACAAAAGGGCCAAAAGAGATCAAAACCAAACATCCTCAAGGACTTCAACCACGAAGGGACCAACCTCGCCCCCTTAAGAAAAAACAAACAAATTGATTAGAAGATAAAAAAAGAGTTCAACCCAGCCAACAACCAACAACCTCTAAAATGGAAAGATTCCACCACCAACCAAACATGGCCTAAGTTCTTTGACACTAAACTCGAAACCACTAGAAACATAATAATCCCTTTAAGCAAAAATAACATCCTCAACCCTAAGAAAGAGCTTGAGCATAAGGGAAAGGATCTACGGTCACCAAAAAAGCAACCCTTCTACTTTTTCTAACTTGTTTGGGACCTCCTTGTGATTTTGGCTTAATATTGCCTTGATTTAATGTTGTAATGTGGATAACACATTCACATTAGGTATTGGGACCTTGTGAACTAAAAAGACTGAAATGGTACCTTAAGTGTTGTAAAGTGTTGTAACATACTTTCACACTTTTCTAGGGTCTTGTTAATAAAATAACCTATTTTCACCATTTACCAAGCCTTGCTTCAAAGTGTTCCAAATTGTTGTAACACACTTTCACTCTTTCCTAGGATTTTCATTAATAATTGTAA
Organism: Sequoia sempervirens; assembly: GCA_007258455.2. Classification (NCBI taxonomy): domain Eukaryota; kingdom Viridiplantae; phylum Streptophyta; class Pinopsida; order Cupressales; family Cupressaceae; genus Sequoia; species Sequoia sempervirens. The sequence goes on along the minus strand of VDFB02058242.1, from coordinate 165,956,234 downwards.
TTTCTTATGCTTTAATTGGCCCGATTTTGCATCCAGAGGCCTCGTTTATGTGTATTTTTTATAATAATCTCGACAAATATCATTTAAAGCATCAAAATCCTGAAACCCACCTTAAATTCCTAAGGTGGGACTTATTCTCCATTATGGGTGAATGAGTCCCCTTAGGTGGAACCCATTCGACTAGGGTGGCGAATGAGTTTCCTTTAACTCAAAATTCAAATTTAATTCAAAATTCTAGCAGGTTTTTGTTCTCTAAGATCTAAGGTCGGCCTATAGTGTTGTAATTTCAGGAATTATTGCATAATTGAGTATAAATACAAGGTTATTTCTTTGATTCCATCCTACCTAATCAAGCATTCAAGTATACATGCATATAGTTCACAAGAGCATTCAAGGAATTTCAAGGGAAGATTATCAAGCAATCAAGTGCTTCTTCAAATGTCATTCATCATGTAAAAGATTGTTTGCATTATGTCATTTTAGAGCTAACATTTGTGATGTAGGATTATGTGATTCAAGCAAGCATTGCATTCAAGATCTATGAACATCAAGCTAGATTTCAAGTCCTCATCCATTGGAGCCAATACTTACATGTTTGCAACACCTTATTGCTAGGGTTTGGTGAGTTGCAACATCATTATTTTTTCATTCATCATTCTCTATTCTATTTCATTTCATTTCAAGGGTTTAATTACCAACAAGGGGTTTGACCAAGGAAAACCCCTATTTACTAACTCCACAACATTTTTCCCTCTCTTTGTATGTGATTTGCAGGTCTAGGTTGTAGATTTTTCAAAGAGAAAGATTGGAAAAGTTGTCATCAAGTTCCAAACAAACTAAAAGTTTTCAAAGGTGCAAACAAGCCTTGGAGAAGGACTACAGGCTGAATTTGGCCCTTTCAGACTTGAATCTATATAAAGAACAATAGAGCAGACTGAGAGCTACAAAATCAAGTTTGAAAATTCCAAAACTCTAGAAGTGGAATGATTCACCACTATTGGTGAATGAGTCCCACTACCTAGGTCTAAACAAGATTTTTCTCAATTTGAGTACCCTTTTGGCTAGAACCTATTCCAACATAGTTTTCCTAAAACTAGACTGATTCACCTAGCTTGGCATATAAGTCCCAATCAACATCAACAGTAGTATTTTCAAGATTCTAGAGCTCCATTCCATCTCCAACAAGTTTCTAGGTGCACATTTCTAGTTTCATAATTTTTTGTTACATTCTACTTGCATTTTTAGGTCTTTTTGCATATCACACTATGTTTTCAAACATTTTGTATTTTCCAAGTTTACACTTGGTGGTGAACCCCTTTCTTGTCTCAATCCTCTCCAAGGATTCCTTACAGTCAAATCTCTCACATCCTTCATTGGGTTGAGATCCCTAAGGTGTCCTTGAGTACGAATATTGTGAAATTGGATCCCTCTCCTTGTATCCATTTTATGGACAAGGAAGTGAAGCATCCATTTCGAGTGTCCATATTTGGTGAACCCAACTTTTAAACATCATAATTCTGATTTGAAGTGCATTTACATCCGAGATTTAGTTTGCATCAACATTGCATTGCATTTTGCATTAGTTAATTTGCATTATACGGTTTCAAAATTTGCATTAGTGAAATGCTCATATACCTTGTATTATTGTATTTAATTCTAGTGAAAATTAGTAAAATTATGCATTTGCATCTCAGATTAGCATCAAAAAACACAAAAAACATAAAATTTATTTCAAAAATTCTAAAAAATTTCAAAAAAATCAGTACCAAGACTCATTCGCCACCTTGGGCATATTAGTATTTTCTAGCATTTTGCACTATATTTTCTAGAATTTAATCTTCATTTTTTGAGTTCCTATTTGTTGTTATCTCTCAATTTCAATTTTCATATTTTTTATTTCATTCAATTCATTGTGTCTTGTTTAATTTCATTTGTTTTGTGCATTGCTTAAAATAAAAATTGCATTTACAAGATTATTGCATAATTTAGACTCTAAAACTTACATCATGGATATGTGTTTTAATAAGCTTTGGATTTCATTAAAATCCTTAGTAGATATGTCAATTTGTTCCTTTGGAAATGACCCTAATGATGTTGAACTCACTCAGGCTCCTTCTACACCTAATGCATGCTATCATCGTGATGTTGACATCATTGGAGAAGATGATGAAAACATGAATAAGTTCCTAAATGATTGTCATGACAACCTTGAAGCTAATGCATCCTTTTATCCATCCATGAACCAACCAAATCTTCCTACCATACAACCTATTGAGATGTTTGATTACTTACATCTTGAAACAAAAGTTGAACCTAAGTTCCCTACAACAGGTGAACCTAGTTCCTTTAAACAAGAAAACACTCAACCATTTTATGATAACAAAGTAACAAACATTCCCATCAATCTTGAAGAAATATATGGAAAAGGCTTCACCATCTTGAGAAAATAAGGATATGACACAACAAGCGAACATGAAATTCATCAACTCTTATCTTATGTTTTCCCCTTTTATCTTTGTCTTTTTCTTGTGTTTTCCTTTTGGGGATGATGCAAGGCATCAAGACATTCATGTCCCCTGAAGTCATATTGACCCAAAAGGCTTTCCTTTTCTTTTTTTTCCTTTTCATTTCATATTTTCCTTTTTCTTGTGTTTTACTTTTGGGGATGACGTAAGGCATTGAGACATTCATGTCTCCTTCATGTTGACCCAAATGCTTTTCCTTTTTCTTTTTCCTTTTTATTTTTCATTTGTCTTGTGTTTTCCTTTTGGGGATGATGCAAGGTGTCGAGACACCCTATGTCTCTTCCATGTTGAACCAAATGGTTTTTCTTTGTTTTCACTCTCTTTGTGTCATTCTTCCAGTTCTATGTGTATTTGGGGGATGATGATAGTTCCAAGCTCTCTAAAAAATATCATTTCAACAAAGAACATATTGATCCCAAATCCATAGATACCTTATGCGTTTGGTTTTTTCATTTTAGGGGAAACCCCTCTCTTTTCTTTTTCTCTTACATGATGCAACTTTACTTGGAAACATATGACTTGGCATAGGGCTTTCCCAGTTAACTCTCATGTGTCTTCTTTCTTATTTTCATTTTTCATTTGCTACTTTAAAGCAATTGCTCACAGTATGGTGTTCAACAATTCCTTTAAAGTGGGGGCATACATTGGATTTATTTTCTTGCATTTTTCCTTTTCTTGGTTGTTAGTGTAGCCTTCTTACTTCATACGATGTGTTTGTCGCTTTGTGGACATGACATTGGGTATAATTTCCTTCATAAGCATGATATATCTTAGCATATTACATTCCTCTTAGTGGCTTGATATGACACACTACATCCCCTAAGTTGTGAATCTTCTATTATTTGATTGGTCCTCTCTTGGAGACATTAGGCACAATTTTCCCTAAGTTAAATACGTTGTATGAACTAAGAAAGACTCCTTTGAACATTATTTGCATGTTGAATTTTGCATTTGTTATATGGCCACCTTGTATAACACAACTTGCATGCCTATGGAGCCATAATGTTTGTTCATGAGCTCCAAGAATATGAATTTTTGTTTGTCTCATGAAGCTTGAAAGACCATTTTCTTTGTGTGGCTCCTTATTAAAGTTATCAGGAGGTATAACATTTGTATGGTTGGGAAGGAAGCCTATTCTAAGGCATGACTTTCCCCATGGCCACCTGTGTGTGTGTAAGTGCATACCAACCATGAGTATATGTTTCTCACCTTTTAGGCCTTCTCACCTGATGGATAACCATGAGTTCTGTCACCTCAGAGTGAGTATGTGTTTTCAAGACAAACAACCTAGATATGATCCACATTGTGTTGGATAAATGGTAAAATCTTGATCCGATTCTTTCTTTCCTTTTCTTTTCCCCTTTTTTCATCTTTGGCATTGTATGCTCGTGCCTTGTTGTTGTTCTTGATATCATTTTTATGTGTGTTCCTTTGTGCTTATGATTGTTTGTCATGGGATCTTGATCCTAGGGATTTGATCACCCCTCTTGATCATTGTCATCCCATCTTGCTGGCATTGGTACATTTGAACCCCTCTTGATACACAGTTTACTTCAGTGTGAGTTTAAAACAAGTTCATCCTCTCACTAAAGTGGGGGCTAAATATGGTCACTGAAAACATAATCCTTCTACTTTTTTTGACTCGTTTAGGCCCTCCCTGTGATTTTTGCTTAATATTTCCTTGATTTAATGTTGTAATGTGGATAAAACATTCACTTTAGGTCTTGGGCCCTTGTGAACTAAAAAGTCTCAAATGTTACCTTACTTAAGTGTTGTAAAGTGTTGTAACATACTTTCATACTTTTCTAGGGTCTTGTTAATAAATAACCCGTTTTCACTGTTTACCAAGCCTTGCTTCAAATTGTTGTAAATTTATGTAACACACTTTCGCCCTTTCCTGGGCTTTTCATTAATAATTGGTCTTTCTTATTGCTTTAATTGGCCCCATTTTGCATCCACGTGGCTTCTTTATGTTTACTTTTTATAATAATCCCAACAAATATCATTTAAAGAATCAAAATCATGAAACCCACCTTAAATTCCTAAGGTGGGACTCATTCACAATTATGGCCGAATGACTCCCCTTAGGTGGGACCCATTTGACCAGGGTGGCGAATGAGTCCCCTATAACTCAAAATTCAAATTTAATTCAAAATTCTAGTAGGTTTTTGTTCTCTAAGATCTAAGGTCAGCCTATAGTGTTGTAATTTTGGGCATTAATTGAGTATAAGTATAAGGTTCTTTCTCTCATTTCATCCTACCTAATTGAGCATTCAAGTATTCATGCATATAGTTCACAAGAGAATTTGAGCATTCATAAGAGCATTCAAGGCATTTCAAAGGCAGATTATCAAGTAGTCAAGAGCTTCTACAAGTGTCATTCATTATGTCAAATATTGTTTGCATCATGTTGTTTTAGAGCTAATATTTGTGATGTAGGATTGTGTGATTCAAGAAAGCATTGGATTCAAGATCTATCAACATCAAGCTAGATTTGAAGTCCTCATCCATTGGAGCCAATAATTACATGTTTGTAGCACCTTATTACTGGGGTTTGGTGAGTTGCAACATCATTATTTTTTCATTCATCATTCTTTATTTTATTTCATTTCATTTCAAGGGTTTAATTACCAACAAGGTGTTTGACCAAGGTAAACCCCTATTCACTAGCCCCATAACATTTTTCCCTCTTTGCATGTGATTTACAGGTCTAGGTAGTAGATTTATCAAAGAGCAAGATTGGAAAAGTTTTCATCAAGTTGTCAAAGAAATTCAAAGTTTTCAAAGTTGCAAAGAAGCCTTGGAGAAGGACTACATGCTGAATTTGGTTGTTTCAGACCCAAATATGTATCAAGAATAGTAGAGCAGACTGAGAGATACAAAATCAAGTTCCAAATTTCCAAAAATATAGAAGTGGATTGATTCACCACTATTGGTGAATGATTCCCATTGGCCAAGCCTAAACAAGTTTTTTGTAGATCTGAGTACCCTTTTGGTTGAAACCTCTTCTGGTACAATTTTCGTGAAACTAGGTTGATTCGCCTAGCTTAGTGTATGAGTCCCAGTTGACATAGACAATATTTTTTTTAGGATTCTAGAGCTCCATTCCATCTCTATCAAGTTTCTAGGTGCATATTTCCACTAGGTGCATATTTCCAATTTCATAATTTTATGTCACATTCTACTTGCATTTTTAGGTCTTTTTTCATCACACTATGTTTTTCAGACATTTTGTATTTTCCAAGTTTACTCTTGGTAGTGAACCCCTTTCTTTTCTCAATCATTTCCAAGAATTCCTTATAGTCATATCTCTCACATCCTCCATTGGGTTGATATCTCTAAGGTGTCCTTGAATGCAAATATTGTGAAATTGGATCCCTAGGTCCTTATATAAATTTTGTGGACAAGGAAGTGAGGCATCCAATGAAGTGGATGAAAGAGAGAACCAAAATATCACTACCCATCCCACCCAAAAGACTAACTTTAAAAAAATAGAGAAGGACCAAACAATAGGCCAAGATAAAAGTACTGCATCTACAACTAACCACCAATAAAGATGACAATGTAGATTCTCCTCCACATTCTCTAGTCTCACAACAGTAAAAGTACTAAACCACCAAAAGGTAAGAAGAAAATCCACACTTATTTGCAAGCTCAAAGCAAGGAGAAGGAAAAAATCATCCCCCAACTCCACCCTCAACACCTTAGCAAACATTGTGTGTAGACAGGAATGGACTATTTTCCAATAGGAAGGAGGGTAAGTGTAAAAAGGGAGAAGAAGAGACTATGTAGACACAAAAAAGAAGCCAATACATAGAAATCCATTGGAACAAAGAACAACAGAGACAAGGGTATGTGCAGGATCATGATTTTCCAAAAAGTGGCAATATGATGGGTATGTGGCTGACGAATATTTTTTAACCTAAAATTGTTGAAACAAAAAAATATTTTTAAAGGAGATTCTCATCTTTCCACTGCTATAAATTATGTGTTACTTTGAATTTAATAAGTAATTATTATTCATTTTCTATTTAAATTACGACTAAAGTCCTGATTGATAGGTTAATTGGAAAACATATATAGCTTTCAAACGGTATCACATTTTTCGAATCCAAGACATGTGTCAGATTCTATGCTTCACATACTATAGGATTAAAAAAAGAAAAATTGAATTTCATGAATTTTTTACCAAGTTAAGGTTGTCAAACATACGAGTTTTTTATATTTTTCTAAAGTTGTAATAAAAAAATTATAATTAATTATTTACTTGGAAAACAATTACAAAAAATATGCATCACATCGAGGCATGAGTCCTCTACTTATATCTAAAATCTTATAAAAAAATATTATCATTTTATTGTGGTTAGGTTGGTCAAAAAAACACCTACTTCTTATTTTTTCCCTGAAATTTAAGTACCACTACATTGAAATTTCAAAATTTCACCAAATAGATTTTAAAAAAAATAAAACCTAGTAGTTTAGAAACTACATTCAATTTTATACATATTCTATTCTTACATATTTTTTAAATAATATAGATAACTTATTCAATTTTTTACGTCAAGTTGTCTAACTCTGATTTTTCTAATTTTTTTGCCACTTAAGGGCCTATTTTTTCCATGATGATCCTGCACATACCCATAATAAAGGCCATAAAGCAAACAAAGCTACTACCAACAATAGTAGTAGAAATCTTCCTCGAACTGTAAGAAGCACTCTAGAAAAGGAGATCCAGACAAAAAAAATACCCTAGGCCACACAAAGGGAAAAGAATACCACTGAAACATCAATTTTTGGGACCTACTTTGTTTCTAGCACTTCTAGGGTTTTTCACCTAAAAGGAGAAATATGGGTCCAAAAACTCTTATGTTTACATTCAAAGACTAGTGTGATATGGATGGAAAATTCCTAAATACCTATATGCAATATTAAAATGCAAGAAACTAATAAGATTAATTGACTAATGAATAGAAACTAGAGGGAAAATAAATTGTTTGAAAACACATTGTGTAATTCAAAATCACCTACAAACAAATGGAAAATTACAATAGAAATGAATCATGCTAAAAATTGCACCTATAACTTTGATGAAGATTGAAAATTGCTTTTGAAATGTTGTTGATGCTGAAATTTAGGCCTGGTGGGACTCATTCGCCATTATGAGCGAATCCGTCCTAGTTTTGGTAAATTGAGTCAGAATCTATTTATGTCAAAAGGGTGTCAAAAAATGTAGAAAACATGAAACTAACCTCGAAGTGGGACTCATTCGCCACCCATGGAAAATGAGCCCACTTTTGAATTTTTGAATATTCAAGAGTGGATTCCAAAGCTTCCAACCTGGACTTTAGACTTCTATAGGTGTCTTCTTTCGAAACTCTAATTTAAAGGTCTAAAAATGGATTTTTGATGATATTTTGACTTGTTGAATGAAGAGAGGACTTTAAAAACCTTGCAACTTGATCTTTAATGATTTTCAAGCTTCCAAAGTACCTAAATCTACAAACACCAAAGAAGAGAAGAAGAAATGTTGAATGTTAGGGCATGGAGGTTTGCCTTGGTCAAACCCCATTTAGGTAATTAAACCAAAATGATGAAAGAATAGAATGAAACATAAAATATTGGAATAGATTACCTTTCCATGATGATTGATCTTGAAAGTTTGCAACAAAACATGTAAACGCTTCCTTTGAAAGTCTTATGAAGCTGGATTGATGACTTGCAAAGTGAATGCCCTAACTTGCTTAACTTGAAATAGAAGTTTGGTGGATGAGTAATGGAGAATGGTTATTAAATTGAATGGAGTGATAAAAGGAGGTGAAAATCACTTATTTATACAACCTTATGCCTTAGTAAACCATTCATACCTCATCATAGGATGACATCAAGTGTTTTTGAATAAAAAACTGAAAGGAAAATTTAATTTTTTTGAATTTGGAGCCAAGGGGGATTCATTCAACACCCATGGCGAATGGGTCCCACCTAGGACCTAAAAAATGGGTGTCAAGAATTAAGTTGTATTTAATATTTTTTGTCAAGTTAACATTCCAAAATACACTTAATTAAGACATATGAGGGCATAAAGGGGCCAAATAAAGCATGAGAAAGGGATAAATAGTGAAGATGTGCCTAGAAAAGCATCAAATATTGTTACAAGACTTTACAACACTTCAAAATAGGACCTTTTTAATGATGAAAAGGTGATTTTTAGGTGAATTACAATAAATAGAGTCTAGAAGAATGTAGAAATGTCTTACAACACTTCACAACACCTTCACAAGACATAATTAAAAGAATTTTATTTAGTTTTCAAGGGTCCAAGACCTAGTGTGGACACATAAAATGCCTCACAACACTAGATTAAGGCCTCATTAAGTCCAATTTATCATGAATTAATCCCATATCAAGCAAAGGGTCCTTTTTTCTACAACACATTTAGCCCCCTCTTTAGTGAGAGGATGAAATTTCTTCAAACTCACACTAAAGTAGACATTCAAGAGAGATCCACATATAGGTCAAGCCCCAAAGATACACAAACATGCAAAGGAAAGATGGAAAGAAAGACAGGGTGGAAAATATGCATTCACTCGGGGGCCACAAAACTTCAAGTCATTTGCGGGTTGAGAAGGCCACAACATACTCACTTTGGGCCACATAACCCCTAATTGTCTGCAGGGTGAGAAAAACCAAAAGATAAGATACATATGATAGCTGGTATGCACTCACAAACACAAAGGTGCCTATGGGGAAAAGTCATGCTGCTAGGTGGGCTTCCTGCTCAACCATATCAAAGTTACACCTACTGATAACTTTAACAAGGAACCACAAAAGAATATGAAATGATTTTGTTAATGGAAAATAATGTAAATATTGTTCAAAGGGATTTTGCTTAATTGTGCGAGGTCTCATCTTAGGCAACATCATGCTCAATGTCTCCAAGAGAGGATAAATGTAAATGATCTCATCCTAGGTAACATTATTCCTAATGCTTCCAAGAGAGGGAATTGCAAGAAAGAGAAAATCACACAAGGTATGTGTAGGATAATCATGGAAAAAACAGGCCCTTAAGTGGCAAAAAATTCAAAAAAATCAGAGTTAGGCAACTTGACGTAAAAATTTGAATAAGTTATCTATATTATTTCAAAAATATATAAGAATAGAATTTGTAGCAAATTTAATGTATTTTCTAAACTACTAGGTTTCTTTTTAAAAAAAAAATCTATTTGGTGAAAATTTGAAATTTCAATGTAGTAGTACTTAAATTTCAAGGAAAACTAAGAAGTAGGTGTCTATCCAACCACCCTAACCACAATAAAATGATAATATTTTTTTATAATATTTTATACATAACTAGAGGACTCATGTTCATATGTGATGCATATTTTTTGTATTTTTTTTCCAAGTAAATAATTAATTCTGATTCTAAATTTTTTATTACATCTTTTAAAAAATATAAAAACTCGTATGTCTGAATTCCACCTTAACTTGGTCAAAACATCATGAAATTCAGTTTTTCTTTTTTAATCCTATAGTATGTGGAAGCATAGAATGTGATGCATATTTTGGATTCCAAAACCTGATACCGCTTTGAAAGCTATAGATGTTTTTCAATGAGCCTATCAAGGGACTTTAGTCATAATTCAAATAGAAAATGAATAATAATTATTAATTAAATTAAAAGTAAAGCATAATTTATATTGGTGGAAATATGAGAATATCCTTTAAAACACTTTTCATTTCATCAATTTTGGGTAAAAAACAAGTCATCAGCCACATACCCTACAAATACCCATCATATTGCCACTTTTTGGCCCATCATGATCCTATACATTACCCCACAATGAAACGTGAGTGGTGATGTATTCCCCCACTTTAAAGTAGTTGTGAGCACTCATACTACGAGAAATTTCTTTAAATTAAAAGATAAAGAGGAAGACATGAGAGCTTACTCGGAAAGCCCTATGCCAAGTCATATGTTTCCAATAAGTTATGTCATCAAATAGAGAGAAGTATGACATATGTGAGCCAACTTAAGGCATGTCGTCCACATCCCAAGCTTTCTCTTAAGTTTTTATGAAAGGTTAACGACTAGCCAAAGGAGGCAACCATAAGTTACATACAAATATGAGGCTATCGAACCCCTTGCCCCCACTTAGTGTAGGACAAAAGTGAGCGAAAAGTATTGATGAAATGCATGCTAGAGTGAAAATAAATAGAAATTCGAGGAATGAGGTGCCCCCACATAAGGAAGCATACCAACTTCCTGAAAATGTTGTATTTTATGACTCAAACCAATACACTCATTAGTGGAATGACCATGAACTCTATGATAGGTACAAAATGAAGTCTTGTCATAACATTTATTGTGAGTTCTAGGAGGGAGGGTGATCAAGTTATCATGGAGAAGTTTGGACAAGATACATTCTTGATCAAAAGGAGAAGGTGGTGGTGTGATTGGGGTCAAAGATACATATTGCATAGTTGTAGGTGTCATATGTACACAAGACTCTTTATATTCTAAGGTTTTGTCTTCTTCATTATAGGAGGATACAAAATCTAACGAATTCAAATCATGAGCATTTTGCAAGATGAGAGTGTGAATGTTGTGGGAAGGATGATGTTTAAGGAAATTAGGTGTGAAGGATGAGTTAGGGGTATGTTGTGTGAGACTAAATGAAGGTGGGTAAAGGATGAGAGGATTATGAAGATGTTTTATGGGATATGCATGTGGTCCATTGATCAAAGGGGATTGAATGAACACTTGTGCATTCATATCCACAGTAGTCTTGTTTGGATGTATTTCCAAACTATGTGGGAAATAAAAAACCACTTGTTTACCACAGTCTAATGCCATGATATTCTCCCTAGGAGGAGAGTTTCTAGGAGAACAACAAGCCAAATGTTCTTGAAAAGTAAGGCTTTACTTTTCCACAAAAACTTCTTCGCCAATAGGGGAATGATCAAGGATGGAATTATGAGGAGGGGAATGTTGAATGTCCATTGTCATGAATGGCTCATTCTCTTGTTCCATGTTATCTACCCTAAAAGGAGAGCTTGTAACATGTCCATCTAAGTTTGAGGTTTGTAAAGTAGCTTCATCACAAGTGGAGGAGGTAGCAATAGAATAACCCCTATGGTTTGCAAATTGATCATCCCATAGGATAGGGACATTAGGAAAGGGAGGATCAAGAGTGTCAAGATTCTGAATAGGAGTATCTTCTAATACCAACCTATCCTCTTGACATCGAGGAGGAATATTAGGAGAAGGACAAGATTTATTGTCATGACCATGGAGATTTGGTAAGGTGATGTTGAGGAATGTATCTATGATCTCATGCTCTTGTTGTGTAAGCTCATCCAAAGGGGAATAAGGAGATGGGAAATCAAGACTTTCAAGGCTTGTGACTTCTTGTGCAAAAATACCATCATCACTAATAGGAGCAGTATCAAAAGAAGAACAAGTATGTGTGTTATGATTGTTTGCATTTCCATTCTCATCAATGGGTAATGTAATATTGAGGATTGGATTAATGTATTCTTTCTTAAAGTCCCTATTATGGTAGTCAAAAGAAAACTCATAAAATGGGATATTATGGTTATAAAATCCATGTTTAAGCAAATCAAGAGCATATCTTTTGAAAGAAAACATGCTAAAATGAAAGAAAGTGCAATGAAATAAATTTTTCAGTTTTGAAGTGTTTGTTTACACAATGCAACAATCTAAAAAATGATATGTTGTGATGGAAAAAGTGAAATTAAACATTGCATGAAATAAGCTAACTGAAGTGAGATTTAACAAAATACATTCTACAAAAATGGAACTAACTGATATATGCAAGTTAAGGGACTAAACAATAGCTTGAAAACAAAATTTTGAGTTTTGTAAAATGTTGTGTCAGGGGTTAGAAGGGACTAATTCACCCAAGGTGGCGAATGAGTCATAGTATGGACTTTTTTCAAAATTTGTAGAAATTTGTGACTTATTTTTATGAATTCGAAGTGCTAATATGTAGACCTAAGTGAAAAATGTAGAATTTTAGAACTTTTCAATGATTAAAGATGCAAAAAGGCAACCTATTAAGCACTTTACTCATGCAAAAATGAAATTCTAGAATGCAAGCTAACTAATGCAAAATGCAAAGCAAGCAACTCTAGAATGATTAAGGGACTCCAAATAAGAAAAAAGGGGTTTTAAATAGCAGGTTCACCAAAACAAAACATCAATTTTGGGACCTACTTTCTTTCTAGCACTTCTAGGGCTTTTCACCTAAAAGGAGAAAGATGGGACCAAAAATGCGTATGTTTACATTCAAAGATTAGTGTGATATGGATGGAAAATGCCTAAATTCCTAGATGCAATATTAAAATGCAAGAAAATAATAAGATTGATTAACTAATGAATAGAAACTAGAGGGAAAACAAACTTTTTGAAAACACATTGTGTAATGCAAAATCACCTATAAACGAATGGAAAATTGCAATAGAAATGAATTAGGCTGAAAATGTGCACCTGAAACTTTGATGAAGAATTAAAATTTCTTTTGAAATGTTGCTGATGCGGAAATTTAGGCCTAATAATACTCATTCACCATTTTGGGTGAATAAGTCCCAGTTCTGGTAAATTTAGTTGGAATATGTTTTTGTCAAAAGGGCGTTAGAAATTGCAGAAAACATGAAACTGACCTGGAAGTGGGACTCATTCACCACCCATGGAAAATGAGTCCAATTTTGAATTCTTGAATATTCAAGAGTGGATTTTAGAGCGTCTGATCTGCACTTTTGACTTCTATAGGTGTCTTCTTTTGAAACTTTGATTTATGGGTCTAAAAATGGATTTTTGTTGATATTTTGACTTCTTGAATGAAGAGAGGACTTTAAAAACCTTGCAACCTGATCTTCAATTATTTTCAGGCTTCCAAAGGACCTAAATTTGCAAACACACAAGAAGAGAAGAAGAAATTTTGAATGTTAGGGCATGGGGGTTTGCCTTGGTCAAACCCTGTTTAGGTAATTAAACCAAAATGATGAAAGAATAGAATGAAACATGCAATAATGGAATATATTACCTTTCCATGATGACTAATCTTTAAATTCTACAACAAAACATGTAGAATTTTCCCTTGAATGTCTTAGGAAGCTGAATTGATGACTTACAAAGTGAAAGCCCTAACTTGCTTAACTTGAAATAGAAGATTGGTGGATGAGTAATGGAGAATGGTTATGAAATTGAATGGGGTGTTAAAATGAGGTGAAAATCACTTATTTATACAACCTTGTGCCTTATTTAACTATTCATACCTCATCATAGATCGAGATCAGGTGTTGTTGAATAAAAAATTGAAAGGAAAATTTAAAATTTTTGAATTTGGAGCCAAGGGGGACTCATTCATCACCCATGGCGAATGGGTCCCATCTAGGACTTGAAAATGGGTGTCTGGAATTAAGTTGTATTTAATATTGTTTTTTAGGTTAACATTCAAAAAAACACTTAATTAAGACATATGAGGGCATAAAGGGGCCAAATAAAGCATGAGAAAGGGATAAATAGTGAAGAGGTGCCTAGAAAATCATGAAATCTTATTACAAGACTTTACAACACTTCAAAATAGTACTTGTTTAGTGATGAAAAGATTATTTTTAGGTGAATTACAATAAATAGAGTTTAGAAGAATGTAGAAATGTCTTACAACAGTTCACAACACCTTCACAAGATGTCATTAAATGCATTTTATTTAGTTTAAAAGGTCAAATACCTAGTGTGGATGCATAAAATGCCTCACAACACTAGATTAAGGCCTCATTAAGTCCAATTTATCATGAATTAAGCCTATGTCAAGCAAAGGGTCCTTTTTTCTACGACACAACCACCTAATGCCAAAAGCATAGAGACCTTCAACGACCCCACAAGAGATGCCTCTGAGCAATTCTCTTTATCCCCTCCATATATGCCACATTGTCATCCTCCTAATATGTGCCCTCCCCATTATTCAAACTTGACCTCTCACTCAAAGTCCTACTCATCAACCCTTAGGGTTATAGTTAAACTAGGTTTATAGTCTAATTAGGAATAGGATTCAATTATGGTTAGGGTTAATTCTATGATTTAGTTTATGGTTGGTAGTGTTAGGCTTAAGTTTAATTTAGGTTTTAATTAGGGTTAGGGTTCATATAAGGTTACAATTTAATTAGCAACAAGGTTTAAATAGGGTAAGGGTTAAGGTTAGGGTACAATGGTTACACTAGGTAAGGGTTAGGTTTGGGGCCCAAGTACAATTAATGTTAGAGTTAGGGTTATAATTATACTATGGTTAAGGTTAGGGTCATCTTTATGGTTCAATTAGTATAAGGGTTAGTGTGTGTTAAATTAGGGTTAAGGTACTTAACATTATAGTTCAATTAGGGTTAAGATAAGAGTTAAATTATAGTTTAATTAGGGTTCAAATAGGGTTATAGTTAATGTTTGGGTTAGTACTAGGAATAATTTAGGATTAGGATTAGGGATAGAGGTAGTATTAGGGATAGAATTAGTATTAGGGTTAGGGGTAATGTTAGTATTGGATCAAGATTAGGGTACAATAAGGGTTATAGTTCAATGAGGGTTAGTGTTAGAGTTCAATTAGAGCTTAATTAAGGATCAATTAGGGATATGTTAGGGTTGGGTTCAATTAAGGTTGGGGTTTAATTAATATTAGATTAATAATTAGTGTTAGTGTTAAATTAGAGTTAGAATGTAATTAGACTTAGAGTTAGGGTTAAGATTCAATTAGGTATAGAGTTCAATTAGGTTTCAGGTTAGGGTTAGGGTTAGTGTTAGGCTTAGGTTTAGTGTTTGATTAGGGTTAGGCTTGGGTTAGGTTTAACTATAGTGTTTTAGGATAAATCTTGCAATTACAATTAAGGTTAGGGTTAGGGTTGAGGTAAGTGCTAGGGTTATGGCCTTCAATTAAATTTTTACATGTGACTATGATTGTTAGTAGCATATATATCTTTAATAAATAATAAAATATGCTAAGAGATATCCTTCTTGATGTGCCTATTTTTTAATTCTTACATCAATGTATAATAGATGTCTTGAGAAGGACATCTCTCGATGTATTTATTTTATATATTTATTAAAAAAATGAGGATCATTTAAATGACATAAACTGTATTTTAAAAACATATATTTTTACTAACAATTATTATTTTAATTTTTAACTTGTATTATTTATAGTTGTCTTCCTATAAGATATTTCATTACATTGAATCATTTAGCACCATGGCCCTTTCATGGATTTTTGTTAAATAAAGAGGGTAAAAATTTATTAATTATCTAAAAATCATCAATACAAATAGATCAGGGTCCAAATAGGCACCCAGAGAGAAACATGAACACAAAAACAGGAAGCAACCAAATAAGAACCAAACACACAACAAGACCCAAACACACAACAAGACCAACCAATAACCAACATCAACCTCTCATGTCCTCTAAGATAATCTTCTTTAAAACATGGAAATAATCCAAGGATGCTCCCAACCATGAATCTACCACCAACAATCGTGCTCATAGGCCCACTTGGCCAAATACTCAACCACCCTATTCCACTCATGAGTGGTGTGAGTAAAAGATGTAGACTCCAAAATTGGGTACAACTACACAATATGGATAACTACTAAAGCAAGCTGCTAAGTAACCCACTCCAATTTTTTTTTATTCAATGAATTAATAATGACTTGAGATTTTGATTCATAGGTGATCTTGTGCCAACAAAAAGCACAAACTCGCTCAATATCCTAATGAAATGCTAGGCCCTCTATAAAATTATTGGTTTTTTGCTCCTTATGAATGGAGAATAAGAAAATAACCATACCAGAGCTATCTTTTGCAACACCACCAATCCTAGTAGGCCTAGGATTACCCCTTTAAGAACCATTAGTGTTAATCTTTAAAACATCCATCAGTGGAGGAGACCAACTCCCAACTATCTAAACCTTCTTTTTAGCATGCCTACCACATTGAACATTAAATGTGTTAAAAAATAGACCATAAGGCCCAATATATTCAAAATCTCATCATCACTCCTTTCCAAAGGAAAAGACACTACACATTTGGTTTTTGCGAACTCCTAAATCATACAAACAACTCTTTGCAAAACCTATTGAATCATCAACTTATCACCACAAAAATTCTTGTGATTCTTTTAAAGACAAAATTTCAAAAGGATGAAAGTAGGTTTGATACTCCACACAATCTATAGGAAAAAGGATTGTGTAAGAGGTCTCTCCAAACTACTCTAAAATTCAACTAGAGAAGAAGCATGAACACAAGGATGTCCCCAAATATCCCACCAAAAATATCAAATAAGCCTAGAAAAGAGGACATTGAAAGAAAAATTAGGAT
The DNA here is from genome assembly GCA_007258455.2 of Sequoia sempervirens. Classification (NCBI taxonomy): domain Eukaryota; kingdom Viridiplantae; phylum Streptophyta; class Pinopsida; order Cupressales; family Cupressaceae; genus Sequoia; species Sequoia sempervirens. The sequence continues at coordinate 165,939,329 of VDFB02058242.1, read as the reverse complement.
GATTCCCCCTCACTACTGTAACCACAAAGAACACAAACTGATGGGCCCTAAAAGCCTCGCTTCCAAATATTATCCCAAGTCATGCATCTAATCCAAGCTAAAGTACAAAAGAAACAATTACACTCAGGCCAAGGGAACTTATTCCAAACATTTTTCCACCAAGGCACTTCCATCTGATAATACTTCCAAGAAATCAGCTCTTGATAACCACTAGCCATTTTGAAAACCCATTTAGGTTCCAAACTCCAAGCCAAGATATCCTCCTCCCTAAGGAAGCTACACATTCTACTTGCAAGAATATTTTTGAGCTTAGGACGATCCTCCTCTAAACCTCTTGTAGGCCATTTTCTTGGTTCCTTCCATCTAGACACTTCCATATGCCCACAAAAATAAGTAGTTTTGAAATCTACCATGTGATACCAACCAACCTCCAAGAGGTGTTGACAAAGATCCAACAAATGGGGGTGATTGCACATAATAGGAAAAAACCAATCCCAAGAATCAAGCCAAAAGAGAGCCTCAAACCCCCTATTGCAAATCCAAAATAAATCATCCTTGATTAGCTTAGCACCTTTTTTAAGTGTTTCCAAAATCACATAATTTCTTCCCACAAGTAGATACTAAGGAACCTCCTTCGGTACACCTTTCAAATATTTATGAGAAGTAATCCTATCCCAAACATGGTGTCATTGTCCATGCACCATCACCAATAAACCTTGGTAGAAAGCACAAAGCTTGTAAAAGTGGTTTGCTACAAGCCAAGGACCCCAAACTATTTTGGTCAACAAATAGTTTCCCACTTCATTAGACTCCACTTGGAGTACTTCGAGAAACCAACCCAAAAAAATTTTCTTGCCAGAGATTCCAAATCCTTAATAAATCTAGAGGGAGCCACTTGGAGCATATACCTATAATTGGGAAGATCCTACACAATTGACTTAAGAAGCTACACCCAACTAGTGAAAGAAAGGCACTTATGAGTCCAATGGTTCCCCTTCACATAAAACTTGTCTAAAATAATTTTCCAAGAGACCTTAGGAAGGGAGCTAGTTGAAATAGGGATGTCGATATAAATCAAAGGCAATTGACTAATATGAAATCTTAGAATATAAGCAATCCTTTGTTGAATGATCACAAAATTATTAAATAAGATGATGTAATATTTACCCTCATTAATCAATTTACCGGAAGCCACAAGATAGAAGTCTAAAGCCTTGTACAAGTTAGCAGCCTCTTTGACCTTGGTCATACCCATTAGAGTAGTATCATCAACAAATTATAGGTTTTATTGAGGAGGTAAACCATTACCCCAAACCCATTCTTTGATAATCCCTTGATCAACATGACTCCTAATAACTCTCCCTAGACCTCCAGAAAAAATAATAAATAGGTAAGGAGAAAGAGGAACCCCATATCAAAAACCTCTAGAAGCCTGAAATAAGGAAGATGATTCACCATTAACCAACACCAAAAAGGAAGTAGTAGTGACACAAATCATAACCCATAGAACCCACTCCTCAACAAAACAAAAATAAATAAGAACTTTCCTCAAGAAGGACCACCTAATTCAATCATATTCCTTTTCCATGCCTAGCTTGATGAACACATCTTTTTATTTAGAGGCCACCATAGAACGAATAGTTCCAGCATCAACGACCATGCCATCTAGGTTTTTTCTATCTTCTGCGAAGCCTCCCTACTCCTCTGAGATAAGTTTACTAATCCACCACTTCATTCTCTTAGCAATTAGCTTAGAAATAATATTATAAACCACATTGCAAAGAGAAATGGGCCAAAACATGCTAACTTTTCAGCCCCATCACATTTAGGAATGGGAGTGCAAGAAAATTGGAGTTCATAGCCTTCAACATCTACTTGTTCCTTTAGGACTCCTACACCACCTCTAATAAATCCAAAATTATAATATTCTATAATTTCTAGAAGAATTCAATCAAAAAACCATCAGGACTAGGGGCTTTCTCTTTCTTCATCTAAAAGATACTGATCACCAATTCCTCTAGGGAAATGCAATGAAAGAGGTGTTCATTCATTTCCAAGGAAACCAATGAATGGATACAAGACAAGACATTATTTTCTTCCACATACACATCTAGAGAGTCCTTCATGAACAAGGAGGAAAAGTATTGATAAGCTTCTCTAGAGACATCACCCAAAGAGGAAAAATGCTTACCCTTGGCATTCACAAGAAAATGAATTGAGTTTCCATGTCTCTTGGCCGTCATAAAGTTGAAGAAAAATTAGTGTTTTCCTACAACCACTCAACACATGCCTTCTATTTCAAATAAATCTCCTTACACAACTCGTACTACTTTAGAGCATACAATTCCCTAGCCTCCTACTTAAGAGAATCCTTAGAAAGTTCAAACTCCCTAATCTCTTGAGTAATAGAATCCAAACTAGCCTAAGATGAAACCATACCATGGAATATGTAGTCGAAGCACTACCTATTCCACCTTTTGAGTTGGTACTTCACACATTGTAGTTGCCTAATAAAAGAAAACATTATGGTGCAAAAAAAACATTATGGTGCAAAAATTAGGTCTACCAAGATTCCACCATTCAACAACATAATCCTACATAGAGGGATCCCATAGTCACATAAGTTAAAACTTGAAAGAGGGAGAACAAGGAACATGAGCTAGTGAGGCACAAAGCTTAATTGGACAATGATCATAACCCCTCCAATCCGAAATCTCATAACTAATAGACCAAGACCCACCAATCCAAAATCAAGAAATCAAAAACTTGTCCAACCTCTCAACAATACAATCCTTAATTAATCTCATCAAATTTCCACAGTCCATGATAATGTTTAGCTTAAATTTTTTGGATTGAAACTATGTGAGTTATTTGATTCAATGTTTCAAATCAAACTCCATGATCCATCATCAAGAAAACCAACAACAAGAGAGTTGAAAGATAGAAAGAGATAGCAAACTTGGAGAGATAAATAGGTGAGGGGATTAAAGGACTAATGGGAAAATACTAAGAATTGACCCAAAAAATAAAAAAATAATAAAAGAAAAACAAAATAATTAAATATTCTTACATAAATGTAAAAGGGAAAAAGATGAAAACAAAAAAATCTAAAGAACTATAAATAGACAACCTTATATAAACCAACATAAGGAAATAAATTGTTAAGAAAAATTAGTATTAACATAAAAAATTAACATAATAAGATTAAAATAATATTACAAACAAGGGACAAAATTAATAAAAAAAATAAATTAAAACATTGTAAATAAAATAAATCAATAACACCAACCAAAAAAATAAATTAAATAGTAAATATAGAAAGACCTTAATATTAAAAACAAAACAAAAATTATTAAAAATTATGGACTAATACACAAGAAATTAAAAATAAAGAAGCAAAAATAAACTTATATCAAATGCCCAAGGAAAAATATGAGAAAAGCCCATGTGAGAAAAAAAAATTAGAAATATGAAAATAAAACTAATAATTTTAAATAATGAAAAACAAAAACTAAATGAGAAACTAGAATAAAGAACCAAATATTGATTATTGAAATAATAAATAGAGGAAAAAAAGGACAAATAGAACAAACAAAGACCTATAGAAATAAGAAAATTACTGAAAATTTGAAAAAATAATTAAAACATAAATATATAAATGAAGAAACAAAGCATTAAAGAAATTAAGAAAAGAAAGGATAATTGCAAAAAAGAAAAATTAAGAATAAATTATTAAATAATATGGATATCATGTAACAATTAAAACAATAATAATCTTAATAAAAATATTCTATGGGAATAATATATTAATAAGAGCAAAACCCCTAATAAAAGACCTAAATGAGAGGAAAATAAATGCAAACTTCTAAAGAATGAAAACCAAAAAAATAAAAAAGATCAAACAAAAGGGAATAAATTTTAAAGAAATATTTTGAGAAACAAGGGGAATGAAGGAGTGAAAAAACTAAAAAAAATAAGCTAAGGGAAAGGGGGAAAAAAACAAGAAGGAAAGGAGTGGCACCACAAAAGGGAATGAAAAATGAACCAAAAGGTAATGGAACAAGACCAAGAAGGAAATCATCTACACCACGAATGGGAAAGGAAAATGAACAAGAAGGTAGGCCAAGATGAACCCAAAGTGGGGGAGATGTGAACACTAGGAACCAAGAAGAGAAAGAGGCCAACCGAGTCGGGGAAGAGAAAAAGGAAGGAGGGTGAGGGGAAATGGGAGAGGGATAGAGAGACTACTAAGGGGAGGAAGAAAAAGAGATACCAAGAGGGGTAACCATATGGTTGTTCAAAAGAGGTTTCCAGGAGAAGCTTAAATTCCAACCCCCATCTCAATTGAGGTTGGAAGGGTGATTATTGATTTCAATGGCATGTTTAAGCTTTCTCTTGAAGTAGTTGTCTTCTTTAAAAAGGATTTTGGTGTCTTCTAAGGCAATATGATGGTTGGTCTTGGATGAGTGCTTGGAGAGCACTGATTTAGTGACCCGATCCTGTTGAATATCTGCACTGTGCTATTTCATTTACATGGCGATTGAGCGATTGGTTTTACCAGTGTAAGGGATGACACATGAGCATGTCACCTTGTAGACCCCGAAATTGAGGAATGAGTTTGTAGGGTCTATGGAGGAAGGCAGAAGAATTTTTAAAGTGGAAAGGGGTTTGAAAGTGAAAGCTAAGCCCTTTTTGAGGAGGATCTTAGCAATCTTATTGGAGATTCCTTCAACATAGGAGAGGGTAGCGAAAAGGGGGCGGAAGAAGAAGTGAGGGCTTAGGTTGGTGGGTCAACCTAGCTTTGTCTTGATTGATAACATGATTGGTTTGCTTTATTTTACAACCATTTAGAGAAAAAACCTAGGTAAGGTGGTTTAACTCTTGGTCAATGTGCTCATCATCACAAATTGTGAAGGCTTTGAAAGCTAAAGTTTTAAGAACTCCTTTTTGGCTAGGTTGATGCTGAGAAGATAAGTGAAGGTAAAGGTTAGTGTCGGTGGATTTATGAAAGATAATGTGAGAAAGAGACCCATCATATTTTTTGATGACAAGGACATCAAGAAAGGGGAGTTGGTTGTTAGTTTCAATTTATTTGGTAAAGGAAATGCAAGGGGAAATGTTGTTTAAGTGAGAGTGTAATTCTTCCAGTTTCTCAAAACCATGAGACCATCATATGTTAGTGTCATCAACGTAGCGATTCCACCACTTTGGTTTGAAGGGAAAGGTATGGAAGGAAATCTATTCAAAATGTTCCATGAACATGTATGCAATAATGGGAGAAAGAGGAGAACCCATAGCAAAACCATCAACTTGTTAAAAAATGACACCTTGGAATGAAAAGAAAGTGGATCTTAGACATAACTCTACCAAGGAGGAAATTTCAAAACTAGTCTTTTGTCTAACAAGCTCGATGCAGTCTTGGATGGGAACTATGATGAAGAGGGAAACCACCTCAAAGCTAGCAAGGTGGTCATTTTTGTTCAAATTCTTGTCTTTGATGAAATCAAGAAAATGGGAAGAGTTCTTGATAAAAGAGATAGATATTCCAATAAGGAGAAAGATGAGTTTGGCAAGATGGGAGGCCAATTTATAGGTAGGGAAATTAATGGTATCCACTATGTGTTAGAGGAGGGTAAATATTTTCTGAATTTTTGGTACCCCATAGATCTGAGGGGTAACCTCTTTGGAGGGGTAGACCCACTTTTTTGTTGAATCATCAAAAGAAGAATTGACAATGGAAAATTTAACCTTTCTAGTTAATTTGGAGATGGGATTCAAATTAAGAGGTTTGTAGCTATTGGTATCAAATAGAAGGTCATGCATATTGGAAGTGTAGAAAAGCTTATTCATTATCACTATGGCATTGCCTTTATCTACCTTGGAGATGACAAGGTAATTATTGGTTTGGCATATCTAAGAGCCACAACACACTATTGTTGAACCTCTTCTACAATCATTTTAGGGAAATACCTAAGAGCCTTCTCAATTTCAATGAGAAAGTATGTCATGAGAATAAAGTGAGGTGTGATAGCAAAGGCGAGGCCTTTTCTAAGAAAATTGAAGATGAGGGGGTCTACACCTAGAATTCAAAATATTAATGAGCAATAATGACCTTGTCATCTCCAAGGTAAACAAAGGAAATGCCACAATGATAATGGCCAAGCTTGTCTATAGTTCCAAGATGTGTGACCTTTTATCTAATACCAATAGCTATAAAACTCTTGATTTGAATCCCATCTCCAAATTAACCAAAAAGGTTCGATCTACCATTACCAATTCTTATTTTGATGATTCCACAAAAGAGTGGATCTACCCCTCCAAAGAGGATACCCCTCAGATATATGGGGTACTAAAAATTCACAAAATAGGTATCCCCCTTCAACCCATAGTGGATACCATTAACTCCCCTACTTATAAATTAGCTTCCCATCTTTCCAAACTCATCTCCCCCTTATTTAAAAATCTAGCTCTTTTATCAAGAACTCTTCCCATTTCATTGATTTCATCAACGACAAGAATTGGGGAAAAAATGACCTTCTTGTTAGCTTTGATGTGGTTTCCCTCTTCACCAAAGTTCCCATCCAAGACACCATTAATCTTGTTAGACAAAAAAGTAGTTTCGAAATTGCCTCCTTAGTAGAGCTATGTCTAAGATCCACTTTCTTTTCATTCCAAGGTGTCATTTTTGAACAAGTTGATGGTGTTTATTATGGGTTCTCCTCTTTCTCCCATTATTGTCAATATGTTAATGGAACATTTTGAAGACACTGCTCTCCATACCTTTCACTTCAAACCAAAGTGGTGAAAGTGCTATGTTGATGGCACTAAAATATGTTGGTCTCATGGTCTTGAGAAAATTGAAGAATTCCACTCACTTAAACAAAATTTTCCCTTGCATTTCCTTTATTAAAGAAATCGAAACTAACAAAAAACTCCATTTACTTGATGTCCTCATAAAAAAATATTATTGATCTCTTTCTCACACTATCTTTCATAAATCCACCCACACTGACCTTTACCTTCACTCACCTTTAGGTCTCTCCATTAAGGTTAGGGTTTATGTTCACATTTGCATTCAAGATCATTGTTTCTATCAAGGTTTAATTACCAAACTAGGGGTTTGACCAAGGCTAACCCCCCATAATAAAATCAACTATATATTCTATTTTGCAAGTTCTTTTATAGATTTAGATCCAAAATTCAGTTTGGAAAGGAAAAGATTGGAACACAAATCTAAACTTTGAATTCCTAAAAAGGTGAAACAGGACTGATACACCAGAAGTGGTGTATGAGTCCCACTAGAGGGAATTTTCTATATTTTTGAAGATCCTCAATCTACATTGTCAGAAACTTATTCCAGTCTAGAAATCGTAGATTGGGACTGATATGCTAGAAGTGGCGTATAAGTCCCAGCGTGCCCTAAAAGCAACATTTTCAACATTTTAGAGTTAATTCCAAGCTCCTTTAGATTTCTAGGTGCACTTCTATGTTTTTTGCAATTTTCTATTCAAATTTACATGTATTTTTAGGTCATTTAGTGAAGTTTTGGTTTGCATTAGGTTTTAACATTAGGTCTTGCATTTCATTAGTCTTTCCAAGCCTCGCTTGATGGTGAACCCATCCTTAGTTTCTAATCACACCCTAGGACATCCCTATTGTAGATTTCTTTCCCCTTTCTACATTGGATTGAGATTTCTAGGGCTTACTTGAGTGATTTACTAAGTGTGAAGCAGGAACCCTATCTCCTTAAAGTTTGAGGCCCCCTAGTTTGTAGTTTTTTCATATTATAATCAACCTTTTATAAAGTATTAAAAAAAAATCCTACAAATTAAAATAAAATAAAATAATATTATATAAAGGGCGGGTCTATAGACCCCCTGCCTGGTTGTTAGTGTCATGACTGATAGTTATAGGCTGTCAGTTTGTAGATTGGAAGCCATAACTACTAGTCTAGTAGTGGCCACTCACAACATACGAGCTTTGACCAATAGGTACAATCGGTGGGTCCAACAAAAACCTTTAACCATCACTCAAAAAAGTTTTGAATGAATTTAAAAAAAAAAATTAATATTGTTTCAAATTCCATTGGATTTCAAATAAAATAAAATCAAATTGTAATGTTGTACAAATGGTCGAGGCTTGATCCACCTTTCTTTTTCTTTTTCTTTTCTTCTTTATTTCTTTGAAAATGTATACTTGTACCTTGTCCCTATGTGTGTTCATTTGTTCCTATGTTGTATTTTCAAAGGATCTTGATCTTGGGGGCTTGATCATCCCTCTTGATTGTCGTTATCCTATTTCACTAGCATTGGTGCACTTAGACCCCTCTTGATGCGAGTTTGTCTACTTTATTGTGAGTTTGAAGCAAGTTCCTCCTCTCACTAAATTGGGAGCTAAATGTAGTGTAGAAAAATGTAACCCTTTACATTTTCACACTCGTTTGGGCCCTCCCTACTAAAATTGGGCTTTTTTATGTCTTATTTGGTCCTATTTTGCATCCACAAGCCTTATTTAATGCATTTCTCTGAGGATAATCCCAACATTTATTAAATGACCAATCATAATTCAATTTTTTTGATTGTGTGTTCTAGATTTGGTGATCTAGGACTCATATTCCACCTTGGGTGTATGTTTCCCACCTATGTTTTGAGGCATAATCTTAGTATTGCATTAAACTTAAGATTTGTTGAAGTTTGTGTCCCAAGTTTAAGCTACTAGGAATCATTAAACCCAACTGGTGTATGAGTCTTGCTTTAGCTTGGACCTATTTTGAATTCAATTCTTGATGGTATTTTATTCTCCTAGATCAGATGTTAGCTTGTAGTGTTGTAATTTCATGAAATTTGGCATTAACAAGTATAAATACTAGGCTATTTCAAATAATTTCTCTTAACAAGACCTAACAAGATAAGATTTTCAAGAGAGCATTTTACAAGAGCATTAAAGTATTCTTGAGAATTCAATAGAAAATTATCAAGCATTTGGAGCAACATTCAATATTCAAGCATCATGTCAAAGTCACCATGCACCATATGTGTATTTGAGCTAACATTTGCGATGTAGGTTTTCATGATTCAAGCAAGCATTCAAGCATTCAATTAAGAATCAAGATCCACATCCATTGGAGCCATCTCATGTTGTGCATAGGTTTGCATACTTTGTTACAAGGGTTTGGTGAGTTGCAACATTGCATATTGTTCATTCATCATTCCTTCATCTTATTTCATTTCATTTCAAGGTTTAATTACCCAAATGGGGTTTGACTAAGGAAAACCCCTATTCCATAACACAAATTTTTTCCTCTCTTCATGTGTGATTGCAAATGTAGGTGATTTGGAGCTTGAAGATCCTTTGACGACAAAGTTGCAAGATTGAAGAAAGTTGTTAACAAGTTGTCATCTTAATGGAAACTCACCTGCAACTCACAATTCATACTTTCAAACTCTTAGATCGAAATAGATGAAAGCTATAGAGGATTGCTCAAGGCTACAAATTTTTTTTCAAACCCTTGTGCTAGGACTAAATCACCATCTTGGGTGTATGAGTCGTAGTATACCACTTTTCAATAGTTTTCTATAGATCCTAGTTTTCCAGAAGTAGATTCCAAATTCTGCCCAGATTCCAATAGCAAGACTAAATCACCTAGTCTGGCATATGAGTCCTAGTGCACATCTGAAACAACAAATTTTAGGGTTTTCAGATCTTGTTTAGACCTCTCCTATCCTCCAAGTACTTTTTTGTATCTTCCTGTTTAGTGATTTGAATTCATATTCTAAGCTTCTAGGGTTTAGTTTCTTCATGTTTGCATTTCCTTCTTTCTAAGCATTTGCTTATTGGTGAACCCCCTTTAATCACACCTAAGGAAACCTCCTACTAGTCCTATTAGTAGCAGCCCCTTCTCTTAATTGAGTCACTTGATTGAGGGATCCTGGTTTCCATTAATGAACTAGAGTGAAATAGGTCCCCTTGTCCTTGTGTTCCATTTCCTGAAAGGTCGATCACCCTATTTCCTTTGGTTCAAGAATGGAAAACTCAACACATTGTGATATAGAAAAAATCCACCATCTCACCCATGACTCTCCTTCAAGAGGTTTGGATATAGAGTTCCAAATCCCAACTGAGGCTAAAACACATTCTTTATTTTTAAGATGAGAAATATTAAGCTTGAAAGGGAGTTGAGAGGACAACTCAACATTAGCATTCTCAGAAGAAGAAAGTGAACAAATAATTGGAAAATGATAAGTTAAAGTTGTAGAATCGTCCACTAGCACCCAAAAATATTGAGAGAACTTATCTAACTATAAATTATGAGATAAATAAAAGTGATCCAATCTACTCAACTTCCTATCATTATAGGTGGTCTACAAGTAAACCAAGTGTACCAGTTATTGGTGTGATTAGAGAATTTGTTATGGATATGATTAGCAACTCCAAGCACATTTCTACAATAAATCTAATTTTCAAATTCTTCCTAGTTGAACTTAAAATGGTTAAACCAACTGCAATCCTCATGATTTTCCACCATGTTTGGGCCCTCACCTTTATCAATGGATAGCCTTGGTTTTTATTCAATTTAATTTTATAACTAATTTTACTCATAATCATGGAGTGTTCTTGTCAATGTCTTGGAACACTATTTTCTTTGTTGGTTATCACATGTCAAGGTCTCCACTATGTTGGTAACCCAATAAAAGAGGGAAGTAGCCATTAGTAACAATCTATGAATTGATCACTATTTCATTATGTAAACATTTCAAAAAAATACACCATAAACTCTATAAAAAATAATGAATAAGATTATTGCCTTACAATAATTTTCACCTCATCCAACAATAATAGTTGATTCACATGATCTAATAAAAACCTAGTTGCAGAAGCATATGGAGAGGTTCAATGCTTGGCCCTTTCATGGAACTAATATCTGTCATTATCATATATGATTTATACACGTCAAAAACATGTGATGTCTACAAAGTTTTGTTACACTAGAAAGGTTTGGTGCTGAAATGGTCTAAAATGACAGCTTTAGAGAACCATCGTCAACGTTGCTCCTTTTTACGATCCCTCACCTAACATACACATTATGATATGAATTCCATGAAAGATCCATGGCCTTGAACAATTCTACACAAACATTTTTGTTATAATTAGACAATTGCAAAGATTTCAAAGACCTAGTAATCAAAGACATATAACACTATTTATATTATAAAAAAAAAATACCAAATAACTTATATACAATACAAATAATTACAAACCTATTTTAGTTGCACATTATATTTTAGACTTCATCCAAAAAAAAATTCTATTTGACCTCTAAATTGTCAATACCTAACCCAAATTTACTACACCCTAAAATAAAAATTGTTAATACCTAACCCTAAATTATTATACCCTAAAATCTAAATGTTAATGCCTAACCCAAAACTTTGACACCCTAAAATCTATTTGCATTTACCATTGTTTCATTCTCACCAGGAAACACAATGTGTATGAGCATGAAACCTATATATATGGATCTACAACCAAGTATTTAGTAGATCATCTAAACCAACTATTGTTGCTAGATAATATTCATAAAGGGTGAATATTATTGTGAGATGATAAGATCATCCTTTACTTCTAATAGTCTCTAATGCACTTTCCTTCAATGCTTGCACAATGGAATAGTGATCGTTCCATAGATTATTGATAATGGCTCTTCCTTTTGGTACAAGGCTACTTCCCTAATCTAGACCTCATTTGGTTTGAATATTAGATATTGATATCCTTTTAGTATGGCAATGCTGAAGAAGATCTTACATTACATAGCTTGGTACATGTTAGCATGGAACAAGGATATGGTTTGATTTTTGAGGTTCTCTCTTTGGTATTTTTCTTCTCCATATATTTTTGTATTCACATGGTTGAGTGTGAAGAACTTGGGAGAGATATGGAAATAATTTATGAGACATATTGCAACATATATGTTTTCAAAATTTACATATCATTGTATGCTTCATTGGCAATATGTAATAGAGGAGTTATCCATAGCCTCTATGTGATGTACTATAGGTAGACTTGGTATGCATTGATCTATTTTCATGATTGACATTACTTGTGCATTGGGGGTTTCTGTATATATTTCAAGTTATTCTCTGTAACATCCTGATATTTTTTTAATTAAAGGTAAATTAGGTTTTTGAGGGGCCCAAAACTCTTTATAAAAGAAACATTGTTGAAGATAGATTAAGATAAAACAAGCATCGTACAATCAACAAGTCATCAGTAAAACATACAACAAACACAAGAAACCTATTGTAATTTTTAAATAATTTTTTTTGCTTCCAGGTCCCACGATATCATATGCTCGTGCATATAAACTACCTTAGCCAAATCTTTACTCATAATTTCCAAATTTTTATTAGCCTAACTAAGAGTATGTGTACTCATTCCAATGCTAACAATAGATCCATGTTTACCTTTCATCAATACTGCCTCTGCACCAACAACATCCTTCACCTCATTAGAAACCTATCCATTCCAATTGATATCTTGATTTAAAATGCTTATTGATGTGATGATGAGTTTACATGTTTTATTAGATTAAGATCTATGAGTTATGTAGTGGTATGGCTTGATCACCTATTTTATTGTAATGACTCAGATGTGGATTTTTTATATCCATGAGATTGTTTAATGTTAACACAATCTTTATTAGTTATCCTTGTTTGTGATCATTTGTACATTGGTAAGTTGCTTTGAGAGAGGAGGATGGATATACAAAGACTTGATTTCAGATTTTGGGTTGGTATGTTGATGGAAAGAAGTTTTATCTATGATTAGTGGACTACCATTTGAGGTATGGTTAGCTTGAATGAGTTACAATATGTTGTGGTTACTATTCTAGCAGGTATGAGTAATGAAGCTACTCAGAGCCATTTTTATCATTTGAATTTGATCCTTGTGTTCATGTAAAGATTAATGTAATATTTAGTGACAATTGGTATGATTCACTTTGGCATGTTCCTTTTTCTTCCATTGGTATTGTGTTGGAAGATGTGATGTTTTTCTTTCGTAATGGTTGTTATCATGGTTGGCTTTTCAGGTATCTTTTTGGAGTGTGAGAACATGGTGACGATTCAGGTGGTACATGATTAGCTAAGGGATTATTTTTCTTAATATTTATTCCTATTAGCTAAAATTGTTGTCTTTTTATATTCTGATGAGTTAATATAGGTTTGGGACATTTTTAATGAATATTCATCTTTGGTGCCATATTTGGTGCTTAAGACCTCTTTAGAAATCCATAAAATTATCTCATTCAATGTAGATATCATGAGGAATAGTTTAATGTAGAGATACTCTATTAGAACAAGGATAAGTTGATTCATGAAGAGGTTGCTCATAGGTACACAAGTTCTTCCATGTTGAAGGAAAAGAGGAGAATACAATTTAATCTATTACAATCTCATTTATTTGAAGATAATACATACTTGGCCTCTCTTTTTGGTGGAGTATTCTCCTACAAGGGTTTTTCTATGTAAATCTTGTATTATCTAGTTTCTTTATGTTTCTGATTTGTGACACTTTGCTACTATCTTATGGTGATGCTATTCTTTATTTATTGTTATAAACTTTCATATAAGGCGGTGTTATTAAGAAAGCTATATTGGATGATTCTTAATATTGTAAAGAGGATGGATCTAATCATGGTAATTCCATATTAAGGTCACTTAATTTTATATTTCCATAGAGTTTCAGAGTTTTAGATTTTCATATTGTAGTATTCTATGACTTCTTTCTCATCCATTGAGTTCATAACTTGACTAATTGGATAGAGATTGATATTTCTCAACATTTACTTATGCATTACATAGAAACATATGCCTAAATTTTATAAGTATTCTTATTCAAAAAAATAAATTAATAAATAAAATATGTAACAAAAAATTACCCAAAAACGTGTACCCTTGATATAAATGATAAAATCTATATTTGAATTTTTTAATGAATTTATTTATAGATCAAGTTATGCATTAGGGTGAAATATTATTTATTACCAAATTAAAGCATAAAAACACTTCATTAACAAATATTTACTAAGTGATATAAAATATTTTATATTTCTATATCTAAATTAGAAATAGAGTTGACCTACAAAATTTCACAAGTCATTAGTTTATATTATCTTCAAATTCTTAATATTTTTATTGCTATAATTGAGGAAAAATGTGTATTTTTATTATTATAAATTATTAGTTTATGAGGCCCATTTAGGCTAAAATGTGAGACACACCATTATGTTGTCACAACTAGGTCATCCTTTCCTTACTATATCTCTTCCTAATTTTGCACCTCATTTAGTAGTCAATTGTATGGGATATGGTATGTATGTGACATATTATTTAAAATCATAGTTAGGTGCCTCCTACATATTGAGAATATGAGGTAGTCTCATATTTTAAGCCACCTAACATCATGGACCATAAAATATTATATTTAGTTCCATTCTATTGTTGACCACAAGATTTCATATTTCCTATCTCAATTCATTTCTACATTGCAAATGAGCAACCTCACATAATGTGGGCTTGACTCTAAAATTTCAATTTTTAAAATTCACATTGTTGATTCTCATCCCTTCTTCATAAATATTGAGAATGACTTAGTACACATTCATACGCCAATATTCTATGTGTTGGTATTTAAAGACTTTTATATGAAAATTTGAAAATAAGATCTTAGAACATCCATGTATTAAATATCTATAAATTTCACTCAATTAGAATATATATGCAATATTATATATTTATCATTTTCTTCCTCTCCATGTAATCTTAAGTAACTCTATTTTCAATCTTTACATTTTCATAAAATGTATTGAAATTTTTTATTGTTACTTTGTGAATGGTAGGAGTGTGGAAAATAGGTTTGATAATTGAAGTCTTTTCTAATGCATGACTCTTGATTGTTTACCAACAACACGATAACTTTTATACCAACTTTGTAAGTTTGGAAAAGTCTCTTTAGCTTATTCCAGATGCAAAAAAATTAATGTATCATCTCATTCTACATCATTTTAATAGATTGTTGACAAGTTAGGAGAAGATTTATGTGATGACCTTCACAATTTAAGGAAATAAGTAATTATTTAAATTTTTATATCCTTTTCTAATAGGTAGAGAAAGGACTACATGGTGTCAGCCCACATTCTCTAGTATTTATTCTCCATCTTTCATGAAATCAAAGTCTAATTAATATTCATCAATTTTATCATAATTTCATATGGTAGAAGTTAATAGGACATAATGTCTTTCCACTCTATTTTTCACACTCCTATCATATAGAAGAATTTAATTGGATCTTGGTCACTTATCTTATTTAACGATTCTTTGAACTATTTTACTATTGATGGTCCCACAAATCCTTTGCAAATGAGTAGTGCACAGTGAAAATGTATATATAATATTATTTTATAAGATTTATATTTAATTTTACACCTTTTATAATTATATTATAATAATGAAATAGTTTCTAATCATTTTAAATATAAAATTTTATCTATTTTTATTTTTCTAGTCTTAGATTATAACTATTTTCCATTATTTTACAATATAAAATATATTGTTCTTAGAAACAATAGATCTGAATATGCTCATGATAAGCAAATACTTACCATATTCCTACAATATCAAAATATAAAGTATATTATATAGAATTTTTTCTTCACCCATACAAAATATAGCTCTTTTATTGTTGTACAATAGTCACTAAAAAATACATTAAATCTATTTTTTACTATTTTCCTACTCCTTTTCTTTTCTCATGCTTGTGAAGCAAATGAACAAATTTACTTTTTCTACTATAGTAAAATGATATATATTCTAATAATTAAACAACGAATACAACCATTATCTATATACAAAAGAATTGAGATTGGAAAATAAGAGAATAATAGAAATACATAGTTATTTCAAATAATTTAGAAAGATCAATCATTTAATGTCATTCGATTAATATAAGTAGATACACTTGTAATCAAGATCTATAATTTGATATATTAGATAATATGATGTCAAATATCTATGATAAAACTCTACTAGAATTGGATCTCACATAGACTAGCTTGTGTCATACATTCTAATCTCAAATTGAATCATGTTAGGTAGTTTTGAACTTATTCTACAACCCATTCTAGGATTCACTTAAACCATCAAATTGTATGTGTGTGTGTTTCTTCTATGCAATGTTTGAGAATGAATTAAATTAAAAGTAGAGTGGATCTTCCTTATAAGGAAAGAGTTTAATTAACTTAATTTATTCCAATAACAATTCAAGCCCTAAAGGATCTGATCTATAAATTCCACATACACATCAAACAATGCAAAATGTGAGATGCATGAGGATACAAAAATGATACTTTTACTATTGTGTAGTTGTTATATACTTTCAATTCATATTGTCATTTCCAGATTATTCTCCAATGCTTCATTAATAACCTAATACTATTGATAATACATATTCTTTATTTTTCAAATTGAGAAATTTGGTGCAAGATGCCAAAAGGTAATGGCTATCTTCCATAAAATTGGCTTGGAACTAATATATTTAAATTTTGAATTATGCAAGTTGGGCATCTATGATGTGGCCTAGCATACAAATTGGGTTGCACCATGTGTCATAAAATCAGCTAGTAGGAGACTTAAAGGAAAATTTCAATCTTGAATGAGGTATTCATTGAGGAGATTCTTTATTTTTCTCATTTTTGGTGTTGCACTCTATTCTACTATCAAATTTTTTATCTATCTTATCCTATTGTTGATGTGGTATTTGTAATTTAGAGATCTACACTATTAAATATTAATGAGACATCAAGTGCTTCCAATAACTCAACCTTGAATATGCATTCCTCGAATCAAATTTCTCAAGAATATTACGTGGTCCAAACTTCTTCATCTTCATCTTGTTATATGTTCATATTAGAAATATTTCTTTTTCAAGTTATACCATGACTTCATCTCTAATATCAAACTCCTTGTGTCTCCAATTTTTATTTGCTCATCCTTTGTAGTTTTTTTGTTTCCTCTGAGTGTTTTTGAATCAAAGTGACTATTTCCACATATACTATAAATTTTTATTCCATAATTCTCTTATTTTTTCATGCAAATGTCTCTAAGTTTCATTACCCCTCTAGGTTGCAATCTACTCATAATTTTAAATGATGCCTTTCCTATAGTATTTACTATTTTTTTGGTATAAAAATTCTTCTTGTGGTATAATTATATCTCAATCTCCTAGCCTGTCTCATACTAATAAACACAACAAGTTTCTTAACTCTTATTGACCACTTATATTTTTGTATCAATCTATGGGTGATACATTGAATTGAATTTTAGATCTATTTTCATCTATTTTCATAATTTCTTCCAAAAATAACCTATGAAACTTGTGTATTTGTTTGAAAATATACTCCTCAGTAAACCATGTAATCTCACAATCTCCCTAAAAAATAGGTCATAAATGTGTATAGAATCATGTATCTTCTCACAAGGAATGAAATGCACCAACTTAGAAAATCTATCTAGCACCAAAAATATACAATCATGTCCTCTATGTGTTTTAGAAAACCTTAATATGAAATTGATGCTCATATCATCTCTTTTAGTGTGAACGAGGTTATTTCCTCACTAGATACTAGTGAGGAACTATTCACATCATTGATAAATTTACTTAGGAGTTAGTTTCCTAGATTGCATTTTAGAAACTAGTATTTAATGGGACAATATCTCATTAATAGACATGTAGTTATATAGGTTTTTAATATTTCTCCCATGCATTTATAATTATGCATTAGGCATTTAATGATTGCAACTAAGGTGGTTATCCAACCTCCTCTCACCTTGACTATATAAGTAAGGCTCTTCTACATTTGAAAATCATCTCATGAGTCCAATCTCAATGCATTCTAAGATAATAATTTGATCCATTTGTCTTCTTGCTCATGATACACCACTTTCTTATTCATGTGGATGGTATTCTTCATGGTTGATCCTTTGAAGTGTGCAAAAAATTATTTTTGTTATTGTTCATATTTCTAACATGGTCTCAGAGCATAGGCCCTACGAGATCCATCTCATATTAGGAAGTTGAGCTAAGGAGACTATTGAAGCCTGAAAGGTTTCCATGAAGGTCTAGTTGTTCTCATTTGGGAGACAATTGATTTCTGAGGCACTTTGCATTAGCTTTGACCCCACTGTTGTGTTCAGAAGGTCTGAAACCTAAGGATCACCTACCCATTCATTCAAATTCAATTTCATCATCTTGAGGCCGTTAGAGGTTTTTTGCAACGATATTCGAAGTGCATCATACGAATCGTACAAGTTGCAGGAAAACTTTTCCTCCCCCTTGTTGCAGAAAAAAATCCACTCTTTGGTTGGTATCATATAAAAATAATTCATATTTTGAGGCAAACTTATTTTTTGGTGATTTTCAAAAAATTGGGCGACTATCTTAAATTTGATGGCAAAATGATTATCACAGAAGCCCCATCATGTCTTAATTAAGCATGTTTCTTAAAATCACCATAACTTTTGACTCAGGTATTGTATATTTGTAAACAAGATATCATTGGAAAGAGGGTTCTAAGAACTATCCAGTGGTGCAATAATTTTTATCAGATTTTATTCTTGTAATATTTTATCACAGCTTGAAGTTAGTGCTTCCTTTTGGACTCCTAAGCTCATATCTTTTCACCAATTTGTCAGATCTTGGAGATTCCAGAAAAATTGCAAAGGTGATTCAGAGCTCTATCATTTTTTCCATCTAATTTTCTCAAATTCAACCCTAGGTACATTCTATTGAATTTTTTCAATTTGTTGCATTTACTTGATAACTTGGATGTATTACAATTTGGAGAAAGTCTATTCACATTGGGAGGCTTCATTTTTCAATTGTGTATAATATTTGGGAGTTTGTAATTTATATTGAAGGTCAATTTTTTTGTGATATTGAAGATCAGTCATAGTTTGTTATAGGGTTTTCATTTCATCCTTCACTGATTATGTTGGTGTAGACATGCAAAACTAACATTCTGCATTTGATCAGGATCATTTATCAACTGAACTAGATATTGCATTAGATCCATTCATCACCTTCATCCATTTAAATAATCTGATTGCCTAAGGTTATTTATTTAAAAATCAAAAGTCCATTTAAATCAAATCCTAAATCATATTCCATCATTTTCTGATTTAAATAAATCAATTATCACAATCTTGATAGTCAAATCATCTAATCAACATTAAATCAGCACAATCATCATCTAATCCTAATCTAATGCTAATCACATCCCACTTGCATTATCTAGATCTAGCCACTTGCACAATAAATCATTTTTATTGGTTTATTAAAACCTCATTTTCCCTCAACATGACAAGTCAAACATGGCATTTATTGATCTTTTTTCTTGTCCCCCTCTCAAAATTTATTGCAAATTTGAATTCAAATTCTCCCTCTCATAGGCACTCTTCCCAAATCTTGCACAACCATTGACCACTCACATGATGACAAGTGTCCTCAACTCATTGGCTTGTTTTTGATCCCACATTGGTCCCTCTTCAACACTTAGCATTTTCAAAAATCTATAAAAGAAAGCTTAATCCTCATTCATAGGATCCACAATTTTATGCAAGGTTACTCTCTTCATTTGAGATTTGATCTTGTCCATTTCACTCCATCATTTCCATTTGCATTTTATCATCTTGAGCTTTGATCAAGGATTAGGAAAGGGTCACTAGCACATGTGACACCAATCCAACTATGGAATAGGTAGCTTGCTTTTTTTTTCATAATGCTTTAGTCTTTTTATCATCATTTGTGGCATTTTGAAAGCATTTGTAATGTATTTCATAGAGGTATTTTGATAGAATTTGCAAGGCACTAACCCATGCTTGAAGTTTAGTTGTTTGCAGATTTTAAAAGGATACCTACATTTGGCGCTAGAAGGAGGGCCGAAAGTAGTTGTAGAATTCTTTTTCAAGTTGTAGAACCAATCATTATCAGTTTGTTTGATTACATTGTCTACTGATATTATGTTTGATAATACACTTGCTTCTTCTTTTTTCTTACACTTTTTTTTTCTTCTAACGGGCATTGTCTACAATTTACAACAGTAAGAATGATATTTGTGAGGGAAATAAATAATTTAGTACGCTCTTGATCATTATTGCTATGCGTAATCTCTGTTTGGTACGCTGTGATCACAATGTCAGAAAAAGGACTTTGTTATGTTTGAGATCTTGAAAGCTTCTAAAAAAGTCCTTTCATGTGTTTTGTCTATTTTTCTGTTTATAATAAACAGTTTGCAGGGATCATTTGCTTGAAATTTTAAGACTGAGGCCATTTTAGGAAACTGTATTCTCGAGGCATTCCATTAAGCAGCTTTTACGCTTCCTCTTGGCTTTCTCTTTTTTTTTTTTGCAGGGATCCACTCACTCTTTGGCCTTTTCTGTAAGCCGCTACCCCAGTTCTCAATATCTCCTGTTATTTTGTCACCAAATGATGTCTCTTAAGCTGCTTCTTTGAAATATCATTTACATAAATAGTAATCTTCTGTTTTATTTTGTCTCTGCTGCGCAAAAGTCACCACACCTCATTACTTAGCCTTTAGAACTATAGGCTGCAAGATGATTTTATCTCTTCAAAATAGCGGAACCTATCATAGTCTGTCATTATGTGAAAGATTGGAAAGACACGCCTAAGGGCGTACTTCTTGTGTTCTTTAACTGATGCCAAATTTTTGAGTCTTACATAAAAGCTTTTGAGTGCTGGGATTTTTTTTTACATCTAAATCTTTTCTTGATTTGGCACGGTATCGGTACTAATGGTGTTGAGGTACGATGTTCCCATTTGTTGACTGCCATAGAAGACTTTTATTAAATATATTTGCCTAAGAGTTCGTTGACAGCAGAATTTGGTCTTACATTTACCAATTATATGCACCCGAAAGCTTTCAAAACATCCTTTAGTCTCTAGCGTTTTTGAAGAATTGGTTGCGAAAAGAAAAGAGTTTTTATCATCGTTAATGTTGGTTGTTTCTATTGATTATGATTGGGTAGGTGAGTCTTTATTGTTGTTTATGAAGGATTCAAATATCTCATATAGCAGCAACCTCCGCCGTCTATCTCAGCAGACAAGAATTCAAGGAATCTGTGCAGCATCATTCTCAGATTCCCATTGCATATTATCTGATGTGGACACTAATCAATATGGCAGTAAAAGTTATATAGCTACTTGTGTGTCCTAAGTCAACATATTTGCAGTGGATATCAAACTAGTTTGTCGGCTTTGTTGTAGGGAAACATATAATAAACGCACTGGTGGAAATGCATTGTCTTCCAAAGGCTGACCCATTGAACAATCTTCATCAAAACTCCATTTGAGAATCTTAAAGATCCAATTTTGCATGCCAATCTCGCAGATTTTATTTCTTAAAGAATTTCTAAAGTAAATGCATTCAAGACTAACAAATTTCCAGCTTCAGCCTTAAGTTTAATAATAGATCTACGCCATCACTTCTGCACCCTCACACCTGACAGAAAAAGCAGTAGTTGTAAGGTACAAGTCGGTCTTAAATATTTCAATGTTGCAGGGTTGTTAGATGTGTTCTGTGTGAAGTGCATTCTCTTTAGAATCTCCGTAATAAACAACCTTTTCACTCAGGCCGCACGGATCTTGAAGTATGTGAAGTTTTCTATATTTATCATTATGCGTATTTCTCATTTGTTGTGTTGAGTTGACTTTCATGATGTTGTAGGTACGAAGATATGTCCTAAGCGAATAAAGGCGTTCTCTTTAAGGCACAAATATTTTGTGGACTCTTTGAAATATGATTGTGTTGATTTGAATATTAAAAGAGTATCTAGGAAACATTTCATGCCTCAAATGACATTTATGGTCTTTTATTAGGGTGCATGTATATTGAGATCTTGTTGCCTTGATTAATTCTTTATTCCTAATGTGTCACTCTCTAGAATTTTTTTTTTATGATTGTGTTTGAAAAGAAAAGGGGGCTTTCACTTTTTAAAGATTCAATTATTGGCAAGAAGGGTCTTTTGCAAATTGTTTTGTTTCATATTGGTTTTAAAGTCTTTAGGAATCAAGATCTTTATTAAATGCTTTATCACTTGAAATCTCTTATACTAAAATGTTTGAAAAATGAATTTAGTTAACTTGGTTTTCATATAATTTTCTTTTGTGTGATAGGTACAAGCGAACAACAAAGGCAAAAAGGAAAAGCGAAAGCGAAAAATCAACAAGGAGGAGGCTAGCAAACGAAGACGAAAGGGGGATGATTTTTTTTGAAAACACAATGTGTTTTTTAACACTTTAAGTGTTGATCAACACTACTTCACGAAGTTGTTTATCCTTTCATTTTAGAACACTAATTTTCATTTGGGTCTAAAACGAACAATTTAATTTTCATTGCAAGGGGCTTAAAATGAATCTTAGGACAAACTTACTAGATTTCGTTTTGGGCTAAAAATTGGATAAGCAATCTTCATATTTCATTTGGTGCTTAAAACGAACTCACAATTGCTTTGAAGGTTATAAAACGAACAAGTGTTTGAATTGTGTGATTGTGTCTTTTGAGTACGTATCCTCTCCCCTTGTGCTTCGTGCGATCTAGGGTGCAAGAGAAACACTCAAAATACATTTTATTGCTTTGAAACACTTCAATTTGGGCTTAAAAATTGAACATCTTGTGCGAGTGTGAGTAGGGGCATTTTTGCGTACATTCTCTTTCTTTGTGCTATCAAAGATCGATTGAGTTACAGATTGTGTCCTTGCTTGCTTTTGTTTATCTTAGAGGGCCTGCCTTGGGGAAAAAGTACTCACCCAAGCGACGACTCAACCGGTAACACTCTAAAGCCAAGAGTATTTCCAGCCGGGATATAAATGAGGGTTTTGGTTAAGCGCCATAATCGTAGCCAGTTAGCTCGAATAGGAGATGGATCGAGGGACTCTTGCGTATGGGTCAATCTCCTGAGCGGAAAGT
>VDFB02058242.1:165900534-165916191 GCA_007258455.2 Sequoia sempervirens | reverse complement strand
CGTGTTATCAAACATAAAGTAAGTGACCCTTTGAAAATCCCAATCCTTGATAAGCAAATCATCATCATTTATCATCATCATCATCTATCATCATCATCATCTCTAATAAAGTCTCGACCAATCATGGACTTGTGGGATCCTCTTTTCATATCTAATTTCCACGCTAACATCATGCATCCATCATGCATCCATCCTACATCTAGAAAACTGTCAGCATATCACATATCATTCATATCATACATAATAGGAAACATCGATCATTTCACATGCATAATCATCATCATAATATAGATCTGTTAGTCTAAGCATCTCATAAATCATCCATTGCATAATCACAACACATCACATCACCCATCTCATCCATCTCGCATCATATCATCATTTAAGTTATTTAGGATAATATAGATTTGTTATTCTAAGCATCTTGAAATCATCTCATTTGCACCATCGTCCATAACCATCCATTTTGAACCTCTTTATCACGAGATCGACCCTCAAATCAAATCTTTTCGCTCGATCTCTCGAGGGGGCAATGTACCAGTGTACTTCTTTCCGCTGGGGCATCCAAAAAATATGAAATTTTTAAATTTCAATCGCGGCAAGTTTATTCTTTGAACCAACGCAACAAGTACATTGCTTCAAAGAGGGGAAAAATGTAGACATGCAAAACTAACATTCTGCATTTGATCAGGATCATTTATCAACTGAACTAGATATTGCATTAGATCCATTCATCACCTTCATCCATTTAAATAATCTAATTGCCTAAGGTTATTTATTTAAAAATCAAAAGTCCATTTAAATCAAATCCTAAATCATATTCCATCATTTTCTGATTTAAATAAATCAATTATCAAAATCTTGATAGTCAAATCATCTAGTCAGCATTAAATCAGCACAATCATCATCTAATCCTAATCTAATGCTAATCACATCCCACTTGCATTATCTAGATCTAGCCACTTGCACAATAAATCATTTTTATTGATTTATTAAAACCTCATTTTCCCTCAACATGACAAGTCAAACATGGCATTTATTGCTCTTTTTTCTTGTCCCCCTCTCAAAATTTATTGCAAATTTGAATTCAAATTCTCCCTCTCATGGGCACTCTTCCCAAATCTTGCACAACCATTGACCACTCACATGATGACAAGTTTCCTCAACTCATTGGCTTGTTTTTGATCCCACATTGGTCCCTCTTCAACACTTAGCATTTTCAAAAATCTATAAAAGAAAGCTTAATCCTCATTCATAGGATCCACAATTTTATGCAAGGTTACTCTCTTCATTTGAGATTTGATCTTGTCCATTTCACTCCATCATTTCCATTTGCATTTTATCATCTTGAGCTTTGATCAAGGATTGGGAAAGGGTCACTAGCACATGTGACACCAATCCAACTATGGAATAGGTAGCTTTCTTTTGTTTTCATAATGCTTTAGTCTTTTTATCATCATTTGTGGCATTTTGAAAGCATTTGTAATGTATTTCATAGAGGTATTTTGATAGAATTTGCAAGGCACTAACCCATGCTTGAAGTTTAGTTGTTTGCAGATTTTAAAAGGATACCTACAGTTGGTAAGGGGAAACTATAGAAAATGGAGAGATTGCATCATAAACCATCTCCAATCACTTTAGTTGTTGCCATATTTATATAGTTTTGTTCCCACTCCAAATAAAAGTATCCAAAAAAAAATTTAGAGTTGCAAAAGGTATGATGTCTTAGAGCTTATTGCAATACATGTTGATGATGAGATTTAGGAAGGTATTGATCATTGTGGTTGTCCTCATATTCTTTGGACTAAGATTTGGGAGCTATATGGAGATCTTGATACTCCACCATTCCCTGATGATCATGATTTAGAATGCCATGTGCCTCTTCATTATTCAGACAAGATACCCTATGATGATAATGATATGCAAGAACTTATAGATTTAAAATGCTTTGAATCTTCAGATGAGGATGTCAAGGGTTCTTCAGATGCTTCTTCTCTGTCAGAGATTGTTAATGTACCTTCACCTTTAGTGATTCCTTGTCTAGAGTCATTGGATGAGGCTTCCATCATTCCTATTAAATAAGACATATTCATTTTTTCAAACTTCGGATCACATGATGGCATGACAACCCAACTCTTAGCCTTAGACCTACAAGTACAAGGTCATGACATTATCGAGAGAAAATTTTGACTATGCCAATATGGTTGTTGGGGCTTTTTTAGAATTATTTTATGAAATTAAAACCAATTTTAGATGAGATTGTTTAGATTCTAAATATGTATTATTTTTCCAATTGGAAATTTTATTTATTTTTCAATTAATTTATGATGAAATAGGTCCATAAACTTGAATTATCAAGGTTTTTTATTATTTTAATAACTTTTTATTAAAATATTTTTTTGAATTATTTTTTTATGAAAGTGTACTTCAGAAAATTATTTTCAATTTGAAAAAAAACAAAAAATGATAAGTTTAGGTCACTTATGCGTGACGTACATGACAATATTTTAAAACACCAAACATGGCCAATAAAAAATTACAAAAATATATGGAAAGCATGCAAGAAGTGAGTTACAAATCTTTTCCCAAAAGGATTTAGAAAAATATGATAATTTAGGTCAAAATATGGATGGCATACACATGCATGGTATAGTAAAAAAAAAAGTGACTTTTAAACAGTGGTTTTAAGAAACGCCTATAAAAAATCAATTTATATCATCTGGGTATTAATAAATTACATATTTGGAAGCTAGACTCCAAGTACTAAATTTTATAACTAGTGACTTTTTTTAAGATTCCATCTCTAAGTGATTCAAATTTTAAGGTCAAATGTGACAAATTCTAAAAATCAGGGAAAACACTTCCACTTTTTGGCCAAAAAGTGGACTCAACTTGCCAACACCCCCTTTTTTATTTTTATTTTTATTTTTTTTTCTGAAAGGGAGACAAGTTGTTTTTCAACATTGGATCATGTTTCATCTTCAAACACTTACCATTTTTGCGGGTGATTACGTATTTTGGGGGGGGCTATATAGTCTCTCTATTTCCCTCTTATGGGGGAACTATTGATTATTGTACTCTTGTGATAGATGTAGTTTTAGGGGTATTGATGTTGAGACCTACATACATCACTTTTATTACTTGTACATGATTAGCATTAAATTTCACATTATATCTCTTTTTTGGGGAGGATTTTTGTCCCATGAGGTTTTCTCCTTTTCTCTATTTGTAAGGGATTGCATTTTAATTTGTACATGGGTACCTAACATGGCCTCATAGTCAAGACCCATCCTTGCATCCTTGCATCTTTTCATAATAATCTTCTCTCCTAAGTTGCACTTATAGGGGGTGTTAGTGTGAATGGGGTTATTTCCTAACTAGTTACTAGTGAGGAACTATTCACATCATTAATAAGTTTAATTATGTGTTAGTTTCCTAGGTGGAATACTAGAAACGAGTATTTAATGGGACCATATCTCATTAATAGACATGTAGTTATCTAGGAATTTAATATTTCTCTCATGCATTTATAATTATGCATTACGAATTTAATGATTGCAGCTAAGGTGGTTATCCAACCTCCTCTCACCTTGCCTATATAAGCAAGGCTCTTGTACATTTGTAAATTATCTCATGAGTTTGATCTTAACATTCTAAGACCATCATTTGATCAAATTCTCTTTGTTCTCATTATGCAACACTTTCTTATTCATGTGGATGGTATTATTC
This sequence comes from Sequoia sempervirens, assembly GCA_007258455.2. Taxonomy (NCBI): domain Eukaryota; kingdom Viridiplantae; phylum Streptophyta; class Pinopsida; order Cupressales; family Cupressaceae; genus Sequoia; species Sequoia sempervirens. The sequence continues at coordinate 165,912,462 of VDFB02058242.1, read as the reverse complement.
ATGGTTGATCCTTTGAAGTGTGGGAAACTTCATTTGGGTTATTGTTCATATTTCTAACAATCTCAAGGTTTCTCTAAAACCGTTAAATGTTGATACACTCAACAATTTTGACTACATCCCTTTATGATATCACAAGTCCTACAACCTCAAAAAAATTCTTACATCTTTATATTTTTAAGGAAAAAATAATGTTGACTTACCAAAGCCATTATCTTTTTATTTCCAAAATAGTTTTCTAATCCACCACCATGTTTCTCTTTGATCAAATTTTCCCTTATTGAGCTTCTAGGGATGTACAATTAAATTCATTTCACAAACATGTTACCCTAAATGAAGAAAACCAAAGAATTACTTTTATCTATTGTTACCCATTCTCTAATTTCTCTCCAAGATTCTATAGAATCTAGCTCATGCTCATACATGTGTTTGAGTTCTTAAAAAGTTCCATTGCTACTACCATCATTTTCGTCAACAATTTCTTATTCTAATAAGTGCATATGAAAGGTCCAAGTTTGATTTTATGCTTTTATGTTTTAAAAGAAATGTGTAACTCTTGATTAACTCTACCCATCTACTTTGTCTTTGATTCAACATACCTTGAATAATCAAATACTATAAGGCTTCATGGTCAGTGAACAACGCAAATTCCTTTGAAAAATAGATAATGTCTCCACTTCTTTAAAGTTTGAACTATGGTATATAATTATATGTCATGGATTGTGTATATATTCCTTGTGTCACTCAAAGTACTATGTGAGAACACTTTGGCCAAAGTAGTGTGATTTCCTTTGGCTCCACTATCAATTCACCATGATCCATTTATGCATGCTAGTATAGGATTGTATGGTTTACAAGTTCTAGTCATGTAGGACACAACACTAAGCTCAAAATGGTTATCGTTATGAGGTTACTCTACCAATCTCTTTGTCAAAGGGTAGGGATATCTAGTGAATGATAGATGTGTAGTGGAACACATATGAGTCTATGGTTGGTGGAAAAACACTTGAGTGATGCTTCTCCTCCTCAGCAAGCAACAAAAGACCAAGATTTGAAAGGAGATTCTTTGACCATGTATATATATTACTTGAAGCTCGGTTGAGCTATGTATGTACTTTGTGCACATTCTTTCTAGAATATTTTAATATGTAAAATATCATTTTGGAAATGGAAATCAATGTTTATTATTGTTATGACATTTATGTTCATTTTTTCTCTATTATGAAAAGAAAATTTTATGGCAATGGTTAAGTTACATAGTTTATTTACTTGAAAGTGAAAAATTAGGAAATTTTACTTGAGTGAACAATTGGGATACATGTGGTATCAGAGCTACCATGTTTATCTCTAGAACATATGAGATCATCATACTTTCTGTCCAACGTTATCTAATGTTTGGAAATTCTTGTACTAGGATGGTGCATCTTAGGTTAATTGTAAAAAAATTAGTAATCAGGCATGAACGCTACCTAAAATCCAAGAAGGAAAGACATGACATTGTTCATATGATTGAGGGTACAAACTATGACAATGCCATATGTTTAAGCGATACTAAAATTTTCATTCACACTCTTTCTTGGATTAGTGATGTTAAGAGAAAGATGAAGATGGATGCCAATTAAAACTATCTACCTCTGGTCTCACCAGCAAAGTCTGATACCTTATAACTTTCCAGGGATATGCCCTTAGAAGGAAGTGTCATCCATGCATTCATATTTAGAGAGGTCCTAGATTCCTTCCTATTTCAGAAGTGATTGTAATTTCATCAAGCAATGAATCGAAGGGTTATGTCCCTCATAACAATGTATCAGATGAAAAATTTGAAGGTTATCCATTTTGGGATAGATATGAACAAATGAGAGATGAACAAAAATTAGAAGGGCATACCCCATTGAGTTATGTGTCAAAGAGTGAATTTGAGGGATACCCTCCACTTGACTATCTGAATAGTCACTCTATGTAATCTAAAGGATATTGATCTCCTTGCGAATAATAAAATCATGTGTTTATCAAAAAATTTATCTTATGTGAAATTTGTTTATCTATGAATGAATACTCATTTAAATTTTTTCCATAAGATAATAAGAATGTGAATATTCCTATAATATGGATGAACCTTTAGGTATATTCTATTCTTGCAAATATTGTGAGAACAAGGACCAATCTTAGAAGAAGTCAAGAAGTTAGACAAGGTCCGGTGGGTATGAAAGCTAGATTGGATCAAATCATAGCAAGGTTGGGAAACCTAGAGCAAGAAGTAAGGGGAAAGGATAGAGTAGAGAAGGAAGTTCCAAATAACGAGGATGAGGGAGAAAATTCTTCTCATGAACATGATCGAACCCATGATCATGAGAAAGATAAATCACGTTCTCTATTAGAGGAAACTAATAGGAAGCATATGGATTCTAAACATTCTAGGGATATGAAGAAAATAACCCCACCCAAGTTTGAAGGTAGCACCAGGGGGATGAAGCTAAGGCATGGTTGGTCCAAATGGAGAAATATTTCGAGATTCAAAATTATTCTGAGGTCACAAAAGTAGTATGGGGAGCTTACCAGTTAGCAGGAGAAGCCTCTAACTAGCAGATGAATAAGAAAATGGAACTTTTAGATCTTAGCTCTCTTAAACTTACATGGAATGAATTTTTTGAAATATTTTGGAAAAGATGGTTACCTCAACTCTAATTTGACTAGAAACTCATGGATTTTCAGAATCTAAGACAAGGTGAGATGTTGGTTAATAAGTATTAGGGAAAGTTTACCCATCTACTATGTTATGTTCCAATATATCAGAAGGATGAATGTTTCCACATAAGGAAATTCATCATGGGGCTCAATAGCCAGATTGGAGGAGAGCTAGATGTTCACGGTCTATCCACTATGGATCTAGTGTATGATAAAGTTATTAAGCAAGATCAAACGCTCAAAGCTATCTCCATTCGTCAGGAAAAAAAGAATCATAAGAAGATTGCGGGAGCTCAAGTGAAACCAACTCCAAATAAGTTTGAAGTTGTGCAAGATTCATAGAAAAAAGGGGAAAAAGGACCCCAAAATAATGGAAAAGAATGAAGGAGGGAATGCAAGAGGAATAGTTCCAATGGTGGGAAATACTAATAATGTTGGTGGAAATGCTAATAAATCTAGAGAACCCACAAGGAAGAAAGGACCAGGTACTAGATGTTTCACATGTGGGGGAGACCACTATGCTAGTCAACATCCCAATAAGTCTTTTGGGTGATGATCATATGGTAACCCACTCCCTACCCAACAAGTAGTGTTTCAACAAAAGACTCACATTTCCTTGGATGATCTCCAAATGAAGCATCAAGTTACTCTAATAGAGAATCTAGGTATTTTACTTGGTTTTCCAATTTCCATACTTATAGATAGTGGAGAAACTAAATTTTTCATTTCACCTAGAATAGCGAAGCAAATATCTAAGAAAGTTGGTTATATGGAAAAGTCATGGGTTGTAGAAGATGAAAACTAGACAAGAGCAACAGTGGAACAATGTTTGTTCAAAGCTACCTTATTTTTCTATGGAGGTGAACCTTTATGTAGCACCCTTAGGGTCCTATGATGTTATCCTAGGTATGAACTAGCTATGGAGACATAGATCCAAGGTAGATTTCCATGCCAAAGTAGTAGAATGCTTCGATAATTTCGATAATCAAGTGATGCTACAAGGGATACCTAGGGAGTTCAAGTTGTGTCAAATCTCCACAATGAAATTGCTTAGGGATAAGAAGAAAGGATGAAAGCTCTTTATAGTCAAGATGGAAAAGCTTGAAGATAAATAAGAGATCTAATTCTTAAGAGGATATTGATAATTTTGGACCATAGTGCTTCCAAGAGATGGAAGAAGGTGAAATGGAGGAAACTAAAGGAAAAAATATGGAAAAATACCCTATAGTGTGGAATTTTTTGGATGTGTTTCCAGAAGAAATAACTAGACTACTACCGAAAAGGATATTTGACTTCTCAATTGATATAGTACCAAGATCTAAACCTGTTTCCAAAGTTCCTTATAGAATGACAATGACTGAGCTAATGGAGCTTGGCATGACTGGATGGGTTTTTGTTTGAGGGACTGATAAGACCAAGTGTATCACCTTGGGGAGGACCAACAATATTTGTGAGAAAGAAGGATGGTACTTGTGTCTGTGCATAGATTATCACATGCTTAAAAGAGCTACGATAAAGAACAAGTATCCATTACCATGCATTGATGATCTAATTGATCAAATGAGGGTATTTGTTGTATTTTATAAGATTGATTTGTGATCTAGATACCACTAGTTAAGAATTAAATATGAGGACATCTTTAAGACTACATTCAGAACCAGATATGGGAATTATGAGTTTATAGTTCTACCCTTTGGTCTAACTAATGCACCTACAACATTTATGAACCTTATGAACAACATATTTAGGGATTTACTAGATAATTTTTTCTTGTTCTTCCTATATGATATTCTAATTTACTCAAGGAATGAGGAGGATCATTGTAGGAATTTAGAGATAGTTCTACAATGATTTAGAGAACATAAGTTGTATGGGAAACTCTCTAAGTGTACCTTCTTTTAGAAGAGAGTATATTATCTTGCACATGTGATCTCAACAAATTGAATCTCAGTTGATCTAGCTAAGATCAAGGCAATGCTAGAATGGCTAGTGCCCAAAAATGTCTCTAAGTTAAGAAGCTTTATGGGTTTGGCAGGATATTATAGAAATTTTGTTGAAAACTTCTCCAATATAGCCTTTCCAATTACTTCTTTGTAGAAGAAAGGGAAGAAGCTTGAGTGGACAAAAAATTGTCAAGTAGCATTTGATCGACTCAAAGAGAAGTTAACTATTGCCCCAATTTTAGAAGTACTAGATCTTGAAGGATACTTCACTATTATCATAGATGCATTAGGAGAAGGTTTAGGTGGTGTTTTAATGCAAGAAGGGAAAGTAATTTCTTTTGAATCAAGAAAATTGAAACTAGATGAGAAAAATTATGCATCGCATGATTTAGAGTTAGCAGCAGTTGTCCACACATTACAGATGTGGAGGAATTACTTATTGGCAAAGCCCTTTGAGATGAAAAATTATCATCATGGGTTGAAATATCTATTTACTCACCCCAATCTGAATGCAAGGTAGAGAAGATGGTTGGATTTAATATCTGATTATGACTTCAGTATAAATTACATCAAGGGAAAAGAAAATCTGGTTGCCGATGACTTAAGTCGAAGACATCATATTGATTCAATAGTGACAATCCAAACCAAATTTAGAGGTCAAGCATTACAAAAATGCAAAGAGGATGAGTACTATATGCAAGTTAAGGAAGCACTCACTAGTAATCTGCAAGTTGCAAGGTATGAATGATTTCATATTAAACCCAATGAAATACTTAGGTATAAGGGGAGAATGTATGTACTAGACTCAAAATAGTTAAGAAATCTAGGGTATGTGCAGGATCATCATGGAAAAAATAGGCCCTTAAGTGGCAAAAAAATTAGAAAAATCAGAGTTAGGAAACTTGACATAAAAATTTGAATAAGTTATCTATATTATTTTAAAAATATGTAAGAATAGAATTTGTAGAAAATTGAATGTAGTTTCTAAACTACTAGGGTTTGTTTAAAAATAAAAATCTATTTGGTGAAAATTTGAAATTTCAATGCAATAGTACTTAAATTTCAGGAAAAAATAAGAAGTAGGTGTATGTGGACCACCTAACCACAATAAAATGATAATATTTTAGATATAAGTAGAGGGACTCATGTCCTAATGTGATGCATTTTTTTGTAATTTTTTTTCCAAGTAAATAATTAATTATGATTTTTTTATTACAACTTTAAAAAAAATAAAAAACGCGTATGTCTGACCACCTTAACTTGGTCAAAACTTCATGAAATTCAATTTTTCTTTTTTTAATCCTATATTACATGAAGCATGGAATGTGACACATGTTTTGGATTAAAAAAATGTGATATTGTTTGAAAGCTATAGGTGTTTTTCAATCAGTCTATCAATTAAGACTTTAGTCACAATTTGAATAGAAAATGAATAATAATTACTTATTAAATTCAAATTAAAGCATAATTTGTATTGGTGGAAAGCTAAGAATATCCTTTAAAATCCTTTTTTGTTTCATCAATTTTGGATAAAAAAGAGGTCGTCGGCCACATATGGGTATGTGCAGGATCATGATGGGCCAAAAAGTGGCAATATGATGGGTATGTGGCTAAGACTTTTTAACCAAAAATTGATTTTAAAAAAGCATTTTTAGGACATTATCAGCTTTCCACCAATATAAATATGCTTTACTAATTTAATAATAATTATTCATTCTATTCAAATATGACTAAAGTCCTAATCGATAGATTGATTGAAAAAAAAGTATAACTTTCAAAATATCACATTTTTGAATCAAAACATGTGTCACATTGCATACTATAGGATTAAAAAATAATTTCATGAAGTTTTGACAAGTTAGATGCATATCTGATTTTATATTTTAAAAGTTGTAATAAAAATTCATAATAATTATTTACATGGAAAAAAATTACAAAAGTATGCATCACATGGACATGAGTCCTACTTATATCTAAAATATTATAAAAAAATATTATCATTTTGTTGTGGTTGGGTGGTGACAAACACCTGCTTCTTATTTTTTCCCTGAAATTTAAGTACTATTGCATTGAAATTAAAAAATTTCACAAATAATTTCTTATTTTTTTAAACAAACCTAGTTGTTAGAAACTAAATTCAATTTGCTGCAGATTCTATTCTTACATATTTTTGAATATATAGATAACTTATTCAAAAATTTAAGTCAAGTTGCCTAACTTTGATTTTTCTGATTTTGGCGCTTAAGGGCTGTTCCATGATGATCCTGCACATAGCCATACCCATCATATTGCCACTTTTTGGCCCATCATGATCCTACACATACCCTTTAGTATGGAAAAAAGTTCATGAAGTAACATAGTCTAGACACCCTAGTGTGAGAAAAATGATGGCCAATGTAAAGCCATTATATTTTTGGAAAGGGATGAAAGGAGATGCTACTAGATTTGTGTCTAAGTTCCTTGAATGTCAAAGGGTAAAAGGGTAAGTGCACCAAGATGGTTCCCAAAAAGGGGGCTTAAGTGGTCACTTTTTTTTCTGAAATTAGGAAATGCTAACCTTGGACGTGAAATTGAGGATAGTTGCACTCAAAATTTTGAGATGGAACAAAAACAAGGATCGAAGTGCTCTGAGTCTACTTTCTAAACTGCTAATTTATTTTGGAAATGGTTGAAATTAAGGGGTTCAAAAGAGGGATGAACACAAATTGGTGTTTTTTTTGGTCAAAAAAACATAACATAGCAACTCTTGTATGACTTGAGCATGGTGAACTTCTTTATAGTATTTTTAAAATTGCTATGGTCAAAAGTTAGCTAATAGCATCTAGTTGTTGCACAATTTTTCTGATAATTTTTTAATGAATATTTGGTTTTTTACTAATTTTCTAAGTGGGCACTTTATGAAAAGCAGAATTTTGGTCGTGCTTCCTCTACAAATTTTGGAAAATAATTGATTTTTTTTCTTTTCTTTTTTTAAATTTGTAGAATGGAGTATAGTTTCTAGAAATGTAAGTTTTTTGAATTTTTGATGAATGGTTAATTCATTAAGAAAAAAACCAAAAACTACTTTTTGACGAAAAACTGACATACAAACAAAAGAAATTATGGATGAAAGGCTTAACATTGTCAAAAAGTGAAAAAAATTACATCGTTGGATAGCTAAGAGAGAACCTAACATTACCCATATGTTCGATTTTGTCAATCTTGAACTAGATGCAATCTTGATGGTGAGCACAAACTTGATTATGTGAAAAATTCTAGAATTTGCAAAAACACGTCTCTGGCCTTGTTGGGAATGCCCTCCAAGCCTTTGGTTTGGTATTCTAAGGCAAGTACTTTCACTTTCTTCTTTGTTTTTAATGTGAAATAACGTGAGCATGTTTTTTAAAACTTTTTTTCAAAAGTGGCCACAAAATTGGTACCCAACTTCATGCACCCACCCAAAAGTTGAGCATCATCATCTTGTAGGCTTGTTATACCCACATGATATTTTGGAGAGAAAGTGGCAAGTCATAAGTATGGACTTTGTACAAGGATTTCCTATGTCAAGAAATAAGCACAATGCCATTCTTGTGTTTGTGGATAAGCTTACTAAGGTAGTACATTTCATACTTGGGAATCTAACTGATGGAGCTCCTATCATAACTTGGATTTTTTTTCAATAAGTGTTTAGATTGCATGAAATTCCTGAGAATATTATCTCATATAGAGATGCATGAGTCACCTCAAGGTTTTTGCAAACCTTAATGCACTAGGGACTCAATTGAATATAAGATCAACATATCATTTGAAGATAGATGGACAAATAGAAAGGGTAAATCAAGTACTTGAATACCTACTTAGAATGTATTGCATGGATCAACAATACAAGTGGGAAGATTAATTGCCTTTGGTGGAATTTTCTTATAACAACTCCTACCATTCTACAATAGAGATGGATCCTTTCGAAGAATTATATGGTCAAAAGTGTCGAACCCCTATAAGTTGGGATAAACTTGAGGATAGTGTGAGTCTTGGGCTATAGATGTTATCTAAAATGGAATCTGAACAAGTGAGGATTGTTAAGCAAAGATTAGCTAAAGATAATGATAGACATAAGAGCTACGCAGATGCAAAGTGAGTGCCCCAAAATTCTATACAAGGTGACAAGGTGTTGTTGAGGGTTAAACCTCATAAGAGTTCCTGTAACGTAGAAAAATGGAAATTTTTCACAGTCATTTGGGCCATTTTCCTATGATTCTTGGCTTAATTTTCCTTGATTTAATGTTGTAATGTGGTCAACACATTCACATTAGGGATTGAATTTATGAATTATTAAGACTTTATGATGTCTTGTAAAGGTGTTGTGAAGTGTTGTAACCCACTTTCACACTTTTCTAGACTCTTTTCATTATAATTCACTTAAATATTCCCTTTTTATCACTTACCAAGCCCTATTTTAAAGTGTTATAAAGAGTTGTAACAAAATCTCACGCTTTTCTAGACTTGTCATCACTAACTCAACCCTTTCTTATATTTATATGACCCCTTAATGCACCTTTCGACCCTACTTAAGTGTTTTTTTAAAAATATTCCCATTAAATAATATTTAATGAACTTTAATCCCCAACACCCACTTAAATTGCTTAAGTGGGACTAAGTCACCAATAGGGACGACTTAGTCCTATTTGGCACAAAAATCAAAATTATTTCAATTTTTTGGGAAGCTATTTTTCTCTCACCCTGAAGGTTGGCCTGTGATGTGTTATTTTTGGGAAATATAGGAAAATCAAGTATAAATAAAAGCTTTTTCTCTTATTTTATCCCCCATCAACATTATTCATTCACTAGTACATTCAACCATTGAATTCATCACAACATTCAAGCATTCAAGCAATTATCAAGCATCATGAAGTAGCCATTGACATATCTTCAGACTTCTACATCAAGGTTTTGGTGAGTTTATGAAATTTTCATGTTATTTTTCATCATTCCTTCTTTATTTAATTTCATTATCTAGGGTTTGATTACCAAACCAGGGTTTGACTAAGGCAAACCCCTATACTCTAACCCTTAACCATTTTTTCCCTCTTTGCATGTGTGTTTTACATGTTTTGTATGCAGACTTATCAAACATAAAGGTGATAAAAGTGGTCAATAATCCATCAAAGTCACTCAAGTCAAAAAAGTCCTAATTGAAGCTTGGAGACCTCTTTCAACCCGATTTCTATAGAATCTGAGTCAGACACTTATACAGGAGTGAAGTGCAGACTGATATCTACAGATTCCTATTCCAGACTCCCCAAGATTTCCAAGTGGACTAATTCACCATCCTTGGCAGATTAGTCGCACTGTCAGGCATAAAAAGTGATTTATGTATTTCTAGATACCCTTTTGGCAGAAACCTATTCCGACTGAATTCTGGTGAAGCAGGACTAAGTCGCCCAGATTTACACAAGTGTCCCAATTAACATTTCCAATCAACTCTATAGGATTCTAGAGGCTTTCCATATCACATTTCTACTTCTAGGTGCACCTCTCCATTTCTATTTATTTTTGTTATTATTTATTTGCAATTTAAGTCATTTCTACATATCACAACGTATTTTCAAACATTTCACATTTCTTAGGTTTTGCATTAATACATATTCTTCATTTTTATTTTAGTGTATTTAGATCATTACACTTAAGCATATTTCATTGATTTTGAGTGTACCGTTGCACATTTTGGCCCATCTTTCCCCCTTTTTAGGTGAAAAACCCTAGAAGGGCTAGAAAGCATTTTAGGTGCCAAAATCCTATGTTACATTTTGGTGAACCTAACTTTTGAACATTTTTCACTTCTGATTTCAAGTACATTCATATCCTAGGGTTAGCTTGCATCAACATTGCATAAGGGTTTTGCATTGTTTCATTGCATCTTAGGGTTTTAACATTTACATTAGTGAAAAAGCTCATATAGCTTGCATTTTTGCAATACATTTTATTGAGAAAAGAACAAAATTTTGCATTTTCATCTTGTACTTGCATCTGCGAACTGAAAAACCATAAAATTGCATTTTTTTTTTTTTTGAAAATTATCAAAAAAATCACTACTACGTAGACTAATTCGCCATACTGAGCGACTTAGTCCTACACATTTTGTACTATAATTTCTATCATTTTCAACACATTTTTTTCCTCTCTATTTTTTGTTCCTACATCTTTGTCATTGTTTCCATATTTACTATTTTATTCACTTTTTTGCACTGATTTTTCTTACATTCATTTGCATCATGGCTCTTTTCTTTAATAAATTTTGGATGTCATTGAAATATTTAGTTGACATGTCAAACTATGTCTTTTGAACCGATCCAAATGACCTTGAGCTTCCTCATGCTCCTTCAAATCCTCATGATTTTGACATCATTGGAGAAGATGATGCTAGCATGAATAAGTTCTTAAATGAATTCCTTGAAAACCTTGAAGCTAATGTATCCTTTTATCCATCCATGTTCAGTCACAAGACCTTACTACAATATCTCCTCCTGATATGTTTGGATACTTACATATTGAAACCAATGAAGGACCTAAGTTCCCTCCCACAGGTGGACCTAGTTCTTCTACACAACCAACTCCTCAACCATTTGTATAATAACAAAGTCACTATTACTCCTATCAACCTTGAAGAAACTTATGGCAAAGGTTTTACCATCTTGACAAAACAAGGATGTGACATAACAATTGAACATGAAATCCATCAAATTTTTGAGAAAGTAACCACTAAAGAAAACACAAAGGAAATAGGCTATCAAGCTCCCCCTGACTTTAGCATGCTTCTTCCTCATGAGCAACCCCTGCTTAACAATAATGATAAGGATACAAGGATCCCCATAGGTCCTCTTCCTCCTCCCATTCATGAAAAGGGTGAATCTAGTAAACACAAATGACCTTACAAGGTCAAAAAACTAAATTTTCCTCTCCATCCACCACTTGAATGTGAAGGGAAACTATAATTTCTCTTAAACAGAGGTCTTATACTATTACGACCTTTGAATAGGTTGGTAATATTTCCAAATGATTCCAACGTACCATATTTCTAATACCATCGTGTTCTTGGACACCACAGCGATGAATGTTGAACATTGAAGGAAGTCTTGAGTATCACTTCGATGAATCCAACTACTATCCCATAATCCTATAGTACACTTTCCCATTCCATGTCCTTTCTAATCACCCATGTCAGATTATTCTTCTCTTACACTCAACTTGGGGGCAAGAAGTTGTTAGCCTTGTCCTAGTGATGCACTTGTCTTTGTCCCCAAGCCCTATTGTTCACCTTTCGCTT
>VDFB02058242.1:165885413-165900434 GCA_007258455.2 Sequoia sempervirens | reverse complement strand
AAATCTTTTACAATTAACTATATGAATTGTGGAAACTTGTTATCTTCGAAAGATTTGATATCCAATTTTGCGGTCATTATCATATCTGATTCATACATAAATATTTTATAGATGTCAAAAAGGAAATACATAGACGAGGGTTCTTCGAAGTCTCGGCTTTAGAATTTTTCTCCACCAGACTTCTGGTCTAACGAAAACATACAGGCTGTATAGGGGCTGAAATCACTTGTTTTTGACGTCTATGGAATATGTATATATGATAATGACAATTATATGAATTCCACGAAAGAGCAATGGCGCTGAACAATTCTAAGTAGTCATTTTTCTAATAACGGGACAATTACAAAGATTCCAAACGGATGGGGAATGCTTACGTAACGCATGTGCCGAAATAAAGTCAGTCGCATTGAACAATTCCATGCAAATATTGTGATTCGTTTGCACGTTTTGAAAGGTAAGATATTTTGGGTTATTTTTATCATGATGCAGTGATTATATTTATATTTATTATTATGATATAGATTCTTATGGTTAGGGAAAATTATTGCAATGAAATTTTTTTTCTTCGTTAATTAGTTATTAATAAGTTCACTTTTCAATCAATCAAAAATAATATATATTTTTTAAATAAAATTCAATTTTGCAAAGTTAACATTAAAATATTTAATTTTATAAATTAGAAAAAATATTTTTTGTGAATATAATTGACTAAAAAGTTTTATATATTGTTGACGGATTTTGAGAAAAAAATGAAATGAATTATTACTTTACCTATTTTTTAGAAAATTGAACTATTATTTTGCCTATTGTTGAATGCATCCCAAACATTATAATACGACCTGTAATGCATTAATAATATACAACATGATTATTAGTTTGAAAACTTTAAATTCTTTTAGTTTGTTTTAGGTGATTTAAATTTATTGAGAAAGAAAGTAACATAATCATTCATTGATTTTAATTATTGTCAATGATTTTTTATTTGTTTTTTATGTAATTTTTAATTTATTATTTTTAAATATTAATTATTAAATATTTATATGTTTATATGTTTATTTTGTTGTGTTTTAAATTTTTACGTATATTTATAATATTTTGAGATGTCTATATTCAAAGAAAGAAGATAATAAAACTTCTTTCTATTACATAATAATTGAATGTAATGATGAAATGGAAGAAGAAAAGGTATGCTAGTAATAAACTAAAGATAATTTAAATAATAATAGTAATAATAAAAATTTAAAATTTAAATTCACATATTGTTATTATTAGAAATAACTTTAATTACAATTAATAGATTTTTTTTAGTTCACATAAATTATATTATACATATTTTTATTTAACAAAACTATACAAAACTTATATTTAAATAATTATTATTTAAATTTATATTATATAATCAATAAATATGAATTAATATAATATAATAAATTTATATTGTATTATACATATAAATATGCAACATAATTATTAGATAAATTTCATATTTATATAATAATTATCCATTTTTTCTTCTAATTATATTATACTATCATTTGATTTGATTTTTTTTTTTTTAATATTTATAAAATCTTTCTAATATTTAAAATTTTATAATATAATTTTTTTTATATAATATAATTAAGATAAGACTAATATATTATTTATGTAATTTTAATAAAAAATAGCATTAATATAACATTTTTAAATGATTATGTTAATACTATAATTAACAAAATTAATATTTAATTTTAATCAATAGTTCGTGGATGACACTTTGCTGATGGGTAGATCTGCTGTCTTGGAAGCTAAAGAGATGAAGAAACTTTTGGATACCTATGGAGGAGCTTCTGGTCAGGTGATAAATAAGCAAAAAAGCTCGTTGTATTTCTTTAACACACCTTTGCATAGATAGAGGAAGATAGCTGAAATTCTTGGTTGCAAGATAGAGTCCCTGCTACTTATCTGGGATTACCTCTATGCTTAAAACCTCTAGATTCTTTATGGATCTCTCTAGTTGATAGGTTTGGGAAAAAAATTTCTAGCTGGAAAGGAGCTTGCCTAAGCCAAGCCGGAAAACTTCAACTTCTTAAAGCCTCTCTACAGAATCTCTCTATCTATGCTCTTAGTCTTTTTAAAATCCCATCCAATTATGTTGAAACCATTGAGAAGATTCAAAAGAGATTCATTTGGTAGGGAGTCGAAGAAAGAAAAGAATGCCTCTTGTTGGATGGGACTTGGTTTGCAGATCTAAAAAGGATGGAGGCCTTGGGCTAAGAAAAATCAAACTCCTAAACAAGTCACTCCTAGCTAAATAGATATGGAGACTATTCTTCTCCTTTGGGGAATGGAGTGAAATAATTAAAAGTAAGTATTTGCAGAATAAAAATTCCCTCAAACATCTTATTGAGAATCCTAATCTCCCGAAAGGATCAAGTTGCTAGAACTATATGATTGATGGGATAAAAGTTGTAAAATTAGGATTGAAATGGCAGGGTCGCAATGGTAACCAGATCAGATTTTAGGATGACTATTGGCTGCGCAATGAACCTCTGTCTCAGGATGGGAATCTCAGTAGATGGGCTGAGTTTTGCAAAGATACTTTTGGCCTCTTTGTTAAAGAAAACTAGTGGGATGGTAAGTGGATCAATCTCCCCTTGATAAACCCTGTTTAGATCTCTATTTACTCCTTTTTGAATGTCGTCAGACTGTGCCTGAATTAGGAGGATAGTCTTACCTGGAAGTATGAACCTTCTGGGTGCTTTTCTGTCTCATCCACTTTGGCCCAGCTTTCACATGCTCTTAATCCTCCCCCTCTGTGGTCACATGCTTGGACTAAGCATCTTTTACCTAAGGTTAACATCTTTTGTTGGTCCTTGCTGCAAAATAAAGTGCTAACTATGGATAATCTTAGCAAAAGAGGTGTTCTTCTCCCCAATAGATGCTACCTCTGTAAAAGCAATGCTAAATCAGTTAACCACCTCTTTATCCACTGTCCTTTCTCCTCTATGGTTTGGGACAAGCTTCTAAAATGTTGGCATTTTTCTTGGATCCCCCTGGAGTCGATTGAGGATTTTTTTGTTCAATGGAAAGCCCCTTCTCTCAACCCCTTTATAAAAAGCCTTTGGGATTTCTCTTTCCCCCATGTGACTTAGGGAATTTGGAAAGAGAGAAACAACAGGATCTTTAGGGATAAGGAGTCATCGGAAGAAATTGTGTTTGAAAAAATTATTAGGATGATTAAAGAAAATTTCTCTATTGTTTCCTTTAGGGAGGATAAGGTTGAGACTGTGGTTTGCTCTCCTTATGACAGCCTGATTGCTAGGGAATGGAGAATTAAATGGGATATTTCCAATGTTCCTAATATGACCAAAAAGTCTAGGGAGGGAGTTTGCTAGAGTTTTCCTATGGATGGCTGGGCCAAAGCCAACTTTGATGGCGTGGCCAAAGGAAATCCAGGGAAGGTTGGGTGTGGTGGGGTCCTAAGGGACTCGACAGGTAACTTTATGGGAGCCATTGCCACCCCTTTGGGGGTCCAAACTAATCATGTGGCGGAAGCAGCGGGAGCTTATTACATAATCAACCTTGCAGTGGAAATTAAATGCAAAAATTTATGGCTTGAATGTGATTAAAAAATATAATAGATAGCCTTTGTGGTAGGTCCCAGCCTGCATGGTCGATTAAAAACTAGATTTAAGATGCTAAGGTTTTACTTAGTAAGTTTGACAGAATAAAAGTCACTCATGCTTATCATGAGGTGAATGTTGTAGCGGATTTTTTTGCCAATGAGGGAGTTAAGAGTCATAAAATCCTCACGTGGCACAAAAGGATTGACCTCCATTCCGATGTTCAAGCTTTAATGGTGCTCGATGCGGTGAATGGAAAAGTGGCGGCTTCTTGTAATAATGAGGAAGGTACGAGTCATGACTAACAAAATAAGTAGACATAATGGGGCTGTGAGGATTTGGCAGATAAATTATTTACCTTGGCACACTTTGTGGGTCATGTGAAGCAAAGGAACTATCTGGAATAGGTTCTTTGTTCTCAACAATATTCGCTCTGAGATCTCAAAAATGGGTGGGGAACGGAAGAGGGTTGAACCTACCAGTTTTGAGTCACACACCAAGAACACTAAAGCGTGGAGTAAAATAAGAAGGGGTGACTTACTTCCATTCATAAAGAAACTCCATGGCCCTAAGGAGGAGATTACTGATTTCTTTGAGAAAAATTGGAATAATGGGGAGGTTCTCCTCTTTGAGAGGAAAGTTTAGATTGATGAAGCTTTGATAGCGGAGGTGACTGGCATCCCGATTGAAGAGCATAAATTTTTTAGAGACAAAAAATTCTCTGATGAAGCTATGATGAGGTTCCCTAAGACTGAAACAGAGAAGAAAAAACTTGTCAAGATGACGAACAGTTACTATGAAGCGGACACCATAAAATCTTTATGGAGAAAAGTGTTAAGGGTTATCATGGAATACATCACTCTCGACAGCCGCTTCACTAGGGTTTATGGATATCACTTCGTGCTGCTCAATCACTTCCGGCATAAGGTGTGTGTTTCCATCCCTTTCTTCTTGCTCTGTTCCCTAAGAAATAGCTTTTCTAACCACAGTAGGAGCCCTAAAAGATACCCGATTCTTCACACGGGTCTTTTAAGGCTCATCTATGAGCACTTTCAGAATATGCCTGCCCTATCAAACCCTATAGCCCCTTTGGAGCATGATGAGGACGATATTGAGCCTAGTATATCTTAGACTAAAGTTTCTTCCGACCGTGTCAAGCTCTCCTCGCCTCCTCTGCCCCCCTTCTTCCTCTAGCTGATCCCTCCAGCCTTCTGGTGCCTGTTCTGTTCCTGCCCCTAGCCGCACTAACCCTAATGCTAAAGTGGTGGGCTCTAGTTCTCCGGTTAACAAGTTAGTCTCCTACCCTGATGACTCTCCTGTTGTTTCTGCTAAAGCGGCCGAGGTCAGTCTTGAGGATCCCCACTTCCCTCAGAATATTCAACAGGAGAACTGTAGCCCTCCTAGAGGTGTGGAGTCAGTTAATTTCGGGGTCAATTCTAATTGTGACCCCCCTTTTGACTTCGTTGGAACTGCCAAGAGTTGTTCTGTGGACCAATTTAATTCTGCAAAATGGTTATTTTTATGAAATTAGTGAGTTGAAGACCAAAAATCTATCTCTTCATAGTAAGTTGGGGGAAATTGAAGCCAAAGTTGTAGGGCTAATTCAACTCGAAGTGGAGAAGAATACCTCTGTGAAGGATAACATACAAAAGGACAACACTGTTGAAAATGATCTTAATAAAATTAAAGGAACCATGAAAAAAATTGCTAATCAAAACTGTAGAATTACCAGACATAATTCTTTAATCATCAAAGCCATGACCAAAAGATTGGAGAAAACCTAGAAAAGAGCGTTGATTGTCAACCTTGATCAGGAGAAAGATCAGGATGAGGAAGCGGGGATCTCTAAGTGAACCAGATCAAGTATGAAAAGAAAATCCCTAACTACCCCAAATATGACTCAGATGTTCATGGAGGGGGTCCAAGATATGGTGGACCTGGAAGAGGTTGCTGACGAGCTTCTGAAGTCTATCAATTAGCTGTGGCTGGGCCCAGTTTTGACTTTTTGCCGGCCGTCTAATGGGTTTTTTGCAGCTTTTTGTGGCTGTCTATTTTAGCTAGTTTTTATCTCTATGGCAGCCTTTTTGTCTTTCGGACCTCTATTTTGGTCTTTGCTTGCAATGTTACTTTGTGGTTTCGGGTCCCTGTAAAACCTGTTTATCCCCTTTTATCAAAAAAATTAATTTTAATCACATTAATAAAATGTACTAGCCACTATGAGGTACTTGTATGATTATGATTAAGATTTGGAGGTATGATTCATTATGCAGTTATTAGTTGTTGAATAGAAAATGTTCTTAAAATAAATCTTTTAAATATTTGATAAGAATTTTATGAAGAAATCCTTTATTGAATATTAAAATATTATTTTTTATTTAAAGTATTTCATATTTTTCTTTTAAATATAACTTATGAAACACTTAATAATCTCAAAATCCCTTTTATATCAATTATTATTGTTAAATCTTAGTCTTATATTTAACATAGAAGATCCAATAATTGAAAGATATAACATTATTTATGTGAAAAATAAAAATTACAAAATAACTTATATACAATACAAATAATTATAAATCATCATATTATCATTTTTATTTATCGTCTAAATTGTCAATATATAGCCCAAATTTACTACACCCTGAAACTAAAATTGTTAATGCCTAACCCTAAATTATTATATTCTAAAATCTAAAATATTCATGTCTAACCTTGAATTTTGATACCCTAAAATCCATTTGCATTTACCATTTTTCCATTCTTACTAGACAACACAAGTAGAGGAGCATGAAACCTATATGCATGGCTCTAAAACCAAGTCTTTATTATATCATCTAAACCAACTACTATTGCTAGCTAATATTCATTGATGCTAAATTTTTTTGTGAGATGATAAGCCCATCCATTACTTTTAAGAGTTTATGATGCACTTTCCTTGAATGCTTGCACAATTGAACAATGAGTGGTCCATAAATTATTGATAATGGATCTTCCTTTTGCTACTAGGATACTTTCCTAGTGGAGACCTCAACACGTGAAAGCCAACAAAGGGAAATAGTTTTCTTGGACATTAACACAAGCAGTCCATGATTATGAGCTAAACTAATAATTCCCCCATGCCTATATTTTGATTTATTTTATTTCTTCATGGTAAATTAATTTATATTAATTCTCACAATTTATGAATTGTTAAAAGGGTTAAAGAAAGAAAGTTCACGATAATGTACTACCATGGGTTCAAACTAGAGGGTTTATCAGTATAACATTCTCAATCAAGTGGTGCACAGTGTGGAAAAACAAAGGGTTCTGAGAAGAAGAACAATTCATTCCTAAATTTTGTATAAGGTGAGTAAAAAATAACATTACCTTGTCGGAGCTCATGGTTTTGAGTTATTTTATTATGTTGGAGCCATCGAGGATCTTCATTTAAGAGATTGCTATCATGATGCCTAGAGAGCTTGGTTACACAGTTCAATGGAAGCTTTGATAGTGATGTGGATTCATCATTCAATGATGGATGCTTATCTTCATGTGATTATATGTGTTGTTTCTTTGTTAAGAGTATGGTTGTAATTATGTCATGATTTAATCTTGATTATATATTAGAGTTTTAGCATGATACAAGTTCTCTTGAGACCATGATGTGTTGATTCACAACATATGATCTTCCTTTGAGCAGATGTCACGCTTGGGTTCCTAATTCAATTGTTGGAACTTTGATAGTGGTCTTTTTTAGTTCTCTTTGGTTTTTAGTATTAATCATTTACTTGGGGCTTCAAGATTTTTTAGGGTTTCATTTGAAGTTAGCATGGATTGATTATTGATTCTCATGGAGACTAGATGGACTTTGATAAGACTAAGAGATCTCTTATTTTTAGGGATTGTATGTTGAGATGGTTACTCTTTGATGAGGATTTTGGTAGAAATTCCAAAGAGCCTACACCTAGTTATGGATGTGAATCCGTTATGAACCTAAACAAAAGATTTCCCTTTATTGTAAGCTTTTATTGCTTGGTGTTGTAAGCATAGGACAAGATTGTATTTCACTCTTGGTCTACTTAGTAGGTGAATGATTTCAGAGGTATTTCATACTTGAGTATTATATGCATTATCTATTTTATATCTTTTCTTCTCATATGAGTTAGTCTTAATTATGTAAGTTCTAAATACTAGTTAAGAAGAAGATGCATGGTTAAATGGATTTATGTTCTCTTTTATTTTGGCCTTGAGTTAGGGATCTAGTATTGAGGGCTTATTTGGATCTAGGTACATGATTTTTTTTGTGTCTTTGGGAATATTCCCCTTATTATGGGATGATTCATTTGGTTCATCTACCTTTGGCATGAGATATTTTTATCTATTGTCGCTATATTTTCATTTAGTTTGAATGTTAGACATGTTGATATCCTTTCAGTACGGGAATAATGAACAAGATATTACATTACACAACTTGGTACATGTTAGTGTGGAAAAATGATATGGTTTGATTTGTAGGTTCTCTCTTTTTTCTTTTTCCTCTTCTTGGATGTTTATATTTAAATATTTGAGTGTGAAGAACCTGGAAGAGCTATAGAGACTAGTTGTGAGAGATGTATTATAGTATATACATTTGTAAAATTTATATCATTGTATGTTTCCTTAACACTATGCAATAGAAGAGTTCAAAACTACATCCTCTATTTGAAGTAATATAGGTAGAATTGGTAATGCCTTGATCCATTTTTAAATTTTACATTACTTGTGTAGTGAGATTTTCTAAATATATGTCAGATTATTCTGTTTTATATCTTGGTTTGTTGATTATTGATGTGATGATGATTCTTCATGTTTCATTGGGCTAAAATCTATGAGTTATGTGGTTGTGTTTGTTGATTACCCATTTTATTGCAATGGGAATGAGTTAGATGTGGACTATTTATATCCATGCAATTGTTTTAGTGTAAATAAAGACTTTATTAGTTGGCCTTGTCTATGAACATTTATACATTAGTATATTTCTTTGATATAGGAGGATGGATATATAAAGACTTGACTATAGATTTTGGCTTGGTATGTTGGTGGTACAAATTTCTATTGATGATTAGTCTACCCTAGTTGGAGGTATAAATAACTTGGATGAGTTGTACAATTTGTTGTTGTTACTATTCCAACTAGTAGGAGTAAGGAAACTACTTAGAGCCTTTGTTATCATTTAAATTTTATTCTTTTGTTCATGTAAATATTGGTGTGTATAGGTTTTGATGATAGGTTGTATGATTCATCTTAGAATGTTATTTTTTCTTTTATAGGTAGCATGTTGGAGAATGTGAGGAGTTGTTTGCTTGATGGAAGCTATCATGGTTTATTTTGTAGGTATCTTGTTTGAGAATGAGAGTATGGTGAAGATTTAGGTGGTACATGATTGGCTAACGGATGTGTTTACTTTATTTGTGATTCCTATGGGTGTAATTATAACATTGTATAATGTCAAGTGCGAGAATGTTAAGATTAAGGCGTCATTAACCTTGTAGATCATATATCATATTGCATGGTTCCAACATCCTTGGAAAGTGTCCCTAGGAACTTAAGGTGTATTGGAAAAATATTTTATAGTATTTATTCTCACCATTGTTTGTAATACATTAATAAGGAATGATGGGTTCCATTAGCAATAGTAAATGTGACTTGTAGACATGAATTTTTAATTATGTTTTCCTCACATGTAGATTCTTATGATGATATGGTTAAAGAAAATTGAAGTTCATGAATGAATTAATATTGTGACTCTCCAAGTGGGTGCTTGAAAAGAGACAATAGGTGTCTCTTGGTATTCCATCTTTTTTTGCATTTAATGTGATGTTAATTTTCCAAGTTTGGGTGCCCAAGTTGGAGAGAAAGTATTAGATCAAAAACTGATGTTTTTTTATATTTTGAAGAGGTAATCTAAGGGTTGGGACATTTGGAATGAAGATTCATATTTGGGAACCATGTTTGGTGCTTAAGACCTCTTCATAAATCTACAAAATCATCTCCTTGGATGTAGAATTTATAAGGAATAGTTGAATGTAGAGTTACTCTACCAAAACAAGGACAAGTTGAGGCATAAAGAGGTTTTTCATAGGTACACATATGTTTCCATGTTGGATGCAAAGAGGAGAACGGAAGTGAATGTATTGTGATCCCATTTGAATATAATACATACTTGGCCTCTCTTCTTGGTGGAGTTTTTTTCTCGCAAGGGTTTCTCCATGTAAATATTATGTTAAGTGGAGCCTTTATATTGTTGATTTGTGCCTCTTTGCTGCAATATTATAGTGATGCTATGCTTTATTTATTATTGTTATAAGTTCACTTAAGGTGGTGTTATTAAGGATGTTATGTTGGATGATTCTTAGCATCATAGAGAAGATGGATCTAATCATGGTAATTCCATATTCAAGTCACCTAATTTTAGATTTTAATAAGTTTCAAATTTTTATATTGTAGTAGTCCAAGCCTTTTATCTCATCCATTGAAGTCATAACTTGATTATTTGGATAGAGACTAATATTTCCCAATATTTACTTATGCATTACATAAAAACATATATCTAAATTATAATTATTCTTATTCAATAAAATAAATTAATAAATAAAATATGTAACAAAAATACCAAAAAAAGTGTACCCTAGATATCAATGATAAAACCTATATTTATTTATTTTTGTAGTGTCAAAAAAAGTAACCCTTTTTCACACTTAGTTTGGGAATGAATAATTAATGATCAAATGGACTTAATTGTGCCTTATTTAGGGTGTTGTAAAGTGTTTCTTTACACTTTCACACTAATCTAGGGCTTTATTAATTAATTAAGGTTAAATTTTCCTTCATTGTCCCCTTAAATTTAAATCCAAGCCTAATTTATTGTACTTTTTGAGGGATAAATCTTGACACTCATTAATTATGTTTCACAACACTTAATTTTCCAAGATTCGAGTCCTAGGTTAGTGACCTGGGACCCATTCACCACCTGGTGAATGGGTCCTTCGATGGCGAATGGGTCCTTCCTAGGTCCTAGGACCCCTTTTTTACATGTTCTTTCATGTTCCCAAAACTTGTCCTAGTTGACTATGTTAGGACCCATTCACCCACAGGTGGTGAATGGATCCTCCTTAACTAAGGACACCCCTTTTTGAACTTATTTGTGGCGAGATTTTAATGATTTTAACTACTAGATCTAATGTTGGCTTGTGTTATTTGAATTTTGAGATTAAATCTTAATATAAGCATAAATATAAGATCATTTCACTTATTTTCACCTAAGAAAATTCATGCAAGTATCCTAATACTTCATAAGAAAATTTTAGAGCATTCAAGAGAAGATTATCAAGGTTTTATTGCAGCAATCAAAGGTCATATCATCATGTCAAAGGAATAGTGCATCATGCATGTTGTTGAGCTAATATGTTGATATAGCATTGAAGATCCAATTCAAGCATTGTTTCATGTCAAAATTCAAGATCAAGATCTACATCCCTCATGGCCATTTCATGCTAGATTGCTGATTTACATTCCAGGACTTCATCCTATCATTGTTTCAGTGTTTCATGTTCATGTTTCCTTATTTCATCATAAGGGTTAATTACCTAAACAAGATTTGACCAAGGAAAACCCCTATTCCCTAACAATCAACAAATTTTACTCTCTCTTGATGTGTGATTACAAGTTTTAGATTGAAGATCAAGTGGAGAATAAAAGTTGTAAATTTTTTTCAAGGTTACAAAGTTGCAAAGTTGTCATCTTTATTGCAAGATCACGAAAATTATCCTACAAAATTTCTTTCTAACTTTCAGGAGTTGAACACCTAGGATATAGGAGTGTAGACAGTGTAGAAAAAAACCTATAAATCACTTTTCTAGAACCCTACCAAGGACCCATTTTCGATTGGGTGAATGAATCCTCAACGACCCTCGAAACAACACTTTTTTAGCAAGGTACACATCATTTCAACATCTGAAAACCCTCCATATTGATATTGTTGTTATAACAGTTAGGGTTGTTTTTGTTTGTTATTTATGCATTTCACCTCTCATAATTAAATGAAACATTGGAGACCTACTGGTTCATCATCTTGTTAATTCACTTTGATAAACCCTATTTTTCTATGGTTCATTATGGTGAACCTGACATATTGAACATTGTAGCTTTTATTTTATTTTAGAGTCTTTCTTCTCATCCTATGTTAGATCTTCCATTCATTTACATTGACTTAGATGTTATTTAGGGTGTCTTACTTTGCATTAAAATTTGCATCTCATCTAGGTTTTAGAATTGCATTGTTTGCATTCTTAAAATTTGAAAATTACAAAAAAGAAATTAGTCATCTTTCATATCATTTAGATCATATAAAATTGCATATCAAACTAGGTCTTGTAATTTATCATTTTATCACATTTTCAAATTGCATTTCACATTGCATTTATAGAAATTTGAACCTAAAACTTATTGTAGCAGACCTGAATTTGAAACTCATTGGAAAAGGCTTAAAAATTAGTAAAAATCACTTTCAAAACCCTAATCTAGGACTCATTCGCCCTAGGGAGAATGAGTTTGTGCTTAGGTGCTGATCTGAATTTCTAGAACTTGGAAACTTCTATTTTATGCTTTTGTTTGTTGTTACATCTCTATTTCAATTTTTTGATTCTCCATTTCATTACTTTTATTGAATATAGCTTAATTTTCTTCATTTAGTACATTTTCAAAATTCAAAATTGCATTTACAACATTTCATTTTTAGTTTATTGCATAGTGTAATTCAAAAATTGTGTTCTTTAGAATCTGAAAAATTGCATTTCATTGCCTCCTTTCATTTTGGCTTTGTACACTAAGTTTGTAAAGCTTGTATGAGATTTAGAACTTGGTGTCCTATTAGAAATTCTATTATAAGATGTAGTTCAAGGCTCATGTCATCCCAAAATATCTCATTCACCATGGACCTTGGTTTTTCTATCTCTCTTCCTAATAGTGGGTATGTGCAGGATCATGATGGGCCAAAAAGTGGCAATATGATGGGTATGTGGCTGACGACTATTTTTTTACCCAAAATTGATGAAACGAAAAGGGTTTTTAAAGAAGATTCTCAGATTTCCACTGATATAAATTATGTTTTATTTTAAATTTAATAAGTAATTATTATTTATTTTCTATTCAAATTACGACTAAAGTCCTGATTGATAGGTTGATTGTAAAACATCTATAGCTTTCAAATGGTATCACATTTTTTGAATCCAAAACATGCATCACACTCTATGCTTTGCATTCTATAGGATTAAAAAAAAAAAAATTCATGAATTTTTGACCAAGTTAAGATGGCCAGACATACAAGTTTTTATATTTTTTAAAAAGTTATAATAAAAAAATCATAATTAATTATTTACTTGGAAAAAAATTACAAAACAACTATGCATCACATTGGGGAATGATTCTTATACTTATATCTAAACTCTTATAAAAAAATATGATCATTCTATTGTGGTTAGGTTGGTTAGACAAATACCTACTTCTTATTTTTTTTGTGAAATTTAAGTACCACTACATTGAAATTTCAAAGTTTCAACAAATAGATTTTTTGTTTTTTTAAACAAACCTAGTAGTTTAGAAACTACATTCAATTTTCTAAAAAATATATTCTTACATATTTTTTAAATAATATAGATAACTTATTCAAATTTTTATGTCAAGTAGCCTTACTCTGATTTTTCTAAATTTTTTGCCACTTAAGGGCCTATTTTTTCCATGATGATCTTGCACATACCCTAGTGTTGATAATCAACCCAAATATGGATCCTAGTATGAATACTTCATTTCACATTCATACTTCCATGCATACAACAAATGTACATGATTTTTTTCATATCTTGAAAAAGAGCCTAAACAAGCTAGATGAAGAGTTGGAATTTTTACAAGTCTTTGTGATAACTAAACGTATTTCTAGTAATGCCATCCATATCCTACGGAACCTAAAAATGATGCTTAGAAAAAAAAAGGGATAGAATTCATGTACTCCTTATTTCATACCAGGGTAAGTGCATGGATTTGTGACACAATTTTGGCTCTTAAGATGCCACTTTTTTTTTTTAAATCAGCAAAATATGATTTGCACAAGAAAATGAAGATAGTTACGCTAAAAATTTCAAGATGTAGCAAGAACAAGAGTTGAAGTGCTTTAACTCTAGTTTCTAAGCTACTAATTATTTTTAAAATTAATGAAGATTAAGGGTCTAAAAAAGGGAGGGGCCCAAAACAGGTCATGTTTTTATCAAAAAATAGCATAGGGTCTGAGGGCTTCCCCCTTTCTGATTAATTTTTTTTAGAATATCAAAAATCCAAATAATGAGAAATTGGCTAACACCATGTAGTGTATCCTCGTTCTTTTGGATATTTTTTTTAATGAATATATAATATTTTATGAATTTTCAAAGTGGACACATCTTGAAAAGCTAAAATCTGAGTGTGCCCCCCCTATTTTTTTTTGAAAACTAATCAACAATTGAATTTTATTTTCATCACGTGTAGAATGGATTCTAGTTTAAATTTTTTATTTTCAATGTTTCCATGAACGAGTAAAAATCTATCCTAAAACTAGTGCATGTTGGTTTTTGACAAAAAATAGAGGGATTTACAAGAGAAGTTATGGATCAAAACCTTAATTGAATCAAAATGAAAAAATAATTATATATTTTGATAGCTAAGAGAGAGGTTAACAGAGTCATGATTTTTTTATAAACTTGCATCAAGAAAGATGTGACAATGTGATAGTGAGCATGACCAAAAATGTGTGAAATTTTGCTACCCTTTCAAAAAATCATGTCTTTTGCATGAAATGGTTTTCCAAACCTTTGGGTTAGATTCCCAATGTAAAATCCAACCCATTGTGTTAGTATTTCCCAACACAACCCATTTGGTGCTTGCCAAATAGGTTACTTCATTTGGTTAGTGCCAAATTTGGTGAGCGCCAAATGTCATTCATGACTTTTGGAATGCATCTTTCTAAACTCTTTCATTTTCTCTTTCTCTACTAGGGAAACTATATAGATGAAATAAACATATAAGTTGGCATTTACATATGTAAATTTAATTTCTTGCACTTTAAGTTATATTTCATGTAAATAGTTTCTAGATGTTTTAGAGTGGTTTCAGATCTCTAAGAGTTATAATGTAAATTCTAATTTTTAGAATATTTTAAAAATAATTAGACTTAATCAAATTTTAGTAAACAACACGTCAAATTTTAGTAATCAGGAGGTCAAATTTCATGTTTCTCTCTCTATTTCACTCATTTTCATCTCTTATTCTCTAGAACTCTCTCTCTCTCTCTCACTATCTCTACCCTTTTCTTGACACTCTCTCCCTTGAGCTTAAGAACTACGTCTCTACATGTCCACCTCTCTCTCCTTCCCTC
>VDFB02058242.1:165759536-165885313 GCA_007258455.2 Sequoia sempervirens | reverse complement strand
AATGCATATGCATTATAAAACACATACTCATTCCTAGAATAGAACGCATACACATTTCATAACACGTACGTGTTCCTAGATAGTCATTTTTCCCTAATTTAGAAAATACTAGTAAAACACGATTTTCCTGCAACATTCATTTTCTGTAGTATAGTCTGAAAGTGTCATTTTCTACGTTTTTTATTGCAAATTTGTCTTGTGCAAGGCGCATTCTATTCAAATTGTTGGAAGAGACAAAGTGCAGGTTGAATTTTCTAAAGTGGAATCAAGTACAAAAACTTTTTACAAGAATATTTGGAAAAAATGAGTTTTTGGATGTACTCATGATGTTTTTGTACTTCAAAGTTTATAGAAAAAATGATCTTCATAGTACATAGTTTAATTTGAATATTTGAAGGAGTTAGAAATTTGAAAATAGGTTTCTTAAATTGTTTTTTTTTCCATCAAAGAGGGTTTGGTAACCATGGGTGATAAGCAAAGACAAAAAAAAAAAAATGTAGAAAGTGAATGACACCCGAAGAAATTCAAGCAAATAAAGATAAGGAGGCAAAAAGACAAAGGGAAAGGAGAGAAAGGATTCATCAAATGAAATATTTGGAGGCATCTAGGTCCAATAATTTTGAAGAGGAAGCCATAAATGATGAAATGAATGCAAATGATGCAAATGTGGAGATGGTGAATATGGAAGAAAATGCAATTACGGAGACAAACCCAACTATGCCTTCAACTTCAACTTTGAATGATATGAATACAACTTCGAGTGTGTCTTCAAGTCCACCTCCCAATGATATGGAAAATTCACTCAAACAATCTATCCAGGTATGTGTTCAAACCCAAGTTTTGATAATATTGATATTGCTTGTTTAGATGAAGTTGGATACACCATTGATGAGATCAATAATATTAGGGTTGAAACAATGTAGAAACAAAAAAAAAAGATGAAAGTATATCTTATGAGAATGTAAATGAGAATGAAATCCCTTTTACATTTGAAAATGAAAATGAAACTCCATCTATGGATGAAGGTGAAAATGTTTTTTTTTACAATTGAAATAGATGTTCTAGATAACCTTCGTGGTAAAGTTTCTTCAAGAGAAATTAGAAATTATGGAAATAAAATATATAAAATATTTTTTAATAGAAAGAAAGTAGGATTCCAATTTCAACTCATGGTGCAATTGATGAGGATGTTGAAAATGAGAAAAGTGATGAAAAAATTAGGTGTTTTTGTAAAACCAAAAAATAAAGATGATTCAGTAGAACAAGTCATATCTAGTGTTGCTAATGCTAATTGATGTTATTGGTAAGAAAAGTCAATCGAAAGATAAGAATGTGGATCATTGTATAATAACAACTGCTCTAGTTGATAAAGAAGCTTCAAATAATAGAATGTTAAGTAAGATTAGTAAATGTATAAACTTAAATCCTAGAACTTTGATAAGAGTTGCTAAAATAAGAGAGAGTATTGAAAAGGATCCGACTAATCAATGTTGGAGTTTTAGTGGTAGAATCCCAAGATCATACATGAAATTAACTAATGAAATTAAATCTTTAATTGACAAATTTTGGCATGATAATAAAGGAGTATCACCTAACATTAGAGATATATTAAAATTAAGGGTGGGTTCCCAAATTTGTGAACCTCATCCAAAGCATCTCTTC
Organism: Sequoia sempervirens; assembly: GCA_007258455.2. Classification (NCBI taxonomy): domain Eukaryota; kingdom Viridiplantae; phylum Streptophyta; class Pinopsida; order Cupressales; family Cupressaceae; genus Sequoia; species Sequoia sempervirens. The sequence continues at coordinate 165,883,651 of VDFB02058242.1, read as the reverse complement.
GATATGACTCAAACTAAATTATATTAAAAAAATTAGATGCTTCAATCTTACCATTGAATATTAACATAAGTCAAATATCATTTGAAAAGTGTAAACCTTGGTATGTTAGAATTAATAAGCAATGAATCTCTTGTTGTTGTAAGACTCATGTACAATTTCATTATTATTATGATATATTTCGATATATACGATGCACTTTGCATGCTAACCAAATTATGCAAGACATTTGTGGTATTAATATGCCACCTAAAAGAATCAAATATTTTATAGTAGGTTTGTTTTGTGATCCCTCTTTAAATGGAAACTCATTTTTTTAAAAGCATGCATTTCTGGAGAATGCGATAGATGTGGTAACTTTTCAGTATTAGGAGAATGTATGAATGAAATTAGTTTAGATGAATTTGGAAAACAATTAGTGGATGTAAATTTTTTTAAAAATATTTAGTATTCTTTACAAGATGGAAAAAATGGAAAACGTGTTGAGCTAATTGTGGAAAAAGTTAGTGTGCATGCTTTTATTACTGAATTTAAAGATAAGTTTGTACCTAAATATGTTCAACACTCTTAAAATGCTCATTGGATTGATAATCAATTTTGTTTATGTAAAAACACATTCCCAATTGGAACTATATTGTCAATTGTTGATTTTGCTGAAAATTATACTCTTGCCCCACAAGAACAAATTCAATCACAGTATTATAATTCAGTGCAAGTAGCTATATTTGTTCACATTGTTTATAGAAATGTTGAAGATAGTACATAAGATAATAGAAATTTTTTGAGAGTACCATTTTTATGTAAGTGATAATTGATTACATTCATCTGATTTTGTACAATATTGTTTTGATATATTTTATAAAAAAAGTAAAAGAGAGAGGAATTCAAATGCTAGAACATCTCATATGGTTAGATAATTGCATGGGTCAATTAAAAAATGCTAGAATTTTTTATTGGTTATGTAAAGTTCATAAGGAAAATAATATCCAACACACATGGATTTTTTTGAAGCTAGTCATTGTAAGGGAGAACATGATAGAGTAGGTGCATGTGTGAAAAGAGCTCTTGCTAGAGAGCAACTAAAATTTGAGGATGTTGTGAAATTTAGAGATGCATGTGCAATTGTAAATTGGTGCAATACCAAATTATCTACAAGAACAAGTGAGAGCTCAATAATTTGACACTTCTTTTGGTTAGTTGAAGAAAATGATATTTTTTCTCAACAAGATTGTGAAAAAATTTATGAATTTTCAAAATGGCATTCATTTAAGAGTTCGAATGCAAACACATGGACAATATGGACAAGGTATTTGGCATGATTTTGTCAATTTTTTATTGTAGGTGATTGGTAGGCATGTGAAAATATGGAATGGGTCGAACAATGGTAGTCAAGAGCTTTAACACCAACATCGACACATGTTCAACATGGAACGATAATTGAAGATAATCAAGTGTTCACATCAGATGATTATGATCATGTTTCGAATCTTGTACAAGAAGGTACATTATTTATTGAGTTGAATTTTGTATGTATGCATGTTTATATGTGAATTAAATATAAGTCACTCTTTATTGAATTTTGTATTTATTTTTGTAGGACATGTGTATGTTGTTGTTGCACCTCATGGGAATGAAGAGTAGACAAAGTACTGGTTGGATAGATGTGTTGAGAGAAAACATAAGTTGGTACATACTAGAGTGGATGATGACAATTTTGAGTATCCAACTGGTTTAGTGGTTGTTGTTGCACCTAGCTTCAAAAATATTTGATGAGAAAGAATGGCTTGCCTGCATTTGAATATTATGAAAGACACAATAAGATTATACATTATTCACATTTGATTTTAGAAACCAATATAAAACTAGTTAGATATCAAGGGAGGCCTACTAATAATTTTTTATGGACACTTTTAATGGATGATGATGAGACAATCATAGATTCATTACAAAAGAGAAAGGATGCAGATGATACAATAGAGTAAATAAATATTTGTAAGTATATCTAGTTGTATATATACATTTAATTGATATATATCTATATATATATATATTTGTCTTTAATCATTTCATAATTAAAGTTTTATATCATTTGTTGTTTCAGGTCTCCCAAAATTAGATTCTTTACAAAAAAGAGAGGAGATGCACATATATTATGATGGAATTCGAATCTAGAGACACATAACTATATATAGTTCTAGATACATTTAATTGATAGTATAAATATAAAACTAAATTTAATTCGTTTTCATTTTATAAAAAATTTATAATTAATTTCATATCCCCTTAATCCATTCTCTTAAAACCCCTTAAGTCATCCTCTTATGTACCATTAATCCATCCTCTTGCATCCCCTTAAGTCATTCTATCAACTACCATTAATCCATCCTCTTAGGACCCCTTAATCCATATCCTCATATATCTACCCTCAATTGGTCCACTTGCATCCACTTAAGTCACTCTCTCAACACCCCTTAATTCATCCTCTTAGGACGCCTCAATCAATAACCTCATATATCTACCCTTAATCCATCCACTTGCATCCCCTTAAGTCACTCTCTCAACACCCCTTGGGGTTGAAATTCATTCTCTCAACTCCCCTTAATCCACCCTCTTGCATCCCTTCAAGTCATTCTATCAACTTCCCTTAATCCACCCTCTTCCATCCCCTTAAGCCACCCTCTTGAAGGACCCTTAAGTCATATCTTCTTACATCTCCTTAACCCACAATCTCGCATCCCTTAAGTCACTCTCATAATTACCCTTAATACACCTTCTTGCATCCCCTTAATCCACTCTCTTGCATACCTTCAAGTCATTCTATCAACTCCCCTTAATCCACCCTCTTACATCCCTTCAAGTCATTCTATCAACTCCCCTTAATCCACCTTCTTGCATCCCCTTAATCCACTCTCTTACATCCCTTTAAGTCATTTTATCAACTCCCCTTAATCCACCCTCTTACATCCCTTCAAGTCATTCTATCAATTCCCCTTAATTCACGCTCTTACATCCCTTTAAGTCATTCTATCAACTTCCCTCAATCCACCCTCTTCCATCCCCTTAAGTCATATCCTATTACATCTCCTTAATCCACAATCATGCATCCCTTAAGTCACTCTCATAATTCCCCTTAAGCCATCCTCCTAGGGCCTATTAAGCCATAACGTAAGGTTCATGACATGCATCCCCTTAATCCACCTTCTTGCATCCCCTTAATCCACTCTCTTACATCCCTTCAAGTCATTCTATCAACTCCCCTTAATCCACCCTCTTACATCCCTTCAAGTCATTCTATCAACTCCCCTTAATCCACCCTCTTGCATCCCCTTAATCCACTCTCTTACATCCCTTTAAGTCATTTTATCAACTCCCCTTAATCCACTATCTTGCATCCCTTCAAGTCATTTTATCAACTCCCCTTAATCCACCCTCTTTCATCCCTTCAAGTCATTCTATTAAATCCCCATAATCCACCCTCTTACATCCCTTCAAGTCATTCTATCAACTCCCCTTAACCCACCCTCTTCCATCCCCTGAAGTCATCCTCTTAAAGGACCCTTAAGTCATATCCTCTTACATCTCCTTAATCTTCTTAGGACCTGTTAAGCCATACCCTAGGGTTCATGAGATGCATCCTCTTAAACCATCCTCTCAACTCCCCTTAAGGAATTCTCTTAATACCTCCCTTAAGCTATATATCCTCTTAGGTCCCCTTAATCCATCATATGGCAAACATCATTTGAATTTGTATGGAATTTACTATATACTGTTCTTTTCTTGCATGAATTTTTAACTTAAATGACTCTAAAAAATTGTAGTTACTTAAATTAATTATTTTTGCAGGTTCTCATCAAGTTGATCTACGATGTCATTGTTGAAGTGAAAAACTATTTTATCAAGAGACTATGTAAATATCAATTTTTGGTATTCACCTAAAAGTTGATAAGATTTAATTGTATCTACATGCACATATATGTTTCATCATGCTATATAGTTGTATTAAACATCTTGATATACATTATATATTATTTTTCAATGTCACCTTTTAAATATCTTGTTCCAATTTTATAGATTATACATTTCATGTCTTCTATTTACCACATTTTATATAATTATTCAATTGTATAGATTATACATTTTATACATACAAGGAGATAGTTTTTGTTTATTGATTCAAATATTTTCTATCTAATTGGAAAATAGTTAAAATTACTTTCCCTTAATTTATTGTGAATATAATCTAAGAAAATATTTAAGGAATGTTTTAATTTGTCGCCTAACCATGTGATAAATTATATATATGAAATTTGATTCTAGATAAGAATTTATATAGTGTATGTAGTACTTGAAAATTAGATGAAATATAAATATAGATATGTATGAATGCATATAATCATGAAAATGAACATAACACGATCTCATAATTGACTACATATATTATCGTCATATTAAATTCAATTGATATAAATAAACACACATATCATAATAACATGTTCAAAATAAAACTAAAGATCTAGATAGTCCATAAAATTTATATGTCAAGTCCAACAAATATATTGAAATAAAACTAGAGATTTGTAGTCCATAAAATATAAAACCATCTAACTTTTAGGTTGATCGGTCAAATCAAGTCTCCTCTTTGTTCCATGTCGACTAGATGTACCCACATCATGTTGTAAAAGAGTGCAAGAAACTTGAAATTAGATTTAAATTTATTTATAAATTTTGATATAATTAAACATATTTAAAATTGAAAATATAAAATTTTAGATAAAAAAAAAACTAATTAAATATCTACTAAATATAGTAAAAATGATTTCTAGTATGCATAAATTACCATATGGTCATGTGAATCAATTGGCACATTTTCTTCAATGGGTAGCATAACTATTACTTGAGAAGATGCAAATACCTGATCTACTATATCTTGCATATTCATATAAAGAAAACAATATGTGAAAACCTCGTATATATATATAAGGTTTGTAAAAATTGTATAGGAGATTTAAAGTAGAGTTTACAAACTTAAATGATATGACCTCATGATCATGCACCTGAGATTTCCCAGGCATAAATGTCGATGATGTCTCAGGTGCATGGCTCACCATGGGTATCTCATCAAATCCCTACATATAGATGTACAATAATTTGTATAGATCATTCACACATGTGTATGTAAATGAAAAAATTGATTAGATCTAATATGTGTATTTAATTTAAACCTAACAAACTTTTGAAAGCACGCACCTTAGTTGATGATGTCTTAGGAGCGCTCACCACTATAACTTGTGGTTGGTCAGTACTAGGGATAGTATGACCTCTCTGTGTCTAGATATAATATATCAATTCACACATGTGTACAAATTAAAATTAAATTAGATATATATATCCACAAAAATTATTTAATATATATTGGTTCAAGTACCTGTCCAAAAGGTGAGCCCAGATCTACAAGACTCAACATATACACATGATGATCATATTGAGTTTCATGCATCATGTCATCATGCATATACACAAAACAAAAACTTATTGAATTAATATTATATTATATATATAGTTTGATGTTATTATTTACATGAATTTTCTAAATTTCAAACTTGAATTAAATTTAAGTTCAAAAGATGAACATACCTATGTAGGACAATCCTCAGAATATAGTAAATTTATGTATGAACCTATCCTAGATGTATGTGTGTTACTTGAAGTGGATGTCTAAGTATCCCTATAGCTCGAGCCTCCATGCTCTCTATTGGCTACTTTAGTGGTAGCGTGTGTAGTCTGTTGAGTGAGATGTCCTAAAAGTGAACTCAATGCTCCTGATGTTGATAACATGGTTTGCTGTTGAAATGCAGTGGGAACACCAAGAGAAGGAGGAACAATAGGAGCAATTGGAGCACATAACTCAGGATCGACATATGCTCCTAATCTATGTTGGGGCATGCCATGCCCAACTCCTTGAAATGACCTAATATCGAAATAGTTTGGTTTTTTACCCAACTCAAACTTAGCCCATAACTTTCTCAAAAAGTATTAGGGCACCTCATTATTGCTATGTGGTGGATTATCAAACATCTTCCACCATCTCTCCCAAAAATGTACAGCTATCTGCAGGTGCCTACACCATAAAATTGAAATTCATTTTTGTGTGGGTGGAATTGGTTGGTTTATTTGAGGGTTAATAAAATATTGGCATATGGTTTTTTTGGTAATTTTCAGGTCATTGATTTCTTTACATGACAATCCATCTGCATAGAATTGTCTCCTCTCTTCTCTCCATTGATGGAACCTATCTAGGTCTGCATTGTAGATGCAAACTATGCGAGATGTGGACAGACTCTAGGATTTTTTTTATGAGATCTATATTTCCTTGAATGACAATGAGGTTTGCTCAGATATTCTCTCTTAATTGATCTTGATCAACTACAAGAGGGAATGGGGGGTTAGGTGGTGGAGAATGTGGAGGTGTGCTAGGTTTTTGTTCATGTGGTGGATTGGGATGTATGAGATCTATAGGAATTTCTTGATCTGGCATAAAATCATCTAAATTAAACATTGGATCCATGTGAGCAATGATATGGCAACTACATGTTAAACAATTAAAAAATATATACCAACAAACTAATTAAATAATGCACACAATTTGAAAGTTATTTAAAAATCACATTGAACATGCACAAATTCAAAATATATTTCATATGAAGATCATTTGATTTATAACATTAAAAAATCCATAACATTAAAAATTCATAGCATGTACGCACATTAAATTGAGTCCAATGTGGGGTTGTTAATATGAAGGGTAGAAATGAAATTATGGGGTTTTATTAAAATTTACTTAATCTCATTCATTATTTTCAAATAATAATAAAGATAAGAATGAAAAATTAATAGAAGACATTCAAAGGAACACACACACACACACACACACATATATATATATATATGCTAGTGACCTAATTGCATTGTACAAAATATAAAAAAAGATGAGTCAAGCTCTATTCACCAAATTTTGAGAACTTCTTTGATCCCCTTAAGAAATGTCAAATTTTCCCTTAAGACATCAATTTACGATTTAGGGTGATAGATGGCTTCTAAGGGGATCTATGTGTAGTAAGGTCCTAGGAAAAAATGGTCCATGGCTTAAGGGAATAAAATTTGGTGGAGTTGCCTAAGGCAACCAAATTTCATTTTAAGGTCCTAAAACACTATGAATAGATGTATTAATCAATTATGACATAGAATTTAATTAAATCCGAGGACATAAATAGATTTATCTAAATTTTCAAATTTCATGATAAGAGACACAAGTTCTCTATAGTGGGACAAAGTAGTTAATAAGAAATTATAATTTTAACACTAACATTAAAATTTATAATCTCATTCATTGTTTTCAAAGAATACTAAAGATGAGAATGAAAAATTAATAGAATACATTCAAAGGGACACATAGATATATGCTAGTGACCTAATTGCAATGTACAAAATAAACAAAGATGAGCTTGAGCTCTATTTACCAAATTTTGAGAACTTCTTTGATTCCCTTAAGAAATTTCATAGTAGGACCCCTTAAGACATCGATTTACGATTTATGGTGATAGGATGGCTTAAGGGGATCTATGTCTATTAAGATCCTAGGACAAAATGTTCCATGGCTTAAGGGAATAAAATTTTGTGGAGTTTCCTACAACAACCAAATTTCATTTTAAGGTCCTACAACAAAATGAGTTCTTTTAGGGTTTAGGGTTTAGATTTGGAGATTTGATGACATGAAAACATATTGAAGACACATGAATAAATTTTTACAAGTAAATGAGAAACCCTACCATGTAAACTTAGTGCTTTGAATAAAATTTGTGACATTCTAGGAATAGCTTCAATATATCAACAATTAGGAATTTTATATTTCAATTACAACTAAGTTGTTCACTTACGATGGATTTTGCAACAATTAGGAATTTTAGATTTCAATTATATAACTAAGTTGTTGAGTTACGATGGATCTTGAACCTAGTTGGAACTCTATGCACTCTTGGATGATTTAAAAAGGAAGAGGGGATCTAAAGTGATTTAGACTCAAATTCTATTTGTAATCATATGTTTTTTGAAACTTTTCTATGGCATAGACTCTTCCTTCATATTTATATAAATTCTAGACAAATGGGTTTTCAAAAAAGAACTTTACTGCCACTAAGTGAGGAATCAATTGATCAATTCAATAAATTTAAATAATCTTAGAAAATAAACCTTTGGTTATAGAATTCACTTTTATGAATTTCATTGGTAGTTGTGTGGATCACCAACGACATACCAAAGTGTACCTAGAACCTATGGACTATAAATTATGATCCCTAATTTAGGGTTTTAGGTTTACATTTTAGGGTAAATAGCTTGTTCTAGGTTTATGTTTTAGGGTAAATGGGGTTCTTGGCTTACATTTTAGGGTAAATAGCCTGTTTTAGGTTTATGTTTTAGAGTAAATGGGGTTTTAGGACCAAGGATTAACCTATGCAAATTATTTTTTAGGGATCTATGTAAATTTTGTAACCTAGGGTTTTGATTTCTAAGTTAAATGTGTCCAATTTAGGTTTAGTTTTTATGGTTTTCAATTTACAATTTAACGTTATTTATTTCATTGAATTTTTTGGTTTTTTAAATGCAATTAAAAACTATACAAAATCAAACTAAAACACACCAAACAAACAAAAACTAAATACTAATTACAAAAAAAAAAAAGATACAAAGTGAAAAAGGTAGAATTCAACCAACCCAGAGGTCACTGAGATCGGTTGTGTCGATGGGAGGAGGTGGCAGTCAAAATTTTCTTCAAGCATAGGATTTGAAATGTGTACATGATTTCCTCTCTTCTTCTCTGGCATAGCTTAAAATAGTGAGTAAAAATGAAATATAGTCGCTTATTTAAAAAATAAATAGCTTCATGAAATGTGTACACGTTTCATAAGGCGTACACATTTTTGGTTCACATACCTATAGCTGAATGTGTACGCTTTCAGATTTAGGCTCGGGTACCCGATCCTTAATGCGTACACATTTTTTTGAAAATGCATACACGTTTCTTTTGAATTTTTTTTTTTCCCAAAATTTCCTCTCTTTGTGTACTAAACTTCTTGCTTTTACCCCAGTGGGAGCCCAGGTTAGCCATAACATCAACCAGTTGATTACCCTCTCGAAAAATGTGGGTAGTACTCTTCATATACAGCTTAAACACCAAATGAAATATGTCTAACAAAATGTCCCTAGTAATCCAACCAAGTAATTTTCCTTGATTAACATCAACCAAAGACTTAGAATCCCCTTCAATGTGCAGGTTCCTTATTCCCATAGTGACAACTAATTGGACACCCTTTAATAGTGTCCTAGCTGCCATAGTCATGGATAATTGATTTCCTATACCACTTGAGTAACCCACAAAAAACTTGCCCCTGTAATATTTGATTATGCCTCCTATGCTTGCCCTACCTGGGTTGCCTTTGGCATCACCATAAAATTTTAGTATATGCCAGCCATGGTCTGGGGGTTTCTAGATAACATCCTGTCTAGCCTGGGACCTGGAGTCATTATAGGAATTAGCATCAATATTTTGGTGCCAAGCTTTATCCATTTTAATTTCCCACTCAACAAGAGCTCTTTTTTAGGATTTCCCCCCCAAAGGTCAAAATATTTTTTGAAATTAGCCTTTTCCCTACACCGAAACCTCTTTTGGGCTCATCTCAATATCCCTTAAAATCCTATTGTTCCTCTCCTTCCAAAAACACCAATGGATGATGGGGGAACATGATTCCATATCTCAGGAGTTAAAGGGTGAAGGAAAGGCTTAGACCAACCCAAGATAAAGGATTTAATGTCTTTACACATCATCGATTGAGTGTCTAGATGCTTCAAAGCCAACAACCAAACACTAGCAACAAACAGACAGTGTAGGAGCAAGTGATTCACCAACTCTTTATTGCATTTGCACAAGAGGAATTTGTTAGGGATCTAGAATCCCATTTTCCTCAGATTATCCTGAGTAAGGATTCTGTTATGGCTAGTTGTCCACTAGAAAAAGTTTATTTTTAGGATCATGTACCTATTCCAAACCTATTTCTAAGGTCCACTTTCAAAATCTTGGTTTGATAGTAGATTGTAAGCCGATTTAACAAAAAGATTACCCTACCAATCATTAGTCTAGTAGAAATCATCTTTATATTGGATAGAGGTAATCTGGTAAGGGTGAGTAGGTTCTATAGAGACTTAGCTAGAGTTAATAATTCCAAAGACAAAAGACCATAAAGAAGTAGGTCTTTGCACCTCCAAGCCCAAGGTTTGCCGAGGAGGTAATCTCTAATGAACAACCTGAAAAAGTGTTGAACCGGTCTCATAAGATTCCTAAAGTCAGTGAGCAAAAGAGAGGTGTTCCAAGAATATAATATTGTTACCATTCCCAATCTTCCATTTCAACCCAGTCATGAGTAACCCCTTCATTTTGCAAATGTTCTTCCAAGCCAAAGAACCCAAAGGATAATCATTAGAGAGGCAATTAATCATAGGTGTATTGTGAAGATACTTGGTGTTCATAATCTTCAACCAATCCTTTTTATTCCTCAACTGATCCCAACCAACCTTAGCCAGCAAGGCCTTCTTGATGCTAAGAATATTCCCAATCCCAATCCCACCACATTGTTTGGGCTTAAAGACCTTATCCCAGCTAACCACAACAAACCTTTTCTTTTCCTCAATCCCATACCAAAGGAATTTCCTTTGAATTATTTCCAACTTCGCAACAATTTATTTGGGGATATTGAATATGGAGAGGGAGTACACATGGATCCCTTGGAGGACAACAAACAAGAGCTACAGATTGCCGACATGACTGAGAATGGAGCCTTTCCATCCAACCAATTTCCTTTGAATCATTTCTAGGACCAAATTCCAAAAGGTAGGAGTGACTTCCTTGATAGTAAGGGTAATCCTAAATACACTAATGGGAGAGAGCCAGTCACACAACCAAGGAAAATAGTCACTCAAACTTGTAGAGTGGGTGTGATGTTGAAGAAATAAATCATGCTTTTACTATAATTTATACATTGTCCAAAACAAGCAGCATAGTTATTAAGGCAACTTTTCCATTTCCTAACTTCTACCATAGAGGCTTTCCCAAAAGGAATAGTATCATCCATGAATTGTTGAATGAAAGTAGGTTCTAGAGAAGAGGCAACCTTAACCCCCATAATGAAACCCTTCGACAATAGTTTGGATATGTTCTTGCTCATGACATCTGCAACCATGATAAATAAATAGGCCAAGAGGTGATCAACTTGTATGATGCCTCTCCCAACATTAAAGAAGCCAAAGGGAGGCCCATTGACTAGAATAAAGTCCTTAAAAGTGGTAATGCATTCCATCAAGAGGTTGACAACACCTTGGTCAAAACAAAACGTAGCTAGGACTTTGGGGATAAAGTCCCATAACACCTTATCATAAGCTTTAGAAATATCCAACTTGAGTTTCATACTGGAATTGTTGCATTTTTCCATAGAATGGAGCATCCAGGATACCCCAACTAGGGGAAAACGCTTTTTGGGTAGGGCTATTAGGGTGCTGCCACAATAATGGGTTACACTTTTTGGGACATACAATTTTTTTCCTGAAATCACATATTTTTAGAAAATACAATGATTTAATAATTTAAAGGTTCCATTTAAATTCTTTTAATTAAAGAGGGATTGATCAATCCCCCTTAGATAAAACCCCCTCAGATAGAACTTTGTTAGATTTAAACCATACCTATAATCGAGTCTCCTCTACACCTATCAAAATGCTGATGAAAAACCACTTTTGATTTACCTTTTGGGTGATCAAATGAATTCATTTAAAATTTATGCTTTGTAATCATGTATCCCTTATTCTAAGCTTCCCAAAAAGTATAATTTTAAATATGTTTAATATGATTATTATATTTATGTTTTCATTTCTTGTGAATGTAGGATTTTCAATGAACATCAACTTCTTTGTTTCACACATATGGAAAAATAGAAAAATAGTGAATAAAAATTCTAAAAAATACATGCACACTAGGGATTGATGCCCTTATTCTAACAAAAAAAGAATAAGTTAATTCAAATGAATATAGAGAAAGTTATGCAGGCCGAAGTACACCTCTATCCAAATTATAATTACTCTGACTTGGAAAATTAATTAAAAAAAAAATGAAACAATAAATTATGAAAAAATATCCATGCACTATATATTGGTGTGAAAATTTTGTATTTTAAAAATTAGAATTGTATCCTATATATAAAATAAGTTATGCGGTCCGAAGTAAACATCACTTTTTAAAAATATTGAATAGTAGAAAAAATAAGTTATTAAAAATTACATAAAATGATTCACAATTTATTTTTTAAGTTTTTTTAAAAATATAATTAGAATCTACACAAAATATCTAATAAATAACTAGTTTGTAACATCTTCAAATTCTTAATGGTTTATCTGCTATAGGTGTAAGAAAGTGAATATCTAGTGAAAAATCTTGATTTTAATGTCAAGTTTGGCCAAAAATTGTAACCCATTATTGTGGAATCACCCATTAATTTTCTCCCAGAGAGCTTTAAGGCAATTCACCAAAATTTTAGAGAATATTTTTAAATTATATTAAAAAGGCTAATAGGCCTAAAATCAGTCATTAACAACAATCTTGGGGATCAAGGAAATAAAAGTGTGATTCAGTTGTTTGAGAATCTTACAAGATTTGAAGGAATATTTGGCAGCCAAAACCAAGTCCTCCCCAACTATGTCCTAGAAAATCTAGAAGAAAGTTGGGGGAAACCATCTGGACTAGGTGCCTTATAGGCCCCCATGCTAAAAGAATCTAGGCGGACTTCCTCCAGAGTGACAACACAAAGAATGTTAATATTATATTTGTGGGTGATGGTGGTTGAGAGAGGTTTAAGAAGCATGCTATTTAGAGCCAGATTGGAGACCTCGATTGGAGCTAAATAAGCCTTCTGAAAATAATCTAATACCAAGAGGCCAATTTGGGTAGGCATATTGACCACAAGCCCTTGACCATTTTGAAGCTTAGATATCCTATTTCTTTTCTTGTGTTTTAAAGCAAAAAAATGAAAAAAAGGAGGTATTTTTGTCCCCCTCTTGTAGAAATTGGACTTTGGATTTATTTTTTCAGAATATTTGGACTCCTTTAAAAAAATTTCCCATTCCCTCTGATGCTCTTTTTCTTCATTGCAGGTTGGTAGGCTGACATCCCCTTCTATTTTTTTTGGATGGCCTTCAACTTTTCCCCCATAGCTTTTTTGTTTTGAAAAAAATCCCTAAAGACTCTCTTGTTCCATCCTTTCACCATTCATTTGCTATTTTTAAGTTTAGCAAAGATTCTAAACATGGGAGAGCCATGAATAGGAACATTCCACCATTCCTACAATTTTAATCCTGAAGTCAAGATGGGAGTTCCACATGATCTCAAACCTAAAAGTGTAAGGTCTAACAACAGAATAATCGTTCAAGAACAAGAACAGAGGGTTATGATTAGAAATAGTCTTGGGAAAGGCAAGAAGATTGGCATTGAGCAGGGTTGCATAGTTGGGGGAACAAGTAAATCTATCCAATCTAACCCGAATCAAACCATCCTCGAGGCATCTATTAGTCAAAGTAAAGGATTGTCCCAATAGGTCAATGTCAACTAGGCTAGAAACACTCAAGAAGTTCACCAGATCAGCCATGTCCAGAGTAGTCCACCAGGCCACTACATTTCTCTAAAGGATACAAGGGAGTGTTGAAATCCCTAACCACCAACCAACACGATCCTCTATTATTTTTTATCCAATCAACAAGATCCTACCAAATAAAATTCCTACCATTCCTCTAGAGTTTGGGGCATAGACATTTATAAGTGACCAAGAGCCACTCAAGGAAGAAAACTTGACACCCACACTGTCTGTCAGTGGAAATTTTCAACCCCATTAATTCTGTTATGGTTCTATAACACAACAAGCCCACTAGACACACCTTCAACATCACTGCAGGAGAAAAGGGCACCTGACCAAATATACTTAGCAATTTATCAAAATTAGCTTACTTCATTTTAGTTTCCTATAGGAGTAAAACATCAATCTTATGTTCTAGAACATAGTTTGTCAATGCTAGTTGCTTGTGAGAGCTATACAACCCTCGCACATTCCAAGACATGACCTTCATTTTTTACCCTTCTTTGAGGACACTTCCAATGCCATTTTTTTACTAATGGCCATCTCTTTCAAGATCTCCCTTTGTTAGTTTTGTCTCTAGTTGGGCCTTCCTAGTTTAGAGTCACCACCCACATCCACTTTCCTTTGTTTCCCCTTCTTTTTGGGGGTATACTAGATATCCTCCTCCAAATTTTTCTCCTGGGTCACACCCAATGAGTCCTTTTCATCCATAATAACATTAACTTTAGCAACTTCATCTTCTAAGATTTCACCTTCTTCACCTTTGGACACACTAGACCTAGAAGAAAAAATACACCCATCTTCCTTCAAGGAGTCACCATTTTCACCATTCCCTCTAAGCACTTGGATGGGGCAAGGCACACAAAGCCCTAGAGCCCAACAAATGGGCATAATCATGGTCAAATTAGGAGCAGTAGGGACCAAAATCAATTCCGCAAGGGGAGCTTTCTCCCTCACATAGAGGCCAATAGAGCCAACCTGGGGGCTAGCGAAGATGGGAGAGGAAGACTTGGACAGGGAGTCAACAATATTTAGAATTTCTTCTTCAAAAGGGTAGTGGTCTTCATTTTTTGACTCACCAAGGTTAGACACATGTTTTAAAGTAGACTTGCAATTCGAGATTAGGTGGCCAAGTTTAGCACATTTCTAGCACTAAACAACAACATTCTCATAACAAATTTGTTAGTTCTAGGAACCAAAATTAGAGGATAGTTTCACAGATGTAGGTAGAGATTTATGCAATTTAATATTAACACAAAAATAGGAAAATACTAACCTAGATTTAGACTAGGTAATGGAATCCAAAGTAATGAACTGGCCCAAGGGGTCTACAATTCACTTGAATATAGCATCATCCCAGTATTCAAGAGGTAGACTAGGCAGGTGGACCCATACCGGTGATGATTTATTTAGATCCATTGTAGGGTCAAACCCCGGCTTCCAATGACATAATGCTAGACTATTCTTTCCATATACCCATGGTCTAGAAGAGAGGACCACAATCAAGTCTTTTGAAGTTGTGAATTTGAACAGAAAAATACCACCCATTATTGCACAAATTTCCACACTTCCTTTGAGATACTATTTAGTAGAAACCCATCTCTTGACCATATCCACTGAAAGATGAAGAGAGAGGAAATGACCCACCATCGTGTTTTCCATTGATGAAACAATCCTATCACTGGCTGAAACAGGGATAGAAAAGTTGGTGCTCGTAGTAGTAACTTCTTCTTCGGGGCAAGGAGAGGGGCCCTTGGGACTCTAAGTACTATTGGTCAACACATATTTCCATCCTTTGACTTCTAGTAAGACAATGACCACTAGCAAATTTGCACTAGAAAGAACCAAAATCATGGGTGACTTAGGCCGGCAAAAATCATAGGATCACTCAAACCAGACAAGCCAAGAGTGTCGCCTGAGGAACAAAAGTATGCATGCAAATAGGCAAGGATCGGGATAGCGGAGGATAGTGAGGGACCAAGACACCCCCTATGAAGATTCTATCATGTGCGTAGATAGTTTAAATGCGGTCAGAGGAGAGAGAGGTGAAATTTTTTTGCTAATTTATGTTTATAAATCTAATGTTAACTAGATTAGGCTCAATGGTGTACTTACTGAAACATGAGATTTCAGATTTAAGTTTCAAGCTATTATTTTTTATAATGTACTTGAAGGTTTTCCTCTAGTAGGAAAGATTAGTCATTAGATGGACCTAATTCTTGGAGCCATCTTCCCAAATATTACAACTTATCGTATGACTCTAGTAGAGAGTGAAGAGTTGAAAAAACAAGTGCAAGAGTTGTTGTGGAAGGGATTGATCAGAGAGGGATTGATTAGAGAGAGTTTGAGTTCATGTGTAGTACCTATATTACTAGCACCAAAGAAGGATGGGGAATGATGGATATGTATAGATTCTAGAGCCATCAAGAAGATTTCCATCAAGTATAGATTTCCCTTGTCAAGAATTGATGACATTGTGGATTGCTTGAGTGGACTTGAATACTTCATGAAGATAGATTTGAAGAGCAGATATAATCAGTTCCAAATTAGAGGAGATAAATTTAGAAGACAACCTTTAAAACCAAGAGGGCCTATATGAGTGGTTATTCATGCCTTTTGGGCTAACCAATGCACCGAACACATTTATGCAGCTTATTAATGAGGTATTGAAGGAATTTTTAGGAAAATTTGTTATTGTTTATTTGGATGATATTTTTATTTTTAGTAAAACATTAGAGGAGCACTTGATGCATATCCAAAGAGTTTTTGAGAAGCTCAGGGAGGAGAAGTTGTTGATTAATTTGAAGAAATGTAGTTTTGTGAAGAGAGATTTGGTGTATCTAGGATTTGTTGTCTTAGCAGAAGGTCTTAAAATGGATCTAGAGAAGGTGAGAGCTATCATTAAATGGCCTACCCCGAGGAGTGTTATAAAGATAAGATCATTTCATGGTCTAGCAAGTTTTTCACAAAAAATTTATTAAGAATTTCAATAGTATTTGTGTACCTCTAACTAAAGCAATGAGATGGGATAGAAAAGAGTTTAAGTGGACTACAAGAGTAGCCAAAAGTTACAGAGCAACCTATTTTAGAACTTCCAAATTTCAAAAAGGTCTTTCAAGTAGATTGTGATGCTAGTGGCATTGTCATAAGAGTTGTTTTGAGTCAAGAAGGTAATTCGGTTTCCTATTTTTCGTGAGAAGTTAAATGATGCTAAGAAGAAATATTCTATCTATGATCAATATTTTTTATGCCATAGTTTAGGCTTTGAAGAAATGGAAACACTATTTGTTTCCAAAAGATTTTTTTTAATATACTGATCACCAAGCTTTGCAGTATCTCAATAGTCAAAGAAAGTTAAATCAAAGGCACTTAAAATGGGTTGATTTTTTGTAAAGCTATACTTTTGTGTTGAAGCAAAAAAGTGGAAGGTCAAATAGAGTTGTAGATTCCTTAAGTATAAGGAAATATTTGTTGATAGACATGAATATAGAGTTTGTTGCATTCAATGAACTCAAGAGTTTGTATCCAGAAGATCTAGACTTTGCAAAAGATTGGAAGGATTGTTTGGAGCCTGTTACATTGGATAGGACAAGATGGTTGGATTTCTTAATCCAAGATTTGATGTTGTTTAGAGGAAGCCAATTATGCATTCCAAGGAGTTCTATGAGAGAGAATATAATCAAGGAGAAGCACACTGGAAGATTGGTTGGACATTTCGATTGAAATAAAACCATTGCATATGTTAGTGAGAATTATTACTGGCCATAGTTACAACAAGATGTGAAGAATTTTGTACAAAGTTGTAGAGTATGTCAGATGGTTAAAATGAACAAGTCAAAATACTAGATTGTATCAGCCATTACTTGTATCTAAGAGGCCATGGGAGGATATTAGAATGGATTTTTTCTTGGCTTTCCAAGGATGAAAAGAGAGCATGATTCCATATTTGTGGTGGTGGATATATTTTTCAAAGATGGCACATTTCATTTCATGTCATAAGACTAGTGATGTTCTTCATATTGTAGAGTTGTTTTTCAAAGAGGTGGTGAGACTACATGGTCTACCAAAGAGTATAGTTTTAGACAAAGATACCAGATTTATTGGTTGTTTCTAGAGGACATAATGGAAGAAGTTGAAGACATATTTGAAGTTTAGTTCTGCACACCATCCATAGAACGATGGACAAATAGAGGCAGTGAATAGGAGTTTGGGTAACCTACTAAGATGCTTAGTAGGAGATAAGCTCAAGGGATGGGATTTGATTATACCACATGTAGAATTCAGTTACAACAATTCTATCGATAGGAGCACTAGTAAATCACCATTCCAGATTGTGTATGGGAGTAATCTAAGAACTTCTTATGAACTAAGAAAAATATTGATAAGAGGGAGAAGTGTATGGGAGTAATCTAAGAACTTCTTATGAACTAAGAAAAATATTGATAAGAGGGAGAAGATTAGTGCTGAGGCTAAATATTTTTCTAAGCACTTGAAGAATTTGCATGAAGAAGTGAAGAAACATATTAATAAGATGAACTCGCAATATAAGGCCAAGGTGGCAGATCAGAAAAGGAGGCATAAGGAGTTCTAGGTAGGAGATGAATTCATGGTTCATTTGTGAAAGGAGAGGTTTGTAGTTGGTACATACAAGTTAAAGATGAATAAGTTTGGACCATGCAAGATCTTGAAGAAGCATGATTCAAGAAATGCATATGAGGTAGAGTTTTCTGGTAAAATTCATATTTCACATGTGTTTAACATTTTAGATTTAACAAAATATCATGAAGGGGGAATTAGTGAAGAAACAATAGAAGTAGAGTGGAATATTTTAGTACCTACTTCAGAAAAGGAGGAGATAGAAGAAATTTTTGATAGTCGTGTGGTAGAAGCACAAGAAATAGGAAATACATAGAGTACTTGGTGAAATGGAGAGGAAGTCCTATTGAATATTCATCATGGTTGTCTAAGGATGAGATTCATCATGGTTGTCTTGGTTTCCCTCTAACTCCTAAGAACTGATAGGGTCACTTTTCAAATTACCCTGGATGTCTAATACAGGAGCATCCAGTGGAGTAGGGAATTCTTGTATCACCAAAAGAATAAAATTTATTCTTATTTTTATTCAGTTGTTTTGAGTCCCATGATGGCACTTAATGGGTATAAGACAGTCAGAAGTCAAAAATAGCAAAAAATAGTCACTTACTATTTTTAGTAAGTCAGCCTAAACAAGCTCGTGTGGACCTGAAAATTTACCCAAGGAACAAAACTAAAAAAATAAATCTACTCGCAAAAGAATCACTCCAATACTTGCATGGTTTGGGAGAAATTAAATTTTCCATTCTGAGAAAAAATTCCAATGCAGTTTCAAATTTAGATATAAAACTTTAGAGGCCACGAAATAGCTTGAAAAGTGGATGAACTGACCTACAGTGGGTTCATGTGTTGTAGATCTCTTTCAAAATATCTTTGAGAGCTTTCCAATGATATGAAATAATATCAAATTGGAAACTTGGATCAAAAGTTATGGCCCCGTGAAGTTGCCCCTCTAAAAAGAGAATTTCATTAAAATTTCTTCCTAGGCCAAAAATCAAACGATGTTACTTTTGGCGCCAAAACAAAAAGGAAAGTTGCACTTTCTAGAACATTCTAGGGAAGTTATTGGATAAAATAAAAAGCGATATTAGGGGGGTTGTAGAAGGTGGCTCCATTAGTGTAGATTGTGGCTTTGAATAATAGTTTTTCTTTTAGAATTGATTTTGTCGTAATGAATCAAACCCATCAGGTTGTAGCATTGAAAGTTATGAATCTATAATTTCATTTTTTAAAAATAATTGAAAGTGGGTTATTTCTTGTCTCACATATTTTGTGTTGGTATCTATTGTTGTGTTTTGTGGGATTGGGCGATGTATCCCTAATCACAATATATTTTTATGGACTATAAAGAATATATTCCATTTCCTCCCACTAAAATATATAAAATGCATTTTCAAACAATCTATTAAAATGATGTACAAAATGATCATACACTAATTTGTATGTGTGTCGAATAAGCTAAGGATACTTTTTTAGTCTTACAAAATTGGTACAAAAGTTATCATGTTGGGAAACAACTATGGTCATGGATTAGAAAAGAAGTTTGATAATTGAATTCTTCTCTAGCACACGACTCATGGTTGTTTCCTAACAACACAATAACTTTTATATCAACTTTGTAAGACTAGAAAAGTATCCTTAGCTTAGTCCACACACATGCAAATTAATGTATCATCACTTTGTATGTCATTTTAATAGATTGCTGACAAGTCAAGAGAAGATTAATGTGGCTTCCATGTCACTCTCTAAATAAATAAGCAATTATTGTAAATTGTGTACCTTTTTAATAGACAAGGAAATGACTGTGGTATCAAACCACATTTTTTGGTATTCATGTTTTATGTTTCACAAAATCAAAGTCCACTTAATCCTCATGAGTTCCTTCTCCCTATCATAAAACAAAAGTTAATGGGACATAAAGTCTTCTTGCTTCAATTTCCACACTCTTGTCATATAGCAATGATTAATGGGAATGTGGTCACTTATCTTTTGTAAATATTCTTTGAACTATTTTATTGTTAATGATCACAAATCCTTTAGAAATGAATAGCATGGACTATATATATATATAAATTAATATTTATTTTTACAT
Organism: Sequoia sempervirens; assembly: GCA_007258455.2. NCBI lineage: Eukaryota > Viridiplantae > Streptophyta > Pinopsida > Cupressales > Cupressaceae > Sequoia > Sequoia sempervirens. The sequence continues at coordinate 165,863,245 of VDFB02058242.1, read as the reverse complement.
ATTGTTATTAACTAACCTTTACTATTTTTAAAATCTTAGGTCAAAAATATTTTTCATTCTAATATGCTCATAGTAGAGAATGCTTAACTATATATAACTTCTATGTGGAAGTGCATTCTTTATGATGTCTTCTTTATTTTTATATCCATTGTATTTCAGCTTTAGCAATATAAGTATAGCTTGACTTTTTATATATGAGAAACAACAAAATGATATCTATAAAGGAGTAACTACATGGATACAAAGGACATTTATTTCAATATCAATAGAGGAGTTTGTAACATATATTCTTGTAAATGATTTAGACAAATAAAGGTTGAATAAATTGACACTTTTCATTTTTTTTAATTGTGTTAAAATTTAATGATGAAAAAAAAAATATATCTTGATAGAAAATAATAGAGAATGTTCTATTTTGTTTAATAATCTCTCTAGACAAGAAGTAAATGTTGAAAACTACAAGAATTTCTGGTCTAATATTCTTAATAGGTTAGATTGTATGTAGTGAGAATGTAAATGGCTTTCTTGTATTGTATGCTATTTTTTATATTTTTCCCCTCCTAATTTTTAAAATTGTTTGATCTTTGGCTTTGAGATCCTATATTTTTATTGGATAAGAGGTGATGGGGTGGATTAATAGAAACAATTTTAATTTTTGTTGTATTAATTGTTTGATTTCATTGTAATGGTGAACCTCAGATTCACATATTTATTTTGGTGGTATCAAATATTTATTGATTGAAGTCTCTGATCTAGGCATTTACTACTTAGGATTAATGAGAGATGGGATGAGTGGTAGAAAATAGAACGTTTTATTGACGTCAAGATGAGAAGTAGAAGTTGAACATTTTAAATTATTTATTAAGCAGCAACCATGCATTGATTTGGTCCATATGTTTGAACAAATATCTTGTAGAATTATACAAATGGAAATATAATATTTGATATTAGTATTTTTAATTGTTTAGAAGTAAGTTGAAGTTACCATGAATAACATTTTATTTGATTTCATGTTCAAAATACAGTGAATGAGAAATGTTTATTATTTTGATATTTGCTTAATGATAGTTGTATAGATTTTAGTAATTCAATGAGATATATAATGTAAATTTAAAATGAATAATTACATTCAAATTACTAACATTAAAATAAAATATGATCAGAACCGTCAAAACTTTTGAAGCATGCTAAACTAATATGTTCCCACTTTCTCCCGCCGGCACTTCCTCCCACCACCAAAAAATAGTTTCCTTCATTTTGTACTAGCTCTCTTCAATCCTGCAGATTCTCTGAAAAGCAGTTGCGTTTTGCAATAATTTAAAAGTTGTTCCTATAGATAGGCATCATTCATAGAAAAAAGTATATTCCTATGGGTCCATAGTCTCCATCAACTATCATTTTATAGATGATTTAAATTGTCGATGGGACTTCAAAAATATGGAAAAGAGAAGCTATCTTCAGCAGTCTCTGTTAATAACATTAATTATATAATTATATAATTATATATATATACACACACGATGTTATTTGTCCTATTAAGGAAACTGTGGTGAAAGATCCGCTTACTGTTCCCACCTTCTCCCACAACACAAAAGCAGGATTGGTGTCCATCTCTTTGCATATTGCTTTCCTCAATCCTGCGGAGTCTCTAAGAAGCTTATTGTATTGTAGCAAGCAATCTTTTGCCTTTATTATGGATATTTCAGTCCTTGGATTTTTAACTGGTAGTGAGGGTATTTGTTCTGGGGTTTCGACTTCTAATTGTTTTTTCTTTGTTATCTTCACTTTAGGTAAGTTGTCATTTGGATGCCTTCCTATCATTTTGATTGGAGAAACTGTATGGAGAGCCTTCAAGAAAAGAAGACATTGGATTCCAGCAGGGTCTCTTGTTGTGGGTGCACTTGTTCTTCAATTCTTACCACTGCTTAACCAATCCTTCAATTTTCCTGGCAACGACCTTTCTGATCACCAGCAGGAGAAGGAAAAGAACAAGGAATTTAAAGCTTTGTCATACGTTTTTTCAAATATGAATGAAACACAGTTTGAAAACATACAACAATCCATGGACAAACGTTACAATTTACGTATTTTAGCTGGTAATTGGATGTCAGTTGTGAGTGGGAGAGTTTCCATGTTTGTGTTATTAGGTTGCTTGTTGCCTGGAGTAACACGGCCTCTCTCCACTGATTTGTGGAAAGACATGGCTGCGCTCATCATAAGTTCTTCTTTAGCTCTCTTCCATATTTCTTCTGAAGCCCTTTTTATTAATAAACTAGTACATGATTATACTGATTCCAGCCCATTTTTCTTCAATATGTGGAACGTTACAATGGTAGTAGTATTGGTAATTCTGGTTCTCCTTTTGGTCTCTGCTGCCATGGCAGGTGTCAGTATTAATACAACTTTATCTCATAAAATACCCACCATTTTTTTAGATCAAAATTTTAGTCATCAGTTTGTATGGGAGAAGGTTGAAGAACGAGCTAGTCAGTCATTACTTGTAGCTCGCACTGGCGATCCTCAATATATAGTGGCCAGATCGGTTCTCACCTCATCCATAGCTTTCCTCATTACCATTTGCAATGGATTTATTATTTTTGGAATTATCGTTAGTTTAGTTTTTTCAAATTCAGCTTTTCTCGACATTTGGTTTGTGCTTCGTTTGATGGTGATTGTAATGGGATCCATTATCATATACTGGAGATGCATCACAGCAGTGGTGTTCTACCCAAAAAGACTTGGATGGAAAATATCCAGCCTAGTACAATTTTTTCAGATAGAGAGCTTTTGGAAGAGTCATTTGCTTGAATTGATAGATAACTTCAGCACCAATGGAGAAAGCGGTGACAAGTCCCTGGGAAAATTGATGATGAGGGTGTGTAGCATCACCAGATTCCATAAATTGCTTTATGTGCTTCTTTACCTTCAGATGTTTTCCATCTTGTTCAGTAAATTTTGTTGGTTATTAGCACACTTGTTGTTTTCCAAGAAATATATGGCCAAACTTCTCACAGGTTCAGCATATGATGAATTCTCCAATCTGTCTGAAAGTAAAAGCCATACAAAAACTATATTGGGGAAGGGTTGTGATTATGATAAATATTTGAAATCATTGGTAGCCATGCAAGATGAGAATCCTGCTGGAGTATGGATAGCCAACAAAAGATCAATACAGGAAATAAAAGAACAGATGAAGAAAGGGGAAGACGAGGGGAGAAACTGCAATGAGTTGATATCATTGCTAAAGAACAAATCTTCACCAGATTTTTGTCATGAAAAATGTGTAAGGCTCCAAACTGGTTTTCTTACCAGATTGAAGATAGAAAGGGAGTTGGATGTTGAAAGGGAGATGAATGTGCAGAAGTCTTCCAGGAAGATGACAATGGTCTCGATAATTGTTGTCATCATTGAACTATCCTCATTTATTCAAGATCAAGCTGATGCTGTTAATATGGTTGATTCAGTTATGAAAGCTTGCTCTCAAGCGTGGAATATCATGGACATAATTGAAATTTCTGATGGTGAAACAGTTGAAGTCAATAAGGCAACAAACAATTTCTTCCAAAACCTGCTCAAAAGGCATAAATGGCTTGATTACCATCTTCCAACCAGCAGATTTGTTCAGAAGACCCCTGCAGCAGCCAAAAAATCCATGGAGAGTCTTTTTCAGAAAGGAAAACAAATATCCAATGAGTACCAGTCAAGAAAGTGGACTGAAATGCTAGCAGGTTACAACTTATACTCTTTAGGAGTATACATAAATTATCAGTCTACTAATGTGGAGGTGATCCTACATAAATTGCATGGTATTTTGGCAGATATGATAGGATCTTGCATAGTAAAAGCAGTGGGGGTGATAATGGAGGATTGCAAAAAACAGGCATCTCTGTATGATGAAGAAAATATTTTTAAAATTACAGGTGTTGCTGGAAAAGTAAAGGGACTCACTGAAAATTTGGGATGGAAATTAAAATGGAGTGCAGACGAGGAGACTCAATCCATTAAAACCATATTGGCAAGAGACCAGATTCCTCTAATAAAAAGGTTTGCAACATTTCAAATGGGATAGATCATCATGATATTTCATTTATCATAAATTATCTTGTATTAAAGGTACAGTTACAGTAGCTTATCTTTAAGTTTAGTAATTTCTTTTTGGTGTGCGTTCTCATTCTTCGAGAATTATCTGTTACTTGCAGTTTTGCAAGAGTTTAGAAAAATATATTATATAAATAAAAACAACATTATTAAGTTGTTTAATCAGATCAACGGACCCGGGTCTTCCACGATAATTTGGTTCTAAACTACACATTAAAGGTTTGGTTTTTGCTCTCGGTTCAACAAAACTACAACAAATCAAGTTGATTTATTACACAAAAAATGTTTGAGTAAATCGAACTCCTTTGAACATTTATGTGTACAAATATAACATTTAAAAGGAGAATAGACTGTGGAATGCAAATCACTCATTCAACAATATAAAATCGTAATAGTGAAATTTGCATAAGCCATTTAACCATATAAAATTATAGTAGGTGAAATTTGAATACCAAAATAAAATTTCATTCGATTTAATACAAATAAGGGGTGATTTTTGTGCTGAACTTGGTTTAATGAAAAACAATCATATTTTTATATATTCTATCGTCTATTATCTTGATATATTTTTTTTTTACACATTCATTATAAGTTAGTATATATTCTATATGTGCTTTTTTTAAAAATATTTTTATTTTCTTATTTTAGATAAGCTTGTAATATTTCAGATCGAAACCAAGTTGATTGTGATTGATCTCAAATTCAAATATTATAATTTCAAAGTGATGGTCTTTCTATTGATTTTTATTAGCTACCAAGAAGTAATCTGGATACATTGTGTGACTAATTTTTATGTCTTAGTATTTAAAGGCATTCAATATGTATATCATTTCATAGAAAAATCATAACATTTGATGAAGTAGAAATCATTGTAGAAAAAAACTTATTTAGAGCACTAAATAGAAAACACCACATTGAAATCTATATTTAAGACACCTACACGTTTGAGAACATTGTCTAATTTTTTCCAAGGCAATAAGGTTAGTCTAGTGAGAGAATTGACCCAAGAGAATTTTTCCATCACAATCCCACAACCTCTCTAATGTATTTCTAAGTACCACCATCCTTTCACATATGCAAATTTTTAAGATAAATGCAATGGATTGTAGTAAATTTGCATTCTATTATAGTGATCTAATTGATTACAAAGTGATCCCACACACAAGTCAATTAAAGGTGGTGATTTAAAAGTGATATCAAACATCTCATATCAAATGAGAGAATGAAGTATCCCTAATTTTAGGTTGTGAGTTATTCAAAATATCATTGTCAAGAAAAGAGATACATATGTAAAGCCATTTTAAATGAACTCTTGAGATATAGGTTTGGTTCTAGAGATGACCTAGATATTCTTGTGGGAGGTTAATATGTTTAGTGTGAGTATGCAAGATTATGTCATAAAACTTCTTTATCATTTAAGATATTACTTGTACTATAATTATGTAATTTATTTTTACTATTAATTAGGTTAATTGAATGAAATCAAAGATTTAATATTGATCAACCTAGATGAGCAACATAGAATTAAGAACTATGTTGAAGAATACCAAATAAATGAATATTTCAAAATTTTAATTTTATGAGGAGCGATGAGTACCTTAGAATTTGGAACTATAATGAAGAATAAGTATTGATGCTTAGTATAACTAGTTATCCTAATATGGAAAATATATATTGTATTCAACCACTATTTTGTGATCCATACAAAATTAAACTTTCTTAGGGTCAAAATTGAGCTCGACGAGAACCTTTTGTGTGTAATCCATTCACAATAATTTGATAGCATGAAAATTCTAGTCAAGTGTTAGTTTAATGCCTACATTAGAGTACAAACAAATAAAACTACATACCAACCAACTCTTATAAATATCACATGTTCATATAGTAACTACCTTAGGCATACATCACCTATACACAATGTGGATAGCTCCTACTTTTATCACATACACAATGTGACTGGATCATGTATACCTCATAGGTACATATGGTGACTAGCTAATGTATATATAATATCTACATAGATTGACTAGTTCATACACACATATAAAAATTACATAGTAACTAGCTTAGGCATACATCACATACAAACACCATATGAATAATTTAGACATACATCACATATACATAGTTTGACTAGATTATATACACAACACACATATACACCATGTGAATAACTTAACATCCTCACAAGTACACATAGTAACCAAATAGAAAAAATGAAGTCATTGCAACCTTACAACAAGTATCGTTCCCTTGTCTTGGTAAACTAAAAAATACAACCTTAACTACATTCTAGCCAAAAATAATAATTTCAATGTATCATATACTACACCATGGGTCACATCCTTTCTCCCAAATTACTAATACTATGATGATGAGATGAGAATCCCATACCACATTTTCATTATTAGTAAGGGCATAATTGTAGCAACACACAACATATGAGGATATTAATGCACATTTATGCATGGTTATTGAATCATACATACTAATTAATAGGAAAATGGTGGGTACTTTATGACTTAGATCATAGAACACCACTTTTCTGAAATAATTATTCAAGCATGCCCTAGGATCCCAAATTAGATTGACTATCAACACAAAGGTGAGTCAATTCTCAACAAGGAAGACCTGGGGAGGGTTTTTTAGGCTTCGAAGAGTTTACCACCAAGCAAAAGCTTGGAAAAGACAACTTAAAATTCAACTCACAAAACCTAGTAATGCAAGCCAAATAATGAGTGTGAATGACAAAATTAAACAATAGAAAGTTAGGATGTATGTACCTGGGAAGTCTTGAAATCTAACAAGGATTATGGAAATGCAAAAATGGTATCAAAATATGCTAGGGAGGACTAAGATGCCCTTACTATTATCTTAGTCTGATTACTATTTTTTGAGGGAAATATGAAATCTTCAGATGTAATAATAGAATTTGAAAGAATCTCTACAAAATACCCTTGGGAGGAATAAGATGCCCTTATTGTTGTCTTAGTATTGTCTTGAAATTTTTAAATCTCTTAATGTGACTTGAGGCTCAATCTCTCCACTTCCTTCTTTTCAAATCAGAGGTCTTGAAACTTCCAGATCAGGCCTGTAGGTGAGTTTCTGTGAAGATGACAACTTTTCAATGCAACTTTGCAACTTTCCACTTCAAATGATCTTCAAGTCTTCAAACTAAATCTACAAACATAAACATGCAAGCAGGGAAAAAATTGTTGATTGTTAGTAAATGGGAGTTTACCTTTTTCAAATGCCTTGTTTGTAATTAAACCTTGTAATGAAATAGAACAATGAAGGGAAATGATGAATGAACAAAGTGTTATGTTGTAACTTACCAAACCCTTGTTATGAAATCTGTATTGACTTGTGTGAAGTGGCTACCTTGAATGTAGATCTTAAAGTGCTTGAATTCTTGATAGATCTTTACTTGAATTGCTTGCTTGAGTCAAAACCCTACATCACAAATGTTAGCTAAAAAACACACATGATGTAAGAATCTACTTGACATGATGATTGAATCTTGATGATAGCTCCAAATTCTTGATGAACTACTCTTGTATGCTCTTGTGAACTCCAAGTTTCTAGAATGTATGCTCTCACAAAATTATTAGGTGAAAATGAGTGAAAGAACCTTGTATTTATACTTATCCATGCTTAATATCATGAAATTACACAACACCAAGTTGACATAAGAAATCATTAATTAAAGGAGGCTAAATCCCACCAAGATTTGAAACTAAATCTTGAAAATAACTTGAGGGGGACTAAGATGCCCTAGGTGGCATCTTAGTCCCGAGGCATGAAACTCAGGGCACAAAATCCAAAAGGGGGCCCATTTAAGGTGCATTTGAAATTAGGTTCTGATGACCTTTGGAGGAAAAAGACGCCTTAGGTGATGTCTTAGACCTAGTCCAAAAATCAAGGACACACAACTAGAATCATTAAATTAGATCATTTATCCTTTGATGATTGTTGAGATTAGCCATAAAAAGATATAATTTATTAGGCTTGTGGCTGCAAAATAGGACCAATTGAAACATAAATAGGGATAAATAAAGCAAGGCGGGCCTAAATAAGTGTGAAAATGAAAGGGTATGCATTTTCCTACACTACATTTAGCCCTAACTTTAGTGAGAGGATGAACTTGCTTCAAACTCACACTAAAGTAGCCAACCACACAATAAATAGGGGTTCAAATGTATGAATGCTAGTCAGATAGGATGCCAATAACCAAGAGGGTGGACATGCCCCAAGAATTAAGATCCTATGACAAACCAACATAGGCACAAAGGAACACACTTGTGGATGATATATGAAGTCATAACTAGATTGCTAACATACACCATCAAAGATAGAAAAAGGAAAACAAAAGAAAAGTAAAAAAGAAAATGCTATAGATTAATCTTCAACTAGCCATCCAATGCACTATGGACTGCATCTAGGATGTTTCTCCAAAAAGGGTTTACAAGTGGAGCATGTTGTATACTATGCAAACAAAATGCATGCTCACAAGGGCTAGTGAAGCTAGTTATCCACTAGGTGAGCCCTAAGAGGTCCATATCAAATTCATAACTCCATGACTACATGATAAGGACAAAAATGCATGCTCACAAGGGCTAGTGAAGCTAGTTGTCCAGTAGGTGATCCCCAAGGAACCATATCAAAGCCATACCTCCATGACTTTAATAAGGTACAAAAATGCAACACAACAAGAAAGAGGGATGTTTGAAGGGATTTTTCTTAGTTTGTGCAAGGTCTCTTCTTAGGAAACATTGTGCTTAATTTCTCCAAGAGAGGAAAATCCAAAGAAATTTCACACTCTTAGAGAAAATCAAACACGATGAAACATCACAAGAAAAATAAAATCGCACAATGAAACATGAGTTTTGATGTATTCCCCCACTTTAAATCAGTTGCTAACACCATTGTTGTGAGCAATTGATTTAAAGTAGAAGAATACATGAGATCATATTCAAAAAGCCCTACGTCAAGCCATATGTTTCTTATAAACTACACCATGAAAAGGGGATTCCCTCAAAAGATAACTTTGTATGTCACATGTGAGCCAACTTAAGGCGTGGTGTCCACTTCCCAAGCTTACTCTTATATATACATGAAAGGTGATCAACTAGCCAAAAGAGACAATGACAAGTTACATACGAGGACAAGGCTACCTAACCCCTTTCCCCCACTTAGTGCAAGACAAGGATGAGCCAAATAGGATGAAAGTAAGTATCAATTAGAGGAATTAGGTGCTTCAACAAAAGGAAGAGCACCATAATCCTTGAGATGTTGATTTTTTTTTATCAAATCCTTACATTCATTAGTAGAATGACCATGAAATCTATGATATGCACAAAATAAACTCTTGTAGTAAAAATTATTTTGTGTTCTTGGAGGGAGGAAAATCGAACGATCTTCTCAGAGTCTGGAAAATACACTTTCTTGATCAAGAGTAGAATATGTTGTTTAGTTATTTACACAAGATGTCATACACACAATGAATGATAAGGCCTTAGATGAAAATGAAGATAAAGGTGGTAAACCTAAATATTTCTTGAAAGACTATGGTATATCACTTTTCTTTGTATGTTCATTGTATCCATGTTTGGGAGGAACTTTGTATTCAAGACAATAACAATCTATCAATTTAGTTTAAGGGGATTTATGCTTATGAGAAGGATTGGTTTCTTCATAAGATCAAAAATCCTTTCTAGGTTTCTTAAATTTGTGCATCATCCCTTCATGAGGGATGGGAGTTAAATAGCCCCCATCACCACCATGGGGTAATGTTGTTGACATAGGATCAAGTTGAACAAATGAAACATAAGGTTGTTTTGGTTTAAATTGTGATATTTTACATTCTCCCATAAAGGGCGGTGTAAAATCTAATGAACCCCAATCATCAATAGAACTTGTGTCTGAAAGAGAATCATTTGTATATGACTCTTTGGAATTTGAGGGTGATATTTTTGATTCCTTATTGAAACGAGGCATAAAATCTACATTTGGTCCCCACTTATTACTAAAGAGTGTCATTATAGGTGAAAGGCAATTAGGATCAACTTGTATAGGTTCAAATTTTGACTTTGGAATGAAAGGATTAGGAGAGTTAGGAGTGTTGTGGTCACCAAAATGATTAATAGGAAAATGGTGGGTACTTTATGACTTAGATCATAGAACACCAATTTTATCCAACCAATCATTCAAGTATTCCCTAGGATCCCAAATTGGATTGACTATCAACACAAAGGTGAGTCAATTCTCAACAAGGAAGACCTAGGGACGGTTCTTTACACTTTGAAGGGTTCACCACCAAGCAAAAGCTTGGAAAATAAAACTCAACATTCAACTTACAAAACCTAGTAATGCAAGCTAAATAATGAGTTTGAATGGAAAAGTTAAGCAATAAAAAGTTAGGACGTATGTACCTAGGAAGTTTGGAGATGTAACAAGGATTCTGAAAATGTAAAAACTCTATCAAAATATGCTATGGAGGACTAAGACGCCCTTATTGTTGTCTTAGTCCTACTACTATTTTTCAAGGGAAATGTGAAATCTTTGAATGCCAAAATAGAATCTAAAATAATCTCTTCAAAATAACCTTGGGAGGACTAAGACACCCTTACTCTTATCTTAGCCTCATCTTGAATTTTTGAAATATTTGAATGTGATCTTGAGGCTCTATGCCTACACTTCCTTTTTCTAAGATCTCAAGTGTTAAAACATCTAGATCAGGCCTATAGGTGAGTTTCCATGAAGACAAAAAATTTGCACTGCAACTTTGCAAATTTGCACTTCAAATGATATTCAAGTATTCAATCTAAATTTTCAAACACAAAGATGCAAGATAGGAAAAACTTGTTGATTGTCAGTAAATGGGGTTTTTCCTTGGTCAAACCTCTTGTTGCTAATTAAGCCTTGGAATGAAATAGAATGAGGAAGGTAAATGATGAATGAACAAAGTGCTATGTTGCAACTCATCAAACCCTTGTTATGAAATCTATAAAATTGTGTGAAGTGGCTAGCTTGAATGTAGAACTTGAAATGCTTGATAGATCTTGAATTGAATTTCTTGCTTGAATCAAAACCTTACATTAAAAATGTTAGCTCAAAAACACACATGATTCAATAAGATCTTTGACATGATTCTTGAATCTTCATGATGGCTCCAAATGCTTGATGAATTGCTCTTGAATGCTCTTGTGAACTCCAATTTTCTAGATTGTGTGGGTGATCCCACAATAGTGGTTTACACTTTCTGGGAGATCCTAATTTTTGTTGAAATCACATATTTTCATAAAATATAATGATTTAATCCTTGAAAAGTTCCATTTAAAGGTGAAGAGTGTTTTATCCAACCACCTTAGATGAAACCCCCTTGGATAGAACCCCACTAGTTTTAAACCATACCTATAATAGAGTATCCTTTACACCTATCAAAATGTTGATAAAAAACAACCTTTGATTCACCTTTTGGGGGATCAAATGAATTCTTTTAAAATTTATTTTTTGTAAGTATGTAGTTGTTGAAAATTGAAGGTAAATTATGTAGCTTTAAAACTTTTAAACCCTATTTGACTTTAGATTTAAATAAGTGTTCTTTGTTCAATTATTTCAAGATGATTATTTGTTTAGATTCTTTTTACCATTTGTAGAAAGTAGATAGAAGTTGTAGAAGAATAAGACTAGAAGAAAGAAGTTGCACAAAATATACCATGGAGAAACCATTTCAGGAAAAGAATCCACCAAAAATTAATATATTATTTAATATCAAAATAAGATTACAATAATTACAATCCTTGCTTGATATGCTTATTTTTCCTTCAAAAAATATCTTCACATCCTACAATAAAATCTAATACAAACTCTCTTCAAATTTCTTGAGATAAATAGGAAATAATCAACCTTGTAAACTCCAAAGAGTTTACAATTACAAAGAACAATGCTTATCTCACAAAACCCACACCTATTCTTTGCAAGTAGAGTTCTACCATGAAGAACAATGTCAAAACAATTCCTTCATCCATTTGGGCATCCCAAACTGAAGTCATAACTCAACATTATTTCTGAAGATATCTTCTAAGCTTATCCTCAATAACCAAGAATGGGCCCACTTAAACCAACCTTATAAAATATCTTATCATGCAAAAGTGTTAACTCCAAGATGCCAACTTGGGTGCCCAAGGTCAATCCATGTCAATCTTTGTTAACTAAAACATATCTCTCCACCTTTCATGCAAACATCATGCATGAATGATTGCCCCCTGTTAATTGAAAGTATCAACTTGTTATCTAACATGCAAATGAATTCATTAGCCATGCAACTCAAGTCAACTAAAGTTAACTACATGAAACTTAAAATAACTAACATGCAACTGAAGATAATTGAACTGAACTGAACTAAGATGAACTGAAGCTGAACTGATAGTGCCACTCCACATGCATTATAATTATAATTCCCTATTTTGTAGGAAGACATGCATTACACAAGAGTTATCAATCCATCAAAAAATTAACTAAAAATAAGGTGTGCCCCACCTCCCACGTGTACACCCATATGATCCTATTTTATAGGAGCTCTCCTAGGGCATCCACACATGTTCTATTATTTAGGAATAATTACAAATGTCAATTTTCATGTGCATTCCATTTGAATTTAATCTCTTTCTAATCCTAGTGTTGGGGAACACTTTCCAAGGACTTAGGAGATACATGAAATATGTTTAGAATGTAATTAAATGGTATCCTATTTCCAATAGAATTCCTTATTATAAGCTTCCAAACGTGTATAATTTTAAATAAATTTAATTTGATTATTATATCTATTTTTAATTTCTTATGAATTAGGTTTTTCAACAAAAATCAAGTTCTTTGTTTTGCACATGTGGAAAAATAACAGATTATCAAAAAAAAAATTGAAAAATATCAATGCACTATATATTGATGAGCTTGATCCAAAAAAAAAATTGGATTTTGATACATACAAAAATAGTTATGTTTTAGTTAGTATATCATGTCTAAATTGTAACTTGTTTGAATTTGAAACATAATTAAGAAAAAAATATTCAGTGAAATACTATGAAACCAATTCTCTGCACTAGATATCATAGTTATGAATCTAAATTTGAAAAAATAGAATTTTATCCCTCATAGGAAAAAATGTGTTAACTAGTAACGTCACTCTTTAAAAATGGTGTTTACTATTAAAAACTAGTTTTTGAAGGAGATGGAAAATGAAGTGCATTCTAATTCAATTTTTTTTGAAAAATTAATATTTAGAATCTATAGAAAAAATATCACAAATAACTAGTTTTCATCATCTTTAAATTCCTCACTGTTTAGCCACTATAGGTTCCCAAAAGTGAGGATTTAGTTAAGAAAAATTAGTTCAATGTCAAGTTTGGCCAAAACTTGTAAACTAGTATCGTGGGATCACCTGTATGCTCTCAAAAAATTCTTATGTGAAAATGAGTGAAAGGACATTGTATTTATACTTATCCATGCTTAATATTCCTGAAATTACAGCACACAAAGCTAACATAAGAAATCATTAATTAAAGGAGGTTAAATCTCGCCAAGATTTGAAATTAAATCCTGAAAATAACTTAAGGGGAACTAAGACACCCTAGGTGGTGTCTTAGTCTCGAGGCATGAAACTTAAGGCACAAACTCCAAAAAGGGGCCCATTTAAGGTGCATTTGAAATCAAGGTTCGAAGACCTTTGGAGGACAAAGACACCCTAGGTGGCATCTTCGTCCTAGTCCAAAACTCAAGGACACACAACCAAAATTATTAAATTATCATTTATACTTTGATGATTGTTGGGATTAGCCATAAAGAGATATAATTTATTAGGCTTGTGGATGCAAAATAGGACCAATTAAGACATAAATCAAGATAAATAATGAAAGGTAGGCCCAAACAAGTGTGAAAATGCAAGGGTATGCATTTTCCTACACTACACATGCATGATTAGCAACTAGGATGAGGAAATATATGTGACCTACTACATGCATTTTACCATTAATTGGTTCACCAGAACTTAACCTTTAGGTACATCTCATCTGAAAGAGAGAATGTTGGTGCATGACATACTTCACCATGCATCCCATCATTTCTTAGTTCACTATTGACTATAATAGAAATAATGCATCCCATACTACTTGTGATTATTATTGGATGAGGTGTAAGTATAAGAAAATACATCACATAAGACAATTAATAAAAAATTTAAATCTTGTCAAATCATTCAAGTTAGTAGACCTTTCCATTTATTGCCTCCATACCAATGGAAAAATTTGGTCCAACCTTATGTTGGGTATATCATGTTATCTATCACCTATGTGGTATTGGTTAATTTTTCTAAGCCCTATCACACCATGAGTAGCTCTCAATTCATATTTCACCTCCATTCTACTAGTGAAAGATCACTAAACCCTATGGCATGGTACTATTATAGCCAAATAAAATTCTCTTGTATCATATCATGGATATCTCCTAAAATTATTAATGTTTGAGCTACTAGTGAAATCCAACTAATTCCTAACATATGGTAGATAGAACCTATCAATTATCACATACAAGACACAAGTGATAACTAAAAATTGTCTTTTATTAGAACTAGATGGTTATTTTATATAAAAGTAAGCATGATGAAGGTATCAAAAGGATTTAAAAATATTTCTTCTTGAATTGATTATAGATTTCTTAAAAATACGAGGGTATAGTCACTAATCTATAAAGGACCACAAAGATTTTAGGTCATAGGACCTCATAAAAAGGAATAAAATTATCCAACAAAAAAGTGTTCAAAAACAATATAGAACTAGAGAGTTTATAAGTTCCAACTTTCACTATATTTATTATGGTCATTCCATCCAAATGGAGGATCAATTTTAGAGATATTCTCATAGAGTCTAACCACTTCAAATTCACAACCTTCCTCAAGGGAAGACTATTTCTCTATCTTTCAACAACATTTCATCATTTTAATCTTCATCTTCTTCCCTAGAATAAGGCTAATATTTAGCTAACTTAATTTAAGACCTATTGAATATGGCTTGTTCGATATCCAAAAAATCCCAAATTTTATCTTTTGAAACCTTCAAGGTTAATTATATGTGCATAACTATAATGACCAATCTCCTTCAGACATAGATTAATCGAGAGTTTTACCAAAAGGTTAATACATAAATAAGGAAAGTGAATATTTTTTTATTGAAAACATAAAAAAAAATTGTCTTGCAACTGCATTTCACTTGCATGATCTTATAAAGAAAATAGCATTGTTTTTTTTAAAATTGAATCCTAATATCAAAACAAGATACAAAACCTTTTAGCATATAATTGATTAAGGTAAATAAAGAACTATAAGAGAATAGGGTTAGAGAACCTCGTCTGATTCTTTCTATCATTCAAGACTTGATATGCCACTAATGAGAGGGAAATGATCATCCCACTGCTTTATCTCCAACCATAGAATTAAGTGGTCCCTTGCACACTTCCTAACTAAAAGTGGCCCCACCCTTCAAATAAAGGTTGTGTTGTGAACCCTCTCAATTTCCATCTGAACTCTAGTGTGTATCGCCACTCAACTAACTCTATCACACTAATAAGGATTCCCTCCTACTAAGTATGAAAAATATGGTTAGCTAAGTGTTTAGAGTATGATGAACTGACAAGTACATGTGGTGGAAACAATAATCACTATGGTCATAGTTTGTGTACAATTGTACAACTGCTACAAGAGTGTAGTCAAGGTTCACCACCATGCTCAACTTAGAGAAAAATACTAACCTCTGGCTTAATAGACTACCTATCTTTCCGAACAAGCATGCTCAAAATATAATGCACATAGATAAAACACTATCAACCTCCTTGAGGTCACAATTTTAACCTTTCCTAGAACTTTCGCATTATTGGGTCAAACCAACACATTTTTGTCTGATGAAATAAGTTCAAGTTGTTAAAGAAGGAGAAGAAGGATATTATGGAAATTTTTGCACTATTGGAAACATAGACATGAATTGCATAATACTGCTTGATCTAGTGTTGTCATTGATTTCAACATTGTTATGATTAGATTCGTATGTTCTAGAAGTGCTACATAAGATACATGTACAAATTAAGTTGGTCCAAAAAATATGGTTATGGCATACTTCACCATTAATTTGGCATAATTTTCTAGTTCACTAGTGAATATGATGGAAATAATGCATCCCATACTACTTTGATTATGATTGGATGATGTGTAAGTATCACAAAATGCATCACAAAAGACCAGTAATAAAATTTATAAATTTTAAAGAATCATTCATATTAGTAGGCCTTGGCATATATCACCTACATACCAATGGAAAAATTTGGTCTAACCTCATATGGGGTATATCATGACATCTATCATTTGTGTGGTAATAGTGAAATTTTTCTAAGCTCTATCACACCATGAGTATGTCTCAACATATTTCACCTTCATGCTACTAATGAAATATAACTTAACCTTATGGAATGATACTATTATGGCATGATATCAGGGATAGCTCCTAACATTCTTCCTGTTTGAGCTACTAGTGAAATCCAACTAAATCCTAACATATGGTAGATAGAACCTATCAACTATCACATACATGACACTAGTGATAACTAACAATTTCTACTTTTATTAGAATTAGATGGTTATTTTATAGAAAAGTAGCATGATCAAGATATCACAAGGATTCAAAAATATTTTTTCTTCAATTGATTGTAGATTACTAAAAAAGACTAGGGTATAGTTACTAATTAGGAAAGGAGCACAAAGATTTTAGGTCAGAAGATCTCAAAAAAAGGAATAAAATTCTCCAACAAAAAAGTGTTCAAATACAATATAGAACTAGAGAGTTTAGAACTTCTAACTTTCACTATATTTATTATAGGACCATTCCATCCAAATGGAGGATCAATTTAAGAGATATTCTCATACGATCTAACCACTTCAAATTCACAACCTTCCTCAAGGGCACATAGTTTCTCTTTGAGTCTCATATCTTGCCTAGTAGCTATTCTCATTGTAGTTTTTCCCATATTAGGTTTTCCATCTATATTTGGAATAATGTGTACACTTGTGTCTTCTTTATCTCTACATGTTCATTTAATCTACATTAAAATATTTTGAGGATAAGTTTTAAACTATCTATTAATTCACTCCCCTCTTAGTAGATAGTTGTGTTCCAACATTAGAAGGGTTACGGTCTAGAGTAGCACTATTCATAGACACCTTACAAGTAACAACATTAAAAACACTAACATCTCTACTTGAAATCAAATTAGTACTTGAAGCATTCAATTTCAATGGTACATACTTGAGCCATCTATTTCTTGGTAGAAATTTAGGTTGAAATGACTATGATTCCTTGATTATGTTCTCCCAAGCCACTATGATCATCATATCCTTTTTGTTGCATAATGGAAAAACATTTACCATATTGATCTATAGGAAACTGAAATTTCTCTTGGTTTTCTTCATCTTGGTATATCCATGTAGAAATATCATCACCAACAAACTCATCATCTAGTTCTCTTCACTTAGAAAAAGTGGTGGGACACTGATATTGTATAATAACATTTGATTCTTTTGAATTAGACTTGATTTACCATAAGAATTGGGAGAAGTAGGTAACTTTCCAATGCAAAAGGAATCTACCATAGTATATTCATTACATCCCTTGTCTTGGATATGGACCTTGTGTATAGGAAGGTATATGGAATGAAATTAATGTGGGATACGAAATGAAATGAAAATGTGGTAAGTGATGAAGGATTAATATAATGTGAGGAGGTGGTAAGTGAATATTCTTTCATTTAATTGGTCCTTGACATTTAGGAATACCCTTCAAGTTGTTGCACTACTAAAAAGGGTTAGGATCCCTATATATGGTAATATCTACTCCATTATAACGTAAGTTGAGACATTGGTGATCAGTAGAGGTAATGACCTTCATGCCATGAATCTATGGATGACCAAGGAGTAGATTATAGGGAAGGTCCAAATCTAAGACCTGACATATTGTGTTCTCTATTGTTGGACCAACTCTGATGGGAAGGGTAATGGAACCCTCTAAGGAACATTTTTCATAATCATAAGCCTTTATTTCAATGCTCTTAGAAGCATAAATACTTTCCTCATAAAATCCCAATATAGTGACTGATTTCATAGTACAAATATTCAAGCTAGGTCTACCATCTACCAAGACTCATCTAATTTAATGCTTATTATTAAAGACTTCTAGGTGGAGGGTATCCTTATGATGGGGCCTATCAAAAGGGACATCATGTTCAGTGAAAGTGACATGGTGTGTAGAAACTAGATACCCAAAAATTTCATGAAATTGATTAGCATCTAGATCTGTAGGAATAGATGAATCTTGCAATGCTTTATCCAAGGTAGCTCTATGTGTGACTGATGTGCACAATAGCTCAAGAATAGAAATTTGGATAGGGGTTTTAACTACATGGTCCAAAAGATTATATTAATTAGATGGTTCAATTCTACAAGTGGCTCCTTGCAAAACCACTTTGGATATACTGGTAGTCACAACACACTCAGGGATTTTTCCTTTGATCGTTATGGTAAAGACATTGTTGTCTACTTATTGGATATTGTTAACTATGTACTCATAAGCCACATTTGCATAATTGATATTTGTATTAGTCTTTGATCCTCAGTTGGAGGCTTTTCCTTAACCATGGTTTTGAAAAGGGTCCTTGAAGATTGTATGATCTATATTGGAGGATGGAATAGGGTCATCAATCATTATAGGGTAAAAGCAGAAACCTATGTCATACTTTATAAAAGAATCAGGCAATAGCAAAAAAATAAATTGAACTTCAACCACATAAAAGTGGTCATTATGTTTTGAATTTCAAAATGATGTAAAATAATGAAATGTACAACTTTAGATGAAGTTTATTCTTGTAATTTTTTAGATTTTTTAAAAGTCATTTTCAATATTTTTTTATCAATTTAAGAATAGATTTTGGAATGTTGAAAATTTTAGAAAAAAGTTGACATTCACGGGACATCAAGAAACAAATTGAAACAAACTTCATTTTTCCTTGATTTTTTTTTCTCCAAATAGGTGACTTCAATATCTAATGCATGGAAAAAATAAAATTATTTTGATTTATATTTTTCCAGTAATAACGTTTTAAAGTCAAACATGTCAGAATTTGATAATTTTTATTAGACGTCAACTATTCTCTATTTTTTTTATTATTTAAAAAAAAACAAATTATACTATTTTGAAGAGGAATCTCTCCTCTACTAGACCATATATTTAAAAAAAAAATTAATATGTTTAACTATTTTTTTAAATTTCTAATTAGCCTCTTTTTTAACTTTAATAACCTTGAGATTCTCCTATTTTGTTCACAATAATGGTTGAGAGCTTGGGAAGAAATATTAAAAGATTGATTGAACAAAGGTCTCTTGCTGGGCTTAGACCTTCTTCTACTAATTTGATTTGTTCTCACCAATAGTTTGTTGATGACACTATTCTAATGGGAAGATCAATGGTGACTAAGGATAATACTTTGAAAAAAATATTGGACGTGTATGAGAAGGGGACTAGGCAGATGGTCAAGAGACAAAAGAGCTCCCTTTATTTCTTTAATACCCATGAGCATAGACAGATAAAGATTACTAGAATCCTTGGTTGTAGAGGGGAATTCTTACCCTCTACCTATCTTGGATTACCTCTGTGCCTTAAACATTTGGAATCCTTTTTGTGTTCACTAGTTGATAGGTTTAGTTTAAGAAGTTGGAAAGATGGAAAGAAGCTCTTCTAAGTCAAGAAGGAAAAATTCAACTCCTCAAATCTTCTCTTCAAAATCTCCCAGTTTATGCTTTAGGCCTTTTCAAAATACCTACTAAATATGTGAAGGCCATTGAGAAGATTAAAAAATGATTCCTTTGGTCTGGCATGGAGGAGAAAAAGAGGATGCCTCTAATAGGATGGGATTTGGTTTGCAGACTGAAATCCATGGGGGGATTAGGTCTTAGAAAAAATAGAATGATTAATAAGACTCTTCTTGCTAAACAAATATAGAGATCATTTTCTTTTGATGGAGAATGGAAATATTTTTTATTTAAATTAAATATATGATCAATTGTGTGTCCCTCAAAGCCTTGCTAGATTCTCCTATTCTGCCCCATGGTTTACCTTGTTGGAATGACATGATTGCTGGTAGAAATATTTTGGAATTAGGGGTTGGTTGGCACATTAGAAGCGGAAATATAGCTAGGTTCTAGGAGGACAAATGGATTTTTAAGGATCCCCTAATAAAAATTGAAAGATTCAACAAATGGGTTGATTTTTGCAAATCAAATTTTGGAGAGTATGTTAAAGATTATTGGAGTGAAGGAGATTGGGTGGATTTGTGTATGGTTAGCTAGGAGTTGGCTCTAATTCAATATTGCTTGATGGCTATCAGATTGGGACAAAATTAGTTGGATGATCATCTTATCTGGTTCGACAACCCTTCAGGTAACTACTCTATTTCATCGGTTGTCTCTCTATTGTCCCTTTCTCAAATCCCCCCTCCTTTCTGGTCTAAAGTGTGGATAAAACACTTGACCCCTAAAGTCAATATTTTCTTCTAGATTCTACTTCAAAATAAGGTACTCATGGTGGATAATCTTTGCAAACGGGGATTAAAAATCCCCAACAGATGTTACCTTTGAAAAAGTGAGGCAGAGTCAACAAACCATTTGTTTCTCCACTGCTCATTTTTTGCTACAATCTGGGGAAAATTTCTGGCTCTCTAGAATAAATCTTGGGTGTTCCCCCTATCCATTGAAGATTTCTTCTCACAAAAGAAAGCCAAATCTCAAAATACTTTCATTCAAAGGTTATGGGATTTTATTTTCCCTTTTGTTGTTTGGGGAGTGTGGAAAGACTGTAATAATAGAAGTTTTAGGGAAAAGGAGATGTCATAGATTAATGGTTTTTTTTTTTTTAAAAAGGCTAATAAAGGAAAACATCAATGTTATTCCCCAAAAATATTTTAATCTTGAGGTTGCGGTGTGCACTCCCTATGATCTAATGATAGCCAAGTATTGGAATCTCAAAATGGATGTATCTAAGGCATCCAAGCTAGCTAAGAAAGATAGGGAGGGGGTGCGCTAGACCTTTCCACCAAATGGCTGGACTAAAGCCAATTTGATGGCATTGTGAAGGGCAATCCGGGGATGGCTGGAAGTGGAGGTGTGTTAAGGGACTCAAATGGTAACTTATTGGTGGTTGTGGCCATTTCCCTTAGTTATCAAACCAACCATGTGGCAGAGGCTATAGGAGTTTTTCAAGTTTTAAATTTAGCACATAATCTGAATATAAAATATTTATGGCTCGAAGGGGACTCTAAAAACATCATTAACTATATCCTAGGTAGGACCCTCCCCCCTCCTGGCCTATTAAGAATTGGATTGAAGATACTAAATCTATATTAGATAAGTTTGAAATATTTAAAATCTCTCACATCTACAAGGAAGCTAACAGTGTGGTGGATTACATTGAAAATGAGGGGGTTAAACGAGGAGGTTTGAATATGTGGAAAAATTTTAGGGACTTGGGAGATGAAGTTAGGGCCTTATTAGATTATGATGTTACACATAGGAGGGTATGTGCAGGATCATGATGGGCCAAAAAGTGGCAATATGATGGGTATTTGTAGGGTATGTGGCTGACAACTTTTTTTTACCAAAAAATGATGAAATAAAAAAGATTTTTAAAGGAGATTCTTAGCTTTCCACCAATATAAATTATGCTTTACTTTGAATTTAATAACTAATTATTATTCATTTTCTATTTGAATTACGACTAAAGTACTGATTGATAGGTTGATTGATAAACATCTACAGCTTTCAAATGGTATCATATTTTTGGAATCCAAAACATGCATTGCATTCTATGCTTCACATACTATAGGATTAAAAAAGGAAAAATTGAATTTCATGAAGTTTTGACCATGTTAAGATGGTCAAACATACAAGTTTTTATATTTTTTAAAAAATTTAATAAAAAAATCATAATTAATTATTTACTTGAAAAAAATTACAAAAAAATATGCATTACATCCGAACATGAGTCCTCTACTTATGTCTAAAATATTATAAAAAAATAATATCATTTTATTGTGGTTAGTTTGGTCAGTCAAACACCTACTTATTTTTTCCCTGAAATTTAAGTACTACTACATTGAAATTTCAAATTTTCACTAAATAGATTTTTTTTAAAATAAACCTAGTAGTTTAGAGACTACATTCATTTTTTATAGATTCTATTCTTACATATTTTTG
This sequence comes from Sequoia sempervirens, assembly GCA_007258455.2. Classification (NCBI taxonomy): domain Eukaryota; kingdom Viridiplantae; phylum Streptophyta; class Pinopsida; order Cupressales; family Cupressaceae; genus Sequoia; species Sequoia sempervirens. Next base: position 165,840,810 of record VDFB02058242.1, on the reverse strand, counting down.
AAATAAGATAGTTAACTTATTAAAAATTTTATGTCAAGTTGTCTAACTCTGATTTTTCTGAATTTTTTGCCATTAAGGGACTATTTTTTCCGTGATGATCTTGCACATACCTAGGAAAGAAGAAAATATCTTTAATGATGATAGGGAAATTGTTTAAGTACATCAAAATCAAGAGATTTGATGGGGTCATGTCAAATAACTTAGCTGGTAAGAAAAAGCGGCATGGTTTGTGGGTTCATTGGAATTGTTGCCTAAACTTTCTATAGGTTTTCGGTGCTAGTAGAGATTGCAGTGAGGTGCATGCAAATATGGGGGGAGATAGAAAAAGAATTGAGCCAAATAGCTACGAAATGCACACAAGGAATGCTAAGGTCTAGATACAGGTTGAGCAAGGTGGTTTGGTTCCATTCCTTGAAAAACTTCATGGCCCTAATCTTAAGGCCATTGACTACTTTGAGAAGAACTGGAATAATGGAGAAATTATCCTCTTTGGGAGAAAGATGAAATTGGATGAGAAAATTATAAGAGAGGTGACTAGAATGTCCACTAAGGGCATGAAATTTTATCGTGACAGAAGGTTTTCAGATGAGGTGGTAATCAATTTCCCAAAGAAAGAAAAGGAGAAACTGAAACTAGTCAAAGTTTCCAATAGCTATTTTGAAATCGACTCCATCAAGGCACTTTGGAGAAAGATTCTTTGTGTCATTATGGAGTATATTACCTTGGACAGGAGATTCACCAAAGTTTATGGTTATCATTTTTCTCTCCTTAACCACTTCTACCATAAGGTACAAATTTATTTACCTCATTACTTGTTCTTTTCATCGAGCAATAGCCTTGAGGATGATGCAGGAGCATCCAGTGGTGTGAGGGAAATCTTGCATCACCCAAAAATATGATTTCCATTTATTTTCCTATTGTTTTCTTTTTGTAGATGTTTTTCAATTTTTGGATACCCTTTTTGTCGAATAAGACTTTCCAACTTTCAGAACTGCTTTTCTGCTTTTTCTACTCAACTGCTATTTTTAGCAGGTGTGAATTTTAAGGCATGGGAAGACAAAAATTTTTGGGAAGGTTTACGATGGAAAAAAAATCACTTTGGAAAAATAATTAGGTCAAGATAATTCATGGTTTGATAGTTATTCAAGTTCTAGTTTGTGCTTTTTTCTCTGAAAAACATTTTTGAGTCTAGTTTGATGCACTAAACGGTCCCGTATGGGCCCAAAAATCGTCAAAATTAGCAAAGCTAGTTCTTAGCACATTCCTTACTTCGATACCTTTCCAACGATGCAAATAGTTCAAAAAATAGAGTCCCAGATCAAAAGTTATGGCTTTTGGAAGTTGGTTGATTTTTGGAAAATTGCCAATTTTTGAATTAGCACTCAATTTTTGAAATTCAAATTGTAATTTTGGCACCAAATCGCAAAAAATCTTATCTCGAATATTTTTTTTGGCTCCAAACCAAAAATGGCTTATTTATGGGCTTATTTATGGGCTTCTTTCTGATTTTTGGGTAACTTTTTTTGGGAAGAGAGTTTGCATGGTGCGAAAGTGGGATCTGGGTAATTTTCTATAAGTCTGTAATTTGCATGTATCACAGAGCTCGAGGATTTGAGATCCTCTGCATGTAAGAGTTCCATATTTTTTAATAAAATATTATTCTCTATTTTGTGAGTGTTATTCTATGTCTCAGGTTTGCTCCCTCCTCAGGTGGTATCAGAGCGGGTTTTCTTGAGCGTGTGGATAGATCGCTGATCTTGAGGAAGTTTGCATTGGGACCGTGGTTGTGGGTTTGAGGTATTCAAGATGCCTCCAATAGTGATTCTTGGTAGGCATGGTGGTGCTAGAGGTGGTGGAAATGTTGGTGGAAGAGATCCATATGTGACTGAGGGTTTCAGAGCCCTCTAGAGACAAATTGATGCATCGCAGGAACAAATGAGAAGAGGGTTAGACCTTGGAAAAAGAGGAGAAAGAGAAGATGAAGAAGAGGTGGAAGATTCAGACATAGAAGAGGAAGAAGCAATTGATCAAGATTAGATGCAACTGATAAGGGCCATTTCAAAGATCAGAAAAAGACCCAGGATAGAAGTCCCCATTTATTCCGAAAGTCTGAACCCAAAAGAGTTGATTGACTCGATCAACAAGCTAGAAGAATATTTTGAGTATGAAGAAGTAGAGGACCTAGATCAGGTTAAGTTTGCAAAAATGAAGCTGAAGGGCCATGCTAATATTTGGTGGAAAGAGGTCCATTTGGAGAGATATCGAAGAGGAAAAGGAAAGATCAACAGTTGCGATTGCATGGTGGAGAAACTGAAGAAGCGGTTCATACCAGTGGACTACGAGTTAGATCTGCTAAAGAAATTGTAAGGGTTGAAGCAAGGGAGTAGATCTATGAAAGAATACACAAAATATTTTCACAAGATGATCATTAGAATGGACCATGCAGAGGCCAACAAGGAGAAGGTAGCCTGTTATCGTAATGGGTTACGATCGAGCATTCAAGAAGAGCTAAGCTTGGTCAGAATGACCACCATTGAGGATGCATAGTAGTTTTCTTTGAAATTTGAGGAGAAGTTGAACAAAAGATTTCAAAGCAAGAAAAAAGGGTGAGGAGGTTAAATTAGAAGGTGTAGTGGAAGATCTTCTAGGAGCAGAAATGAGGATGAAAGAAAAAATGAAGATGTGGGTATCAGTCCAAGCCAGAAGAATCATAACTTTTACCGCCCTCATGATCAAAATAGTGGTGATCAAAGAGGTAGAGGAAGAGGAAGATCTGGGCCAAGACCCAAAAAAGGTGGTTTCAGAGGAACTTGTTTCCATTGTGTTGAAGAAGAGCATCGAGGCTACGAATGTCCACAACACCAAGGAAGGACACACAGAAGGCCGAAAGGTCATGGAAGGGTTGCACATGTAGATGAGGAGGCTCAATCTTAGCATTTAGATGATGCAAAAAGGGGAGAAGCCCTAGTGGTCAGAAGAGACCTGGTGATTAAAGAGAAGGAGCCAGAACAAAGGAAAATTTTGTACCTGACAAGGTGCAAGTGCGAAGCCAAATGTTGTGATGTATGCGACTGAGGGTTTCAGAGACCTCCAGAGACAAATTGATGCATTGCAAGAACAAATGAGACGAGGATTAGACCTGGGAAAGAGAGGAGAAAGAGAAGATGAAGAAGAGGTGGAAGATTCAGACATAGAAGAGGAAGAAGAAGCAATTGATCAAGATTAGATGCGACTGATAAGGGCCATTTCGAAGATCAGAAAAAGACCCAGGATAGAAGTCCCCAGTTATTCCGGAAGTCTAAACCCGAAAGAGTTGATCGACTCAATCAACAAGCTAGAAGAATATTTTGAGTATGAAGAAGTAGAGGACCTAGATCAGGTTAAATTTGCAAAAATGAAGCTGAAGGGCCATGCTAATATTTGGTGGAAAGAGGTCCAGTTGGAGAGATATCGAAGAGGAAAAGGAAAGATCAATAGTTGGGATTGCATGGTGGAGAAACTGAAGAAGCGGTTCATACAAGTGGACTACGAGTTAGATATCCTGAAGAAATTGTAAGGTTTGAAGCAAGGGAGTAGATCTATGAAAGAATACACAAAATATTTTCACAAGATGATCATCAGAACGGGCCATGCAGAGGCCAACAAGGAGAAGGTATCCTATTATCTTAATGGGTTACAATCGAGCATTCAAGAAGAGCTAAGCCTGGTCAGAATGACCACCATTGAGGATGCATACTAGTTTTCTTCAAAAGTTGAGGAGAAGTTGAACAAAAGATTTAAAAGCAAGCAAAAAGGATGAGGAGGTTAAAGTAGAAGGTGTAGTGGAAGATCTTCTAGGAGCAGAAATGAGGATGAAAGAAAAAATGAAGATGTGGGTACCAGTCCAAGCTAGAAGAATGATAACTTCTACCGCCCTCATGATCAAAATAGTGGTGATCAAAGAGGTAGAGGAAGAGGAAGATCTGGGCCAAGACCCAAAAGAGGTTGTTTCCATTGTGTTGAAGAAGAGCATCGAGGCTACGAATGTCCACAACACCAAGGACACACAGAAGGCCGAAAGGTCATGGAAGGGTTGCACATGTAGATGAGGAGGCTCAATCTGAGCATTCAGATGATGCAAAAAGGGGAGAATCCCTAGTGGTCAGAAGAGCCTTGGTGATTAAAGAGAAGGAGCCAAAACAAAGGAAAATTTTGTACCCGACAAGGTGCAAGTGTGAAGAGAAATGTTGTGATGTCATTATTGATAGTGGGAGCACCAATAATATAGTGTCAGAAGAGATGGTTACGAAGTTGAAGCTAAAAACTGAAAGGCATCCACATCCATATCTGATTGCTTGGTTTTAGAAAGACCACAAATTTTTGGTCAATGAGCAGTGCCTGGTGAAGTTCAAGATCGGAAGTTATCATGATGAGGCACTCTATGATATCATCCCCATGCATGCATGTCACATGTTGTTGGGGAGGCTGTGGAAGTTTGATAGGCATGCTGTACATGATGGCAATGCAAACACTTATTCCTTTATTAAGGATAGAGTTTGCCATAAGTTGAAACCCTTGAAGAAGGACGAAGAAAATGTATACAATACTGCTAGAATTTGTTTTTTGATGGAAGGAAATTTTTAGAAGACATGAAGGATGAATGTATGTGTTATGCATTGATTCTTAGAATGGATAAGGAAGTTAGTGAGAAGGTGCCAGTAAAAGTTTTTGGATTATTGAATGAGTTTCAGGATATTGTTTTTGATAATGTACCTAAGTGTTTACCACCAATGAGGAAGATCACTCATCAAATTGACCTGATCCCTGGAGCCAGTTTGCTGAATAAGGCAGCTCATAGAATAACTCTTGTAGAAAATGAGGAGTTGAACAAAAAAGTCTAGGAGTTGTTGAGAAAGGGTTTGATTAGAGAGACTTTGAGCCCATGTGCAGTACCTACAGTACTAGCACCAAAGAAGGATGGGGAGTCGAGGATGTGTACAGACTCCCGGGCCATAAACAAGATAACAATCAAGTACAAATTTTCCTTGCCACGGATGGATGACCTGATGGACTATTTGAATGGAGCTCAATACTTCACAAAGATCAATCTGAAGAGTGGATATCACCAGATCTAGATTCAAGAGGGTAATGAATGGAAGACTGCATGTACGAGTGGTTATTCATTCCTTTTTGGCTAACCAATGCACTAAGCACATTCATGAGGCTCATGAATGAGGTATTGAAAGAGTTTCTAGGAAGTTTTGTCATTATGTATTTAGATGATATTTTGATTTTCAGTAAGACCTTGGATGAGCATTTAATGCATATTCCTAGGGTTTTTGAGAAGTTGAGAGAGGAGAAACTATTGATAAATTTGAAAAAGTGTAGTTTTGTGAAGGAGTTATTGTACTTGGGGTTTGTTGTCTCGGTAGAAGGTCTTAAGATGGATGCAAAGAAGGTGAAGGCTATTCTAGAATGGCCTATCCCAAGAACTGCTACTGAGTTGAGATCTTTCCATGGTTTGGCTAGTTTTTACAAAAAATTCATTAAAAACTTCAGCAGTATTTGTACACCCCTGACTAAAACAATGAGAGGGGATAGAAAAGAGTTCAAGTGGAGCACTGGAGTAGTGAAGATTTTTGATCTGTTGAAGCAGAAGGTGATAGAGCAACTAATTTTACCCCTCCCAGATTTCAATAAGGTGTTTCAAGTGGATTCTGATGCCAGTGGTTGTGCCATTGGAGCAGTGATGAGCCAAGAAGGTAAGCCCATTGCCTATTTTAGTGAAAATTTAAATGATGCAAAGAGAAAGTATTATGTATATGATAAGGAATTTTATGCAATAGTTCAAGCATTAAAGAAATGGAGACATTATCTATAATCGAAGCAGTTTGTTTTGTTTACTGATCATCAAGCATTATAGTACCAGAGTAGTCAGGGAAAATTAAACCAGAGGCATACGAAATGGGTAGAATTTTTGCAAAGTTATACCTTTGTTTTAAAGCATAGGAGTGGGAAGTTGAATAGGGTTACAGATGCCTTAAGTAGGAGGAAAAAATTGTTGATAGAGATGCAGATTGAAGTGGTTGGGTTCAATGAACTCAAGTCATTGTATGCTAAAGATCTTGATTTTGCAGAAGCTTGAAAAGCTTGCAAGGAGCCTGTTATAGTTGACAGGATGAAGTGGCTAGATTTCATAATCCAAGATGGAATGTTGTTTAAGGGAATTCAATTGTATATTCCAAAGAGTTCCATGAGGGAGAACCTGATAAAGGAGAAGCACAGTGGAGGAATGGCAGGACATTTTGGTCGGGATAAGACCATTTCCATTATAAATGAGCATTATTATTGGCCCCAGTTACCACAGGATGTGAACAAGTTTGTGTAGAGTTGCAGGGTATGTCAAATGGCTAAGGAGTGAGCTAGAATATTAGGTTGTATTGGCCCTTACTTGTAACAAAGAGGCCATGGGAGGATATAAGTATGGACTTTATTCTTTATTTTCCAAGGACACAGTGAGGGAATGATTCAGTATTTGTGGTAGTTGACATGTTTTCGAAGATGGCACATTTCATCCCCTGCCAGAAGACCCATGATGCAGTCCACATTGATGACTTGTTCTTCAAAGATGTGGTGAGGATACATGGTCTGCCAAAGACTATAGTCTCAGATCGTGACACAAATTTTTTTGGGTACTTTTGGAGGACATTGTGGAAAAAGTTGAAAATAGAGTTGAAGTTCAGTTCTGCATACCATCCACAAACTGATGGGCAGACTGAGGTTGTGAATAGAAGTCTAGGTAACCTACTGAGATGTTTGGTAGAAGATAAACCCAAGGGATGGGACTTGATCTATCCCTAAGCAGAATTTTCTTACAACAATTCTATCAACAGAAGCACTGGGAGATCACCATTCCAGATTGTGTATGGAGGTAGTCTCAGGACCGCTCCAGAATTGAGGAAGATGGACCAAGAGAAGAAGACAAGTTTCAAAGCTAAATAATTTCTAGAGCACATGAAGAATATACAAGAGAAGTTAAGAGAATATATTAACAAGATGAATATGCACTATAAGGCTAAGGTAGATCAAAAGAGGAGGCATAAGGAGTTTCAGATTCGTGATGAAGTGATGGTCCACTTGAGGAAAGAAAGGTTTCTAGAGGGAACATATAACAAATTGAAGATGAAGAAGTTCGGTCCCTGTAAAATTTTGAAGAGGCATGAATTAGGGAATGCATATGAGGTAGAGTTTCCAGATGGAGTCAACATTTTTGTTATGTTCAATATTTCAGATCTGACAAAATATCATGAAGGTGGTGCAAAGGAACTACCAACAATGGAACAGTGTGGCATTCCAGCACCTACTTCAGAGAAGGAGGAGATTAAATAAATTCTAGATAGTTGTGTGGGAAGGAGTACCAAAAGCATACAGTATGAAGAATATCTAGTGAAGTGGAGAGGAAGGCCTGTGGAAGATTCATCCTAGATATCTAAAGCAGAGGTTGACCATTTGGGTTTTGCTCGACCATCTAAGACTTGATGGAGTCACTTCTCAAATTACCCTGGGTGTCTGATGCAGGAGCATCCAGTGGTGTGAGGGCAATCTTGTATCACCCAAAAATATGCTTTTCATTTATGTTGCCGTTGTTTTATTTTTGTAGATGTTTTTGCTCGATACCCTTTTCGTTGAATAAGAGTTTCCAACTTTCAGAACTATTTTTCTGCTTTTTCTGCTCAACAGCTATTTTTAGTAGGTGTGAATTTTAAGACGTAGGAAGAAAAAAATTTATGGGAAGGTTCATGATGGAAAAATAAGCACTTTGGTGAAAGAATCAGGTGAAGATCATTCATGGTTTGATAGTTATTCAAGTTCCAGTTTTTGCTTTTTGCCCTGGAAAACCTTTTGAGTCCAGTTTGAGGCAATAAATGGTCCCATACAGGCCCAAAAATTGTTAAAATCAGTGTAGCTAGTTCTTAGCACATTCCTCACTCTGAGACCATTATGATGATGCAAACGGTTTGAAAAATAGAGTCCCAAATCAACAGTTATGGCTTCCAGAAGTTGGTCGATTTTTGGAAAATTGCCAATTTTCGAATTAGGACTCAGTTTTTTAAATTCAAATTGTAATTTTGGCCCCAAATCACCAAACATATTATCTCGAATATTTTTTTGGCTCCAAAACAAAAATCACCAATTTATGGGCTTGTTTCTAATTTTTGGGTAACTTTTTTAGGGAAAAGAGTTCGCATGATCCGAAAGGGGGATCTAAGTAATTTTTTGTAAGTTTGTAATTTGCATGTATCACAAAGCTCGAGTATTTGAGATCCTCTGCATGTAAGAGTTCCATATTTTTGAATAAAATATCATTCTCTATTTTGTGAGTGTTATTCTGTGTCTCAGTTTTTCTTCCTTGTTAGGTGGTATCAAAGCGAGTTTTCTTGAGAGTGTGGATAAATCATTGATCGTGAGGCAGTTCGCACCACGACTATGGTTGTGCGTTTGAGGTATTCAAGATGCCTCCAAGAGTGATGCCTGATAGGCATGGTGGTGCCAGAGGTGGCAGAGGTGGCAAAAATGTTGGTGGAAGAGATCCATTTGCGGCTGAGGGTTTTAGAGCCCTCCAGAGACAAATTGATGCATTGCAGGAACAAATGAGAAGAGGGTTAGACCTTGGAAGGAGAGGAGAAAGCGAAGATGAAGAAGAGGTGGAAGATTCAGACATAGAAGAGGAAGAAGAAGTAATTGATCAAGATTATATGCGACTGATAAGGGCCATTTCGAAGATTAGAAAAAGACCCAGGATAGAAGTCCCCAGTTATTGCGGAAGTCTGAACCTAGAAGAGTTGATCGACTGGATCAACGAGCTAGAAGAATATTTTGAGTATGAAGAAGTAGAGGACCTAGATTGGGTTAAGTTTGTAAAAATGAAGCTGAAGGGCCATGCTAATATTTGGTGGAAAGAGGTCCAGTTGGAGAGAAATTGAAGAGGAAAAGGAAAGATCAACAGTTGGGATCGCATGGTGGAGAAACTAAAGAAGTAGTTCATACTAGTGGACTATGAGTTAGATCTACTAAGGAAATTGCAAGGGTTGAAGGAAGGGAGTAGATCTGTGAAAGAATACAAAGAATATTTTCACAAGATGATCATTAGAACGGGCCATGCAGAGGTCAACAAGGAGAAGGTAGCCAATTATCTTAATGGGTTACGAACGAGCATTCAAGAGGAGCTAAGCCTAGTCAAACTGACCACCATTGAGGATGCATTCCAATTTTCTTTGAAAGTTGAGGAGAAGTTGAACAAAAGATTTGAGAGGAAACAAAAAGGATGAGAAGGTCAAAGCGGAAGGGGTAGTTGAAGATCTTCTAGGAGCCAAAATGAGGATGAAAGAAAAAATGAAGATGTGGGTACAAGTCGAAGCTAGGAGAATGATAGCTTCTACTGCCCTCATGATCAAAGCAGTGGTGATCAAAGAGGTAGAGGAAGAGGAAGATTTGGGCTAGGACTCCGAAGGGGTGGTTTCAGAGGAACTTGTTTCCATTGTGGTGAAGAAGGGCATTGAGCCTACAAATTTCCACAACACCAAGGGAGGACAAAAAGAAGGCCAAAAGTTCATGGAAGGGTTACACATGCAGATGAGGAGGCTCAATCCAAGCATTTAGATGATGGGAGAAGCCCTAGTGGTTAGAAGAGCCCTTGTGACTGAAGAGGACCCAAAACAAAGGAAAAATTTATCTTGCACAAGGTGCAAGTGCAAAGAAAAATATTGTGATGTCATTATTGACAGTGGGAGCACCAATAATCTAGTATTAAAAGAGATGGTTACGAAGTTGAAGCTAAAAAGGGAAAGGAATCCACATCCATATTGAATTGATTCATTGCAGAAAGACTAGAAAGTTCTGGTCAATGAGCAGTGCCTAGTGAATTTCAAGATCGGAAGCTATCGTGATGAGGTACTCTATGATATCATCCCCATGGATGCATGTCACATGTTTTTGGGGAGGCCGTGGCAGTTCGATAGGCATGTTGTACATGATGGCCATGCAAACACTTATTCCTTGATGAAGGATGGAGTTCGCCATAAGTTGAAACCCCTGAAGAAGGATGAAGAAAAGGTATGTAGTAGTGCTAGAATTTGTTTTGTTGATGGAAGGAATTTTTTAGAAAACATGAAGCATGAGCGTATGTGTTATGCATTGATTCCAAGAATGGATAAGGATGTTAGTGAGAAGGTGCCAGTATAAGTTTTGGGGTTATTGAATGAGTTTCAAGATATTGTTTCTAATAATGTACTTGAGGGTTTACCACCAAAGAGGAAGATTAGTCATCAGATTGAATTGATCCCTAGAGCCGGTTTTCCGAATAAGGCAGCTCATAGAATGACTCCTGCAGAAAATGAGGATTTGAATAGACAAGTCCAGGAGTTGTTGAGAAAGGGTTTAATTCTAGAGACTTTGAGCCCATGTGTAGTACCTTCAGTACTAGCACCAAAGAAGGATGGGGAGTGGAGGATCTGTACAAACTCTTGGGCCAGAAACAAGATAACAATCAAGTACAAATTTCCCTTGCCAAGGATGAATGACCTGATGGACTGTTTGAGTGGAGCTCAGTACTTCACAAAGATCAATCTAAAGAGTGGATATCACCATATCTAGATTCAAGAGGGTGATGAATGGAAGACTTCCTTTAAGGCCAAGGAGGGCCTGTACGAGTGGTTAGTCATGCCTTTTGGGCTAACCAATGCACCCAGCACATTCATGCAGCTCATGAATGAGGTATTGAAAGAGTTTCTGGGAAGTTTTGTCATTGTTTATTTAGATGATATTTTGATTCTCAGTAAGAAATTGCATGAGCATTTAACCCATATTCTTAGGGTTTTTGAGAAGTTGAAAGAGGAGAAACTATTGATAAACTTAAAAAAGTGTAGTTTTGTGAAGGAGTTAGTGTACTTGGGGTTTGTTGTCTCGGTAGAAGGTATCAAGATGGACACAGAGAAGGTGAAGGCTATTTTAGAATGGCCTACCCCAAGAACTACTATTGAGGTGAGATCTTTCCATGGTTTGGCTATTTTTTATAGAAATTTCATTAGAAACTTCAGTAGTATTTATGCACCCCTGACTGAAGCAATGAGAGGGGATAGAAAAGTGTTCAAGTGGAGCACTAGAGCAGTGAAAAGTTTTGATTTGTTGAAACAGAAGGTGACAGAGCAACCAGTTATAGCCCTCCCAGATTTCAATAAGGTGTTTCAAGTGGATTTTGATGCCAGTGGTTGTGCCATTGGAGCAGTGATGAGCCAAGAAGGTAAGCCCATTGCCTATTTTAGTGAAAAGTTAAATGATGCAAAGAGAAAGTATTCTGTATATGATCAAAAAATTTATATAATCATTGAATCATTAAAGAAATAAAGACATTATCTATTGCTGAAGGAGTTTGTTTTGTTTACTAATCATCAAGCATTACAGTACCTGAGTAGTCAGGGAAAATTAAACCAAAGGCATATGAAATGGGTAGAATTTTTGTAAAGTTATACCTTTGTTTTAAAGCATAGGAGTGGGAAGTCAAATAGGGTTGTAGATGCCTTAAGTAGGAGGCAAACATTGTTGACAGAGATGCAGATTGAAGTGGTTGGGTTCAATGAACTCAAGACATTGTATCCTTATGACCATAATTTTGCGGAAGCTTGGAAAGCTTGCAAGGAGCCTGTTATAGTTGATAGGACAAAGTGGCTGGATTTCATAATCCAAGATGGCATGTTGTTTAAGGGAAGTCAATTTTGTATTCCAAGGAGTTCCATGAGGGAGAACCTGATAAAGGAGAAGCATAGTGGAGGAATGGCAAGACATTTTGGTCAGGATAAGGCCATTGCCATTATCAATGAGCATTATTATTGGCCTTAGTTACCACATGATGTGAAGAAGTTTGTGCAGAGTTGTAGGGTATTTCAAATGGCTAAAGCAGTGAACTAGAATACTGGGTCGTATTAGCCCTTACCTATACTGGAGACACCATGGGAGGATATAAGTATGGACTTTGTTCTTGGTTTTCTAAGGACACAACAAGGGAATGATTCAATATTTGTGGTAGTTGACAGGTTTTTGAAGATGGCACATTTCATCCCATTCCAAAAGACCCATGATGCAGTCCACATTGTTGACTTGTTCTTAAAAGAGGTGGTGAGGCTACATGGTCTACCAAAGAGTATAGTCTCAGATCGTGACACAAAATTTGTTGGGTACTTTTGGAGGACCTTGTCGAAAAAGTTGAAAGCAGAGTTGAAGTTCAGTTCTGCACACCATCCACAAATTGATAGGAAGACTGAGGTTGTGAATAGAAGTCTGGGTAACCTACTGAGATGCTTGGTAGGAGATAAACCCAAGGGATGGAACTTAATCTTTCCCTAGGTAGAATTTCTTACAACAATTATGTCAACAGAAGCACTGGGAGATCACCATTATAGATTTTGTATGGAGGCAGTCCCACGACTGATCCATAATTGAGGAAGATGGACCAAGAGAAGAATACATGTGCTGAAGTCGAAGACTATGGAGAGCACATCAAGAATATATGTGAGAAGGTAAGAGAACATATTAACAAGATGAATATGTAGTATAAGGCTAAGGTAGATTAGAAGAGGAGGCATAAGGAGTTTCAAATTGGTGATGAAGTGATGGTCCACTTGAGGAAATAAAGGTTTCTAGGGGGAACATATAAAAAATTGAAGATGAAGAAGTTCGGTCCCTATAAAATTTTTAAGAGGCATGAATCAAGGAATGCATATGAGGTAGAATTTCCAGATGGAGTCAACATTTCCCATGTGTTCAATATTTCATATTTGACAGAATATCATGAAGGTGGTGCAGAGGAAGTACCAACAATGGAAGAGTGTGGCATTCCAACACCTACTATAGAGAAGGAGGAAATTGAAGAAATTTTGGATAGCCATGTGGGAAGGAGTGCCAAAAATAGTGAAGTGGAGAGGAAATCCTGTGGTAGATTCATCTTGGTTGTCTAAAGGAGAGGTTGACCGTTTGTTTTTTCATTGACCGTTTGAGACGTGACAGAGTCACTTCTCAAATTACCCTAGGTGTTTGATGCAGGAGTATCCAGTGGTGTGAGGGAAATCTTGCATCACCCAAAAACTATTCTTTCCATTTATGTTCCCATTGTTTGCTTTTTGTAGATGTTTTTGTATTTTTTGATACCCTTTTCATCGAATAAGAGTTTCCAACATTTAGAACTGTTTTTCTGCTTTTTCTGCTCAACTGCTATTTTTAGCAAGTGTGAATTTTAAGGCATGGGAAGAAAAAAATTTATGGGAAGGTTCATGATTGAAAAATAAGCACTTTGGCAAAATAATCAGGTCAAGATCATTCATGTTTTGATAGTTATTCAAGTTCTAGTTTCTACCTTTTGCCCTAAAAAACCTTCTAAGTCTAGGTTGAGGCACTAAACGGTCTTGTATGGGCCCAAAAATCATTAGAATTAGTAACACTAGTTCTTAGCATGTTCCTCACTCCAAGACCTTTTTGACGATGCAAACGGTTCGAAAAACATAGTCCCAGATCAAAAGTTATGGCTTTTAGAAGTTGGTTAATTTTTGGAAAATTGCCAATTTTCAAATTAGGACTTAGTTTTTGAAATTCAAATTGTAATTTTGGTGCCAAATCCCCAAAAATATTATCTCGAATATTGTTTTTGTCTCCAAACTGAAAATGGCCTATTTATGGGATTGTTTTTAATTTTTGGGTAATTTTTTTGGGGAAAAGAGTTCTCATGCTGCGAAAGGGGAATCTGGGTAATTTTTTGTAAGTCTGTAATTTGCATGTATCATAGAGCTCGAGGATTTGAGATCATTTGTATGTAAGAGTTCCATATTTTGTAATAAAATATTATTCTCAATTTTGTGAGTGTTATTTTGTGTCTCGGGTTTGCTCCCTTGTCAGAGGACAACAAGAAAAATCCTAGGAGAAACCCTATTCTTCATCTTGGGCTTATTAGGTTGATCTCTAAACATTTTCCAAACCGGTTACCTCCATGACATCTAAGGACTATGATACGAACAATGGTGGTTCAAAGAACCATTCTAACCCAAAGAGAATTGTTGAATCCCATCTATGCCCTATCCTTTCTAGCAAGAAAACTCAGCGTTGTAAACCCCAGCACATGATAGTTAACCCTAATAATTACTCCAGCTTCCTGACCCCTTTAAAGAAACAGGCTCTCAAGGGTTCCCCTACCAATAAGTTGGTTTCCCATTCTACAGACTCTCTGGAGGATAAAACTAAGAACCTTGAAGGTAGTAGAGATTTTGTTTCTACCCTTCCTACCTCTTTCAGAGATGATGGAACCAAATTTCTTTGCTCCCCTAACCCGGATGATTTCAACCTCATTTTAGATTGGGATCAATTTTTAGATATCCTTGCCTTTGCTAGAAGTGTCATTGGTGATATTTCTAGGGTTATGAAATGGGCCTATCAACAAATCAATGATCTTAATCTCATAAATAGGGTTCTAAATAGCAAGTTGGAGGAACTAGAACTAAAGTTGTCAGCTCTGAATAATGAAGAAGGAAAACAGAAAAAGAACAATACAGGGATAGGAGATGATGACATTCAGGACAAGTATAAGACTCTGGTAGCTGAAATTGTTATAATAAAAAATAATATAAAAATTGTTGTGGAACAAAACTATAGAATGGCAAGGTAGAATGTAATTATCACTAATGCAATCTCTATAAAGTTGGAAAAGTCGCAATAGGGCTCACTGGTTGTTGACCTGGAAGAGGATAAGGATAAAAGCAAGGATAAAGACCAAGGAATATTGAAGAGGAGCCATGCCAACCTTAAGAGGAAAATTCCTCCTACTCCCTAGATGGTCCAGATCTTAAAGAGGGGGGTTCAGGAGATAAATGACATGGAAGTTGAGACAATAGAAATTTTAAAGTCCCAAGTTTAGTTGTTGCTAATGTTTTGTCTAGTCTTTTTGGTGTCTTTTTGTGACCCTTTCTGGCCTTTTTTGGTGGTTGTTGTTTTTTTATATGATGTCCTCTCTACAACCTCTCTATTTCTAGGTTCTTTGACGATTTATTTCTTTTGTTTGTAAACTTTGTGGTTTCAGGTCCCTATAAAATATGTATTTTCCTCTTTCAAAAACTTTAAAAACCTACTTGCATTATTTTAAAAATAAAATATATTAAAACCAATCAAAATATTAAAAAAATTACATATTTTGATTCCCACTCCGAGCTCTAAAAAAGGTAATTTTTATTTTTTGTGTAAAAATCATTCTAACTGGAGAAATAATCTATTAAAGATGAATGTTTTAGAAAATTCTCAAAAACAGTGAGTTGGCTACCAAGTAGAATGCCAACTAGAGATGTTCGATCGAACCTGTTTCAACCGAGTAGGTTTCAATAAAAAACCTCTTGACTAGAACCTACTTGGCCGAAACATAACCAAATGACAAGTGGTCAGTCCAATTTGTTTAGGCCAAAAACTGTCCATATAAATATTTTTTTATTTTATTTTTCCATCTCAAGAAAATTTGGTAAAATACAAAAGAAGGCATATTTCAACAAAGGAAGGTTTATTTCAACAAAGAAGGTTTATTTCAACAATTTAGAAGACTTATTTTGACAAAAGAAAACATATTTGGATAATAGGAAAGTTTTTTTTGAAGGTACATTGATTTTCAACTTATAATTGATTATGTCACTCTTTTCATGAGTGCATTTGAAGTTAGTTTTCACTATTTTTCATTTGAGTACGGTTGAGAACTAGTGTTATTAGGTTTTGATGTACACATGTACAAACACCCACAATTTTGGATAATTCAAGTGTACCTACAAACTTGTACTATGAAATTTGTACAAATATGTTTAACTTCACCTAGTGTGTTTTAGATAATCATTAAATGTATCATGTGATTCAAAGCTACTGCTTACTTAAATTTATACATGAAATTTTTGCATCTTATGATGATATTCCTTCTACATGTGATGATGATTAGATATGTCCATAGAGCCACATGTTCTTTTTATATCCTTGAGGACTTATTTTATACATTATGATGTGTTTCACATGATCACCATTCTCCAATAGCTCATGTGAGACCTATCAATAAATTCATTTCTAAGATATATACCTTTCATGATTCTTGGAATATGTAAATTGATGATCTATTTTGTTAGCGTAGATCATGTATGCACATTCATGCTTCATCATATTTTCTTACATTACACGATGATATCGAGCTTACCCATGACATTTACAAAAAGCCACCTAATATGAGATATATGTATTAAATTATTAGATTTCATTATTATTGATCACCAATTCTATATTCTTCCATTTTTTTTAGATTAGCTTTATAAACATTTTCACATTCCTAGTTAGGATGGGGATGATGTGAAGACACCTTTTGTATTACATTTTGACACAAGAAAATTGAAACATGTGTTAAATATTATTTTTATGTCACTTCTTGGTATCATTCTCACTTTTTACGCTTTTTCTATGTCATACATATATTGCGACCCCCCTCACCCATTCTTCCATATACCTTAATAATCTATTTTAGATTTTTTAATACACCTTGTTTGTTTTGATTTTTCATATTTATTTTATCTTTTATATTTGGTTACATTCTTATCTTCCCTACTTGGAGTCATTTTAGTTTCGTATTTCATTTCTTGAAATATTCCCTCCTATTCTCAAGTGTACATCACTTTTCTTTGTTAAGGATCTTCTTGCATTCTCTATATTATTCCCATTCCCACTCACTCAATTGGATTTTATCAAAAAATAATTTTGATGCCTTTCTATGGATCATCTCCTTTAGATGTGACTAGTACCTTGTCCATCTATATTTTCTCATAAAAAATTGACTAAATATTTCCAAACCTTATGTGTGTCCAAGTTTTCCCATGCTCTTGCATTAGGTTGGTACATCTTAGGTTCACAAGTGATTATGTACATTATACTTGGAGATCAATTCGCCTTATTGATAATCCATTCAAATTATTTTCTAACTTCTTCATTCCCTATAACCAATAATACGGGTTATTCTTTTATGGTGTGTGTATTGGGTATGTGCAAGATCATCATGGAATAAACAGGCCCTTAAGTGGTGAAAAATTTAGAAAAATCAGAGTTAGGCAACTTGATGTAAAAATTTGAATATGTTATCTATATTATTACAAAATATGTAAGAATAGAATTTGTAGCAAATTGAATGTAGTTTCTAAACTACTAGGTTTTTTTAAATCTATTTGGTGAAAATTTGAAATTTCAATGCAGTAGTACTTCAATTTCAGGGTCAAAATAAGTAGGTGTCTGTCTGCCCACCCTAACCACAATAAAATGATAAAAAAAATTAAAAATATTTTAGATATAAGTATAGGACTCATGTTTGGATGTGATGCATATTTTTTTGTAATTTGTTTCCAAGAAAATAATTAATTATGAATTTTTTATTACAACTTTTAAAAAATATAAAAACTTGTATGTCTGACCACCTTAACTTGGTCAAAACTTCATGAAATTCATTTTTTATTTTTTTAATCCTATAGTATATGAAGAATAGAATGTGACACATGTTTCAGATTCAAATAATGTGACATCGTTTGAAATCTATAGATGTTTTTCAATCAGTCTATCAATCAGGACTTTAGTCGTAATTCAAATAGAAAATAAATAATAATTTTTTATTTTATTC
This sequence comes from Sequoia sempervirens, assembly GCA_007258455.2. Classification (NCBI taxonomy): domain Eukaryota; kingdom Viridiplantae; phylum Streptophyta; class Pinopsida; order Cupressales; family Cupressaceae; genus Sequoia; species Sequoia sempervirens. The sequence continues at coordinate 165,823,118 of VDFB02058242.1, read as the reverse complement.
AAAGTAAAACATAATTTATATTGGTGGAAAGCTAAGAATCTCCTTTAAAAACCCTTTTCATTTCATCAATTTTAGGTAAACAAAAAATTCATTAGCCACATACCCTACACATACTGATCATATCACCACTTTTTGGCCATCATGATACATAACCCAAGTTTTATTGATACATAATTTCACATACCCGAGAATAAATGCATTCTTGAACTACTCTTGAGTGCAAGTTTAGATTGAACCCCTTTCCTCAAGTATCCTCTAGAGTTCCTCATTGCTAGATGATTCATCATGTGACTCGCAAGGTATTAGATCTCTCTAGCTTATATTTCTTGTGAACAAAAATTATTTCTAATCTCATGTGCTATCTAAATCTAATGCTAGAAATAACGAGCTATCTTCTTTGAATACATTTTAAGGGTTAATATACATGATACATGTAATAATACCCCTTCTCTGAATACATAAATTGTTGTGATACATGTGTAAAATTTAATTTACCGCTTCTTTGTCTCTAAACTATTTTTGTGGTTCAAGGATCTCCATGAAATGCCTTTCCTTAAATCACATATGATATTGAAAATTATGAGCTTCAATTTCTTGTCAAATTTATAATATGAGCAAGTGATCTACACATTTAGGTATTTTGAGAATGGTGTTTCTCCTTCTATGTTTTATAGTACTCATATTAAGTTAAAAAGATCCATATATTGATGCATTTAGTGGTGATAAGAAGTGATATCATGTAATCTAGTTTACATCTAGTTACGTGCTAAATATTTTCATATACCAAATATCCTCATGTATAATGTTTCTAATTTATTTATTTAAAGAAGTTTTAATTGACGAACCTTATCATCCTATATATCACTAGAAATTTATGTAACATAATTAATGTACATGACACTTATATTCAAATTCAAACAATTCAAAATTTGAGTATGATGATTTAATATGGGTGTAATCTTCTTAGGGACTTGAGTTCATTCAATATATCATTAAAGTTAAGACCTATTTTGTTTTTCTTGTCTTTATTTTTATTTAAATGTTTTTTTTATTTTTTTATGTCAATACAAAGATAATAGGCAATAGTCCAATGTGTGGCTCATCTTAATTATTTCTTACATGTTGTGTACACCTGAATTTTCCCTATATATATGAATTTTAGATGATACTTGAGGTTATGGAGTGCTTATAGTATTTCAATATGAGCTCATTATGTTTTGAAAACCAATGTTATTTAATTTCTTTTTCTTTTTTTTACTTTGGCTTTAACAAATGTTCAATTTTTTTAGTGTTTTATTTATGCAATATTAACTACATTCATTGAAAGAATGTGTGTACATTTTCATGCAAGTGAATTTAAATTTGAGTACAATTTGTGATTGAGAATCCAAGGAATAGATCGTGGAAGTATGATTGAACAAGAGAGAAGAAAAAAGTGGGTGAAGGAACATCTACTAAAGAACAACCCACAGAAAATATTGATGACCAAGGTGACATACATGCACAAGAATAAACTAAACCTAGTAATAAATTTTTTTTTCTATGGTATGGAAAATATGATGGAGATGGATGAGGATTCTCTTTTCAACAATATTTCATCTCAAGTTATGTTATCTGAAAGCACAATAAAATTACACTCTAAAATAATATGGGATGGATTTTTTGAAGAAAAATCTCTAATTGGAAGAGCACAATTAGTTGCAAAGTTATTTAGGTGAAATGAAATGACCTCTATTTTGGAGTTGTTAGGGGTTGATAATAGGAAAAATTCATCAAGTTCATTAAAACAAACAAATGTTGAAAACTTGCAATAAGCATTAAATTGTATTAAAAACAAGAGTCAAGCTAGTGATCCAAGTGTTGCACATAGAGCATTGATGATGGGTATGTGCATGATCATCGTGGAAAAAAAGGCCCTTAAGTGGAAAAATATTTAGAAAAATCAGAGTTAGGTAACTTGACATAAAAATTTGAATAAGTTATCTATATTATTTCAAAAATATGTAAGAATAGAATCTGTAGAAAATTAAATTTAGTTTCTAAACTACTAGGTTTTTTTTCAAAAAAATCTATTTGGTGACAATTTGAAATTTCAATGCATTGGTACTTAATTTTCAGGAAAAAAATAAGTAGGTGTCTGTCTAACCACCCTAACTACAATAAAATTATAAGATTTTTTTATAATATTTTATATACAAGTAGAGGACTCATGCCTCGATGTGATACATATTTTTTTTGTAATTTTTTACCAAGTAAATAATTAATTATGAATTTTTTTAATACAAATTTTTAGAAAATATAAAAACTCATATGTCTGACTACCTTAACTTGGTCAAAACTTCATGAAATTAATTAATTTTTTTTTTAATCCTATAGTATCCAAAGCATAGAGAGTGATGCATGTTTTGGATTCAAAAGATGTGACAGTGTTTGAAAGTTACAGATGTTTTTCAATCAACCTATCAAAGAGGACTTTAGTCATAATTTCAATAGAAAATGAATAATAATTAATTATTAAATTCAAAGTAAAGAATAATTTATATCAATGGAAAGCTATGAATCTCCTTTAAAAAAAAAAATGTTTCATCAATTTTGGGTAAAAAAATAGTCATCAGCCACATACCCATCATATTGCCACTTTTTGGCCCATCATGATCTTGCACATACCCTGACTATAATTTATATTAAGAAATTATCACATAGAAGGAAAGTTCAAGAAATTTTTGAATTACTAAATATTTCTAGGAGAACTATTCAAAGGCATATTGAAAAGAGAAATGAAATAGATCAAAAAATTGAGAAAAATCATTTAAATATTTGTAGGGTTCCTCAAAAATATAGAATTTTAGAAGATGTAAATAAATAGGTGGTTGAATATTGACCAACCACTCTCGTGTTTCTTCCAATAGAAGGATACTATAAAAATAATAGGTGAATATGGTGCAAAAATTTCTCATTCAAAACATTTGATAGATACAACACAAAGTGAACTTTTTGAAGCATTCAAGCAATAATTTTCAAATGTCAATATTTATCAAAGGATGTTTGAGACACTACGACCATCATTTGTACGTATAAATAAAGCACGTGAAACTTTTTTTGTCAAAATTATGTTGAATTTGATCTACACCTACAATCATATAAAAAATATATGGCAATAATTGATCGAAATACCACAACACAATTTTTGAAGTCTCTTGTATGAGAAAAATCAAAAGATTCAAATGAATTCAATATTCAATGTATAAAAAATATATACATAATGATTATGGAAATTTGAAGAATCTTTTACAAGTTGACAATATTGAAATGAAAGTTATTTGGAAGAGATTTGAATATGAGACATACTCAAAGAAGTCAGGAGTCGATGCCAAAAAAATTGTCTTCAAAGAGAGTGGATTTCCTTACAATGAATTTATGAAAAAATCTTACAATATGATATATCCACATATATCCAACATTGTCATGGTGCAAGATGACAAGCTAAGAAATTTTTTGATTCCAAGAATTTCTTTCCATTAGGTTGTATTCTCTCTATTATAGATTTCTTTGAGAACTATACATTTAGTGCTCAAACTGAGATTCAAAGTCAATATTATCATTCAAATCAAGTTGCAATGTTTGTGCAAGTTTTTTATAGGCATGCCAAGTTTCATGTAGATGGTATATAAAGTAGAAAAATGATCAAATTATCATCAAAGAGGTTAAATCTTATATCATTGATGATACGAGTCATGATTGAAACTATGTAGCTCATTATTTCAGAATGTTTTTTGAAGATCTGAGATGATGTGACATAAATGTTGAACAACACTAGATATGGTCTGATGGATTTGCTTGTAAGTACATTGTTTTTTTAATTTTAAATTTATTTACTTTTAACTTTGAGAATTAAATTTCTCAATTACTTATATATATGTTGTGTACACATGTATACATGTGTATATGCATACATGTACATGTATATCTAGTGTTTTGAAGCTAATTTTGTTTGAGTGTAATTATTTGTAACTTCATAGGACAATTTAAGTCTATAAAACCTTTTGTTTGGTTAAGCCATCAACATGCTAGACACAATACCAATTTTTTATAGAATTTTTATGAGAGTGGACATGGAAAAGGAGAGCACGATGGAGAAAGAGCATGTGTGAAGCGTGCACTTCATCAACATGAACTTGCAGGTAGTTTACAATATATATGGAATCTAGAGATATTTTTAAAAAAGATAGGTATAAAATTAAACTAAATTAAATTCTTAAACCTTGAAAGTATTAGGTGACAAATTTTTCCAACATGCGTACTTGCATGTAATGCCATACATAATGTAAATGAAATTGTTGAATGGTGCGAAAGTTATTTTTTGCTCGCGACTCAACATACAACACATGATATTTTTGAGAAGTTACAAGTACATCTTCTCAAAATTTATTAAATTTGAATTTCAAAGTGTGTGTAAATGATTTAATTAAATTGTCAAATACATATAGATATTGATCGATCAAATCCTTATAATTTTCAAACAATTAATTTGATATTAGAAGTCTATATCAAATCATGGAAATGGTAGGTAGTGAGCCTTCTACAATTAATGTGAGAGAAAAATCATGTTTTTGTGTTGATTGCATTGAGGACAAGGAAAATATTGTTGGGTATGTGTAGGATCATGATGGGCCAAAAAGTGACAATATAATGGGTATTTGTAGGGTATGTGGCTGATGAATTTTTTCTACCCAAAATTTATGAAATGAAAAGGGTTTTTAAAGGAGATTCCCATCTTTCCACCAATATAAATTATGCTTTATTTTGAATTTAATCAATAATTATTATTCATTTTCTACTTGAATTACAACTAAAGTGTTGATTGAAAAACATCTATAACTTTCAAACGGTGTCACATTTTTTGAATCCAAAACATGAATCACATTATATGCTTCACATACCATAGGATTAAAAAAATAAAAAATTAATTTCATAAATTTTTTACAAAGTTAAGGTGGTCAGACATACGAGTTTTTTATATTTTTAAAAATTTGTAATAAAAGACTCGTAATTAATTATTTACTTGGAAAAAAACTACAAAAAAATATGCATCACATCTGGACATGAGTCCTCTACTTATGTATAAAATCTTATAAAAAAATATTATCATTTTATTGTGGTTAGGGTGGTCAGATAGACACCTACTTCTTATTTTTTCCTTGAAATTTAAGTGTACTACTGCATTGAAATTTCAAATTTTCACCAAATAGATTTAAAAAATAAAAATAAACCTAGTAGTTTAGAAACTACATTCAATTTTCTACAGATTCTATTCTTACATATTTTTGAAATAATATAGATATCTTATTCAATTTCTTATGTCAAGTTGCCTAACTCTGATTTTTCTGAATTTTTTGCCACTTAAGGGCTTGTTTCAACCATGATGATCCTGCACATACCCTGTTGAATGTGAGAATATTAGAGATGGGTATGTTTCACGATGGGAAATGAAACCATTAAAATCAATGTCTCCTTTTGCAGAAAATGACAATATCAATGTCTATGATCCTCTATACTCAGTTGATTATGAATGCGTATTTAATTTAGTTGTTACCTGTATCTAAATTGATTAAATTTTAAACTTGATTTATATATTCTATGTAAGTATGTTTCAGGCATGTTTATATATAAATTTATATGTTAAAAATATATTTACAACTTTTTTAAAATTTTCATAGTATGTGTACAGGAGATATTTTCACTATTGTTGCAAATCCTGACAATGCAGAAGGTGTAGATTACTATCTACTAAAATGTACGCAACCAAAAATAAAATTGGTGTAATCAATGATAGACGGTGATGGACAAGAGTATCCCATTGGATTAGTGATTATTGAATGCACATATTCTCAACAAATATAGATAGATAAAAATGGTATTGTATTAGTTGATTATATGCTAGGAAAAAGGGTTATACATTAAAGGACCACTTAGTTATAGCAACAAAATTAAATTTAGAAACTTTACCTAAAAGAGGTTGTGTCAAACAAAAGTGGAGGTTGCCTATTGAATATCATGAAAACATTTTAGAGATAATTAAAGATATACATATATATACATGTGTGTGTGTATATATATATATGTAACATCGGAAAAACACTAGAAAGATCAGAGAAAACAACACACTTCTAAACCCTAAAGTTAATCTAAGTTAATTAACAAAGAACAAAGGAAACTAAAACATAAATAAAGAACAATCTCACCCAATTTACATCCTTCCATTCATTGATCTACGTTGTCCTTCTCCATTTCACTGTAGTAGCCTTCTTTCCCTCAGATTTTTAGTATTGATGCAAGCATAGCCTTAGTATTTTGATAAAGATGAAACATTGACAATTCAAGATAATTGCTCTAAAAGTCATAAAATTTTTAGAGAGGTAAAATGATGAAAGAAAGATCAATTTATAGAAAATTGATCATTCAAATGATAGGCCAAGATCAAAAGATCAACAAATGGTTTAGATTATAAGATTAGACATGCAATTAGATAACTATTAGTATTGACATGAGTGATAAAACCTAAAAATAGAAAAAAATATTAAATAATGATTTAATCTTCAAGTTTGGTATTCGAAAATAGAAGAATTGTGTTTGCATGACAAAGATAAAGATATATTAAAAAGAAATACTCTATTCAAACACCCACACAGATTTAATTAAATAAATATAATTAATTAATATGAATATTTACTCAAATGAGTTAGAACTGGATGATTGACTAGTTATTACAGAGATTTTACTTCTGAAAGCCACTCAGATATTAAACCCGAACTTAACTGACTGATTTAAATAGATCTTGAGTAGATCGAGAGTGAATACTTAGATAACATACACAATTATCTAGATATAGAGGAATGTGTTAAAATAGACTTTTATGAATTAAATGATTTATTTAATTCAATATTCAATATTTGAAGAGTAATTAAATAAATAATATTTATTTAATTATGTGATGAACAGGTTAAATGAATAATTAAATAAAGCATTTATTTAATTATAGTTTAAATATGATAAAAGGTAAATTAAATAAGAATTTATTTAATTTGAAAGGAAGGATAAGGTTAATTAGTAACACAATTAAATGAAAAGTGTATTTAATTAATCAAATGAAAATGAGAATTAATTAAATAATTAGATTTATTTAATTAATAAATAAATGAATAACTTTAGAGAATAATTAAATAATTAAGATTATTTAATTATAATAACCATGAAAGTACGAATTATGAAGAATATTAAAGTCGCAAGCTTAGACCAGATTTTGGTGTCTACATTTGCCCCTCTTTGATACAATGCCATTGTAGCATTGTGTCAAAGAAAATTGAAAAAATATGCCCCAGTCATGGCCTAGTGTAAAACATGTGAAGGTATGCCCCCCTTGGGAAAATTGACAAATTTTCAAAAATAAAATAAAATTTGGAAGTAGTCCTGATTAGTCAATATGGTAGACAGAAATGCAGTGGAGTTGATATAATTGAATTTAAAGGTGTTAGGGTTGTGTATGGGTCGAATGAAGTTGGAATTTTATGCAGCCAGTAGACAAAGTCAGAAGAATTTCCACCTGAAACCCTAGGAATAAATAGAAATAGGGTGAAAAATCAATTTATTTTCACCCACCTACTTTGAGAAATTGAGTTTTTTTCTCTCAACACTCAACAAAAATTTCACTAGTTCCACACACTTACCATCATGCATATAGGATCCAGACATTCAGGCGACCTGTCAATGTAGACCCCTAGTATGTTGTTCAAAACCAAGCTTTGTAAATTTAGTTGGTACATGTTTTTAGGCACTTTTTTGCAGTTTTTGTCATGCGGTAGTTTATTAGAAAGTCACATTTTCATGAGTTATCAATGCATATGCATGTAGATCAATGCATTTCCAATTTCACGTAGATTCTTTAGCGTAATTTTTAAAAATCTCAATGCACTTGTAATTTATTTAGATACATTTGTTATAAAGCACCGCTATTGTATTTTTATTTGTTGCATGTGTTTAATTTATACGCATTTGCAAATGTTTCATAGATGCATTTATTAAATAGACAAGCATTTGATTTTTTTTCAATGCATTTGTATTTAGGATACCTATTTGTTATGCGTAACTGTATAGGTTCACATTTGACTTTTGCATGCACTTGTGTTGTCACACATATATGTACTATGAAATGACACAATGATGATTTTATGGTGCATTTGCAAATTAGAATGACACAATTGAATTTTTGAAATGCATTTGCAAATTAAGTGACGCATTTGACTATGATGATTTTGTTGACTTTTTGACTATTATTTATCATTATTTCTAACATGAGGGATGCATAATGCCATTACAGGTTGTACTAGATCCCATCTACATGAGATAATCTAGACCGTTGACTTTTTGCTTCTGTGGTAGTTTGCAAAGTGGAGAGAAATAGTTTTCATGGCCTTTGGGACTTCATCATTTTACTTTCATGCCCACTATTCAGACAAACCGGGGGTTGCTAACTGCTTTATGCGAGTGGTGCCACTAAGAGACTACATTATTTCATTTTCCTACTAGTGAGGCAACAGTGACATTACAGGATGTCTATAGGATTTTGAAACTACCTATTAGAGGTACTAGAGTCATGTATGATACATAGAGGGGTTTCTCTAAGATTTGCATATATTACCCCCATGATGATATTAGAAAGTTAAGAATTGATCACTATGAGACTAGGTGGCATGTCCTAGCATGGAGGTATAGGCAATTGGACTATATTTTATGTACCTTGATTGGTGGCATAGTCCTCCCTAACCATCGAGGTCATGGATTTCCTATGGGATGTGGAGAGATGCTAGTTGATATGCTAGAGAGGGGAGTTTTTTATGCCTGGGGCCCATGTCTTTTAGTGATGTTATATTTCCATTTGCATGATATGGAATACAAAGATGGCCAGTCTATGTCTTGTGGTACCATGCTCTTGATGGTATGGGTGTGGGAACACATTGCCATTTTTTTACCACCACTGATAGTGGATATTCAACAAGGATCACCTTATGCCTTCTGCTATGCTAGGGCTAATACTCAACATCATGTTGGGGATACTGAATTCTACATAAATGCCATTTACATGATGGTTCAGTTCACTTGTAGGCCTTATTTGGATTGTCCATAGTGGCCAGATGAGGACGGGCATCTGATTTACTGCCAACAGACTTAGTATCTAATTAGATAGACAATATTGCATGTCCATATTATTGAGAGACATTTACCAGATCAAGTTTTGTGATAGTTTGGAGAGGTTCAGGATGAGCCTCGAGGATGAGTTGAGTTTTCTAGATCTTCTTAGTAGATTACACTTTGGGGTGTGGAGATTCCAGTAGTGACTACAAAGGCCGACATTGATGGATTACAACTAGTGCAGTGGGGTTTGGGAGGTAGGTCAGCAGATCCAAGTACCATTAAGGCATATGAGTAGTGGTGGGTTGTTCACAGGTTGATTCCTCTCACAGATCCAGATCAGGATGCTCTGGTAGAGCGGTGAGGGATAGGGCCACATGGTATGCATGGCATAGGTAGAGGTCAGAGGGGTGGAGGTGGTCGTGGTGATGATGGAGATGTGAGAGGAGGTGGTCAGAGGGGTGGTGGGAGGGGTAGATGTGGTTGGAGAGGACGAGGTCCAGCTTTCTCACCCATCCGGGAGGAGGTCTGAGAGGGAGAGGATGTTCACATGTTGGATATTGGCAAAGGTGAGGATGAGTGCATATCAAGATTGGTAGGGATGAGGTTCATGTTGATGAGGCTGAGATTGGTATAGAGGTACATGCGGAGGAGGAGTCAGAGATTCAGGCCCTTGATTTACTTGTCGGTTATCAAGATGATGAGGAAGATGATGTGGATGATCAAGAGCATAAGATTTGTGATAGGATCCTATAGGATATAGAGGATGATGATGATGGGTTACAGAGGGTTCAACAAGATGATACTAGGGTTTTTGATCCAGATAGTGTGACTCTACATGCTCAGGTTGCATCCTTAGAGGAGAGAATGAGGGTATTTTTATCAGAGTGGGATGTACTATGGATGGAAAGAGACTAAGCCTAGATGGATAGGAATCAGGCTAGAGCTCATAGATAGGAGACCAAGCAGTAGTTCACAAATATTAGAGGTATGTGCAATGGACCAACTGATGCCTTCACCTGAGAGCTAGTTAGAGGAGGAGAGGGAACTTCTTACTATAGGGATCTATATGAGGCAGAGGTTCCTCCTGAGAGATGGGCTCCTAGTTTTTCATAGGCTCACAATGAAAAGTATCAGAGAAGGACTCACACCAGAAAAATGAGCACCAATGGGGTTGAGGGGCCATGTAGATCTGGTCCATATGACAAGCCTCCCTTAGAACATAGATCATCAAGATCCTAACGTCATTCACCTACACATTTTGGTCATTGGAGCATTGGGAGTTCTAAATAGGGACTTTTACTGATATGTACTAAGACATTTGTATTTGATCATGTACCCTATGGGATTCATATTTATTTGATACATTATGACATTGTGATGTGACACATTTTAAGTGATATACATACATACATACATACATACATGCATACATACATACATACATATATATATGATTCTGGCGGAGATTCGCATGATATGCAATCTTCTATTCATGCATGTTATTGTCTATATGATATTCATAGTTGATGGATGATCTTATGTACATTATGATGTGTTTATGCAGCTTATGATGTGATGTTTATTTCTATATGATGATGTATACTTAATTTCCTATGGTATCATTTGATGAACTATGCAATTGATGATTATGAGATGCAATGTGATATTGATATGTACAATGATATCTACATGTGATGTTATAGATTTCATGATTATGGATGAAATTTATGCATGTATTTACAATTGTTATCTACACTTAATGATTTTGTTATGTACGTTATGATGATGGATGCCTATTATGCCATGATTTCCTAGATGTGATAGATGCCTATGTTTTTATGTTTACAAAATATAAGATATATGTATGATTTGAAATGTATGATATTTACATGATGTTTCCTAACATGAATGCATATACATGATTCCTTATATTTTTTTGTGTCATAGCACTCCATCATAATGCAAGAAAGAAGAAATGTTAGTGTGAAAAGAAAAATAAATGATAAAAGACCATGATGTTAGTATTAGCAATCTTCAATGTTTCGTTGTATCACAAAAGGCATTGCACTTTATCATCATTGGGAGGGATTAACACATATGGAGACAAACACCATGATATGACATTGATCAAGGTGTGCAAGGTCAACCACCTACTAACAACAAACAGTCACAAACAAGGATTGTATTTAACTCATAACAATTTCCCTACTCTTTTTGTCAAGACAAACCAAAAACAACAAACAAATAAAAGATGGGTCATGAGATGTAATTTCTCCTCTAAATCCTTCATGGGACATCCTTGATGAAACTAGTAACATGACTCAAAATCCAATGCTAAGAGATAGTTGACAAACAATAGTCAAAGAAAATAGAATTTTGATACGTTGTTGCTTCTCTAAATCCTTCATGGGACATCCTTGAGAAAGCTAGTATCAAGATTGCTATCATAAATTCCAATGAAATGATAAGATAAATAAGTCACAAAATCAATAGCCAATAAAATATTTTCCAAAAATTTATATGTTTGTTTGATTGATTTGATTGATAAGATGTTTGATAAGACTTGTTGTTAGGGAAGACACATACTGATTAAGACGTTGAGTCTAGTTTTCATGTTATGACTATCTATATAAGGCATGACAAAAGTCTGGTTTCAGAAAGACATGTATCATATAAGATGTTGAGTTTGATGTAATTGATGTGGTAACCTATGTAATGTCATGTTTGATTGTTTGATAGTGTCTATATGCAGGAAGGACTCATCTTGTATAATACATAGATTGTTTTGTTTTGCCGATATTTGTTTCTAGGAAGGACACATCCTATAGAAGACTTGAGTTGATTTGTTTTGTTTATTGCCTTGGCAATTTGTTTGATTTTACTTGATAACATTGTTGACTTGTTCATCTCAAGATGATGCATGACTTGATATGATGTGCTGAAACTTGACTATGTGTGATGATGAACCCTAAAGGACTGACCTAGTATGACCTCGGAGGCTCGTCGATTAATGGACTTGCCTATATTATACACGTTTAGAGACCTCATAGTTCAACTAGACTTTGATTGACAAGACTGACTTTTAAAAAAAACTTGATTTGTATGATGATGTCTGACATGTGTGGTAGTGCATGACAACAAACCCTAAAGGACTAACCTAGTGCAGCCTCAGGGGATCATTGATTGATGGCCTTGCCTACATTATACACATAAAGACCTCATAGTTCGACACGACCAATGACATTGTCTTATAGAAAAATGGATTGAATCATGATTTTATATAGACAAACCTAAAAGGACTGACCTAATGCCTCGTGGGTACATCAGTAGATGACCTTGCCTACATCTAGTTGTAGGCAATGTAGTTTGACAAATGACAATGACTAACAAGTGCGACTGACTCTGACTCTATTTTTTTTGACATGTTTTGATTTTTTTGTCCTTTTGAAGTTTTTTGATGTTTTTTGATGTTTTTTGGTTTTCTTGGGATATTTTGTAATGTTTTTGGATTTTTTGATGGTTTTACATCTCAACATAGCCAATGCAAGAACCAAATATGACATAGGTAAAATTATTGCCCCAAGACGAGCATAAGACCAACTGATTATGGATAGGATAGGATGGGGGATATGAAATGAACTTGATGTCAATCATTCCAAGTCATGGGAAAGACTACCATTTATTATGAATGATATGTATAGGTGATGGACATAAAAGATAGGTAATTTATACATGAATATGTACTATGTATAGGGAGAAACAATATGTATAGGGACATACAATATTTACAAGGATAGCCAGATTAGAATGATAGTAGACAAAGTAGCAGAGTCAACTATACATGACACCTATTTTCTAGGTTTTCACCATGGTACTTATCCAAAGCGCCACTAATGTGGTCTTCACTATTGGATGATTTATTTCTCTTTATTTTCTAATTTTTTTCATGTTATCTAGATGCCTATTTCCAGGTTTTCACCTAGGTAACAATTTTTTTAATTAATTAATTAATTTATTTTTATTTTTATTTTTGTATTTTTTTAAGACAAGGCTCTCAAAAGCTATGTGCATAACTTCCTCAGATGAAGGTTGTTGATAGGATTTGGAAATGGTTCTCCTTTAGGAATAGAGAGTTGATACACTCCTTGTCCAAAGGCTTCTATGACAATGTAGGGTTCTAACCAGTTAGGTTCAAACTTTCTTGGTTTTTCCCTTTAAGCTTGATTCTTAGGATTCTCCATTAGGACCAAGTCACCAATGTCAAAGTTTCTATTAAAAATGTCCTCTTATAGGTATGGTGAAGGTGATTCAAATAAGCTTGGACCTGATCTAATTCCTTTTGTCTTTGTTCATCTAGGAATTCAATCTCATGCATTCTTGATACTCGATACTCTTCATCATCAATGTTCCCTTTCAAGGAAGGAATCTCAACCACAATAGGCAGAATGGCCTCAAAGCCAAATACTAGGGAATATGGAGTGGTGCCAGTGGGAGTATGGATGCTTGTGTGATAAGCCCATAGAGTTGGATTAAGTTGTAAATGCCAATCTTGACCACCATCATCGACAATCTTTTTGAGAATTCTAATGATTGTTTTACTAGATGCCTCTACTTGGCCATTACCTTGTGGGTAATATGGGGTAGAAAAATGATGTCGGATATGGAATTGTTCACATAGATTACGGACTTCTTGGTTTTTGAATTGACAACCATTATTTGTGATGATGGATTGTGAAACACCATACCAAAAAGTGATATAGTTCAAGATAAATTTATAGATCTATGTGTCAGTGATGTATGTAATGGGTATAGCTTCGATCTACTTCATAAAATACTTAGTGGAAGTTATGATGAACTTGTGGCCATTAGATGATGTGGGATGTATCTTACCTATGAGGTTGATTCCCCATTGGGAAAGATACCATGTTGATGTTATGGGACAAAGCTCCTATGTTGGTGCATGTATCAAGTCTCCATGTACCTAACATAGGTGACATTTCTTGATGAAGACATGGATCTTTTTCCATGGTAGGCCAATAGTAACTCAGTCTCATGATCTTTTTAGCTAAGGTAGGACTGCTAGAATGGGAACCACATATATCCTCATGTACCCCACATAAGGTTGCTTATGCTTCATCATAAGCAAGACATCTTAGTAGGGTATTATATAAGGTGTCTCCAATGATGGTGTACTTGGATGACTTGCAAAGGAATGTCCTATGTTGGTTTTTAGAAAGGCTAGGGGGTATGGTTTTGACATGAAGGTAGTTATAGATATATTTGTACCATGGGGAATCTAGACCAAAAATGTCACATACCATCTCAAAATCTGGGATATCATAGGCCGGGACCAAAAGATGTTCTACCAAGAACTCAAACATAGGCACAATACTTGGTATGTCAAGGAGTGATGCAATAGTAGCCATGGCGTCTGCTGCCCTATTTAGAACATGACGTATTTGATGAAATTAAACCTTGTCAAAGTACTTAAAATTATCTGACATTTGTTTGTATGGAGCAATATTTTAATCCTTAGTCTCATAATCATCATTTACCTATCTGATTACTAGTTGAGAATCACCATACACCTATAGGTCCTTGATTTTCAATTTCACAGCAATTTGTAATCCTGTCACGAGGGCCTCATTTTGCTATGTTGTTAGTACATGGGAATGCAATTTTGAATGACTTAGGTATGGAATCACTCTATGGTATGATGAAAAATATTCCTGCCCCTTAGCCATGGTTTGTATGAGATCCATCAAAGTATAGTTTTAGTGTTGTTCTTGTTTCAACTGTGAATATGAACTCATCAGGGAAATATGCAACTAGAGGATGATCTGCTTGTAATGGTGAATCAATCAATTGATCAAATATGACTTGTCCCTTGATAGCTTTTCTTTCTACATACAAGATGTCATACTCACTAGGTATCATTACCCATTTGGCTAGTCACCATGTCATTGTTGCCTTGCTTAAGAGACATTTTAAAGGATCTATCTTAGTATGCAACATCGTTTGATGATTCAACATATAGTTTCTTAGTTTTTGAGTAGGAAATACTACTGCAAGATAGGCACGTTCAATGGTACTGTAGTTAAGCTCATATCCTTCTAAAGTCTAACTGATGTAGTATACTACCCTTTCACAACCTAGGTGCATTAAGACTAGTAGTGTGAGTAGATAATTCTTTTTCTCAGTTGAAAAGCCTCTTGGCACTTACCTATCCACACAAAGGGTATTCCTTTTCTAAGTAAATTTTGGAAGGGGTGTGTCTTATTTGCTAACTACATAATGAATCTCCTGATGGATTGCAGTCTCCCTTGTAATGTCCTTAACTCACCAAGATTGGTTGGTGGAGGAATATCTATGATTTCTTTTACCTTTGCTAGATCCACTTCGATGCCTTGTCTAGAAATTATATACCCTAAAAGCTTTCCTGATTTGACTCCAAATACACACTTCTTCAGATTTAGTCTCACTTTATACTCTTCTAATCTTTGAAATATCTTGTCTAAAACCTATAAATGATCTTCTCTTGTTAGTGATTTAGCAAAAAGGTCATTGACATAATCCTTCATAAGAGTGTGTACCAAGTCATGAAAAATAGTGGTCATAGCACGTTGATAGGTTGCTCTAGTGTTCTTGAGTCTAAAGGGCATAGCATTCTATCAATAAGTTCCCCAAGGAAAAGTGAAAGTTGTTTTAGGTTGGTCTTCAGTTGCAATCCTTATCTGATTATATCCTAAAAAATTCTCCATAAGGGAAAACATGTCATACCTGGCTGTCAAGTAAACTATCATGTCAATGTTGGGTAAAGGAAATTCATCCTTAGGGAATTCCTTTTTGATATCCCTAAAATATGTGTAGATGTGGATGCCGCTAGTTGTTTTAGTAATTGGTACCAGATTGGAAATCCAATTGGCATAGCCAATTGGTCTAATGAATTGAATGTCCAACAATTTCTTCAATTCATCCTTGACAAGTAAACCAATCTATGGGTGCATTTTCCTCAATTTTTGTTTCACTAGTTTTAACTCTAGTTGCAATGGAAAATGATATAGTACAAGTTCAGGATCCAGCCCTGGAAAGTCACCATATGACCATACAAAATTGATTTGTCTCAGTGCAAAGAAGTTGTGGAATTTTGGTTGTTCTATTTCTGTTAGTGATGTTGCAAAGTAGACTAGTTGGGGATTCTCTTATGTGCCTATGTTTATTTCCATTGTTTCATCAACTATCATGGGTGACCTCTCCTGTAAAATGGGGAGAATGTTCAAACCTCCATCCTTAGGTGCCTCAGAGAGGTTTTCACCTTTGGATGTGTCCTTTATTTTTTATTTTTCTTGGTCTATAGGCACCTCTCAGTTTTTACCTAGAGCCTCATCATATTTTATCTTTTTTATTCTTTTTATTATTTTTGTGACTGGAGGATTGAACAGATTCCCCAAAATATGCTTTATTGTCCAATTCAATGGTAAAACTAGCCTTGTGATCACTGCTAGGTATACCTTCTTGTAATCCTAGGAACTCAATGATTGCTTCATCATTCTCAAAAATGTCCAAGATAGGTGTGTCTTGTTGGTCCCAATCAATCAATTGGGGGTAAACTAAAGGAATTCCATCATCGAAGTTGTCAAAATTTAGAGGGGTTAAGGTAAAAATTGAGTTGTTCATGTAATCACAAAAGTTCTATACCAAGTCCTCTTTGGTCATTTTCATAGGTCTAGGAAGATTTGGAGGTGGGCCTAATACCAAGGTTTGGTTGTTTGAAATGGATTGGTCACGTTCCCAAGATTTGGGATTGAGAGATTCCCAATAGTAATTTTTTAACCATTCCTCTTTATTCAAGTTGTTATGTGGACAAGGCTTCATAGGGTCTTGTGAGGATTTCAACATTAAGTCAAGCTCTCCAAAATTTTTATCAAGGGCCATGGTGATATGGATGATAGGGAATCCAACTCATATTCATTTGAGTTGGGGGAGTCACAATAGGGTTGGTCAATTGGTTTGTCGGATGTCTCGATATCCTTTGAAGCACTTATTTCCTTGATTAAGGGTGATGTGGTGCTAGGAACACCAATATGAATTAGTTAAAACCCAAGCTCTAAGCCTTTTGGTCACTAAGAAATAAAGATTGATTCAGCTCTCCCATCTTGATGTAAGCCTAAACCACTATGTCCATTATAGCCCTCGTACTGCATAATTATGAAACCTTTTCCATACATATTTGTAGGAGTATGAGCAAGTGAAGGAGGTTCTTCAGGGTCTTCTATGTATAGTGACTGCTGACTATCTCTTATCCATTGTACGCAATCCATAAGACTTAGGTGGAATCAAGTGGCTATCACAATAGGACATCTTCATGTGATATTCCCCACAAACCTTGTCTTGGATCTCAACCCTAAGAGTGGATTGTAATGATGGTGAAGTGGATGTTAGTAAGAGTGGATGGATCAAGATATTGAGGTGAACTAGATGATGAAGCCTCTTGATTCACTAGCACTTGGTGTTGAGGTATTTCTTGTAAACTTGTGCAATATTGGAATGGATTTGGGTCACTGTCTATTGTTATTTCAGTGTTGTTGTAGGGGAATTTTAGACATTGATGGTATGTAGAAGGGACTACCTTCATGGAATGAATCCATAGCTTGCCTAACAATAGGTTGTATGGGAGGGTGAGATCAAAGACTTGGAACTTTGTTTCCATTTCTATGGGACCAATCCTGATAGGAATTGTTACCACCTCCTTTGTTTTTTGTTCTTCATCATCATAGTCCTTAATGACTATGCTTTTTGTTGTATCTACACATGCTTCTGAGAAACCTAGTGCATTGACCAATTTTAAAGTACAAGGATTTAACCATGCTCCTCTATCTACTAGGACTCATCTGACTTTGGTTTTGTGAACAAGGACTTCAAGGTGTAACAGGTCATTATGATTAATCTTTTCAGTGGCATAATCTTGTTCAGAGAAGGTGGCATGATGATTATTGGTCAAGTATCCCACCATTTCCTCGAAATGAGTGACATCAAGATCATTTGGGATAGTCACACTTTGTAGAGATTTTTCCAGAATGGAGTGGTGTTCAAGTGAGATACACAAGAGCTCCAAGATAGAGATTTGAGTTGGGGTCTTCCCCAATTGATCAAGTAGGTTATACTGTGACTTGGAAGTCTGTGGTAATTGTTGTGTTGAAGGGCCTTGGACAATGATCTTGTTTTGACGAGTGTTAACAACACACTCTGGAGTTTTCTTTATGGTTATGGTATCAACATGCTCATTTGTAGTTTAGATATGGTTTATGATTGTACCATTATAATCATATTTAACATTGATTTTAACACCCCACCTAATGAGTTTCAGAAGGGGGGTCTCAAATTGTAGATGATAGCAAGTTTGATCTTATGAATCTTATTAATGGGAAAGGTTTGATGCATTTGGATCTTCAAGGAGCCTCATATACTTGGTCTTGTACTAGGGTGATGCCACAATAGTGGTTTACAATTTTTGGCCAAACTGGACACTAGAATAATTTTTTTAACTAAAACTTCACTTTCAGGCACCTATAGTAGCTAAACCATGAGGAATTTGAAGATGACGCAAACTAGGGTTTCGTGAAATTTTTTTTATAGATTCTAAATATATTTTTTTCAAAAATTTGGGAATCAGATTGCACTTCTTTTTCCATCTCCCTCAAATTTATTTTTTTTTCAAAAAAGAACATTTTTAAAAAGTGACACTCAGCGTATAATGCATAACTTTTTTTCCATAAAGCACAAAATTCTAATTCTTTTGAATTTAGATTTGTAACTTCGATATCTAGTGATTCCACTTGGTTAGATAGTATTTCATTGAATATTTTTTCTCTAATCAAGTTTCAAAGTCAAACCAATTACAATTCATACATAGCGCGACCGTATAACGCGTAACTTTTTTTGTATGTATCAAAATTCAATTTTATTTTTTTGTTGGATCAAGGACTTCAATATCTAGTGCAGGCATATTTTTCAAAAAAAAAAATTGATAATATGCTATTTTTTCACATGTGTAGAACGAAAAGCTTGAATTTTAGTGAAAAACCTACATTCACAAGAAATAAGAAATAAATATAATAATTAAATTTAATTTAATTAAAAGTATACATTTTTAGAAGATTATAATAAGGACTACATACTTAAAAAATAAAAAATTAAATGAATTCATTGGATCCCCCATAAGGTAAATCAAAAGTGGTTTTTTATCAGCATTTTGATAGGTGTAAAGGAGACTCCATTATAGGTATGGTTTAAAACTAGTGGGGTTCTATCCAAGGCGGATTGGTCTAAGGTGGTTTGATCAAACCCTCTTCAATTGGAATCCTTTAAATGGAACTTTTCAAGGCTTAAATCATTATATTTTCTAAAAATATGTGATTTTAGTAAAAATCAGGATCTTCCAGAAAGTGTAAACCACTATTGTGGCAACACCCACTACCACAAAAAGTATCCCTTTTTCCATACCTAATTTGGGAATAATTAATAATAATAAAATCTTAATAATTCCTTAACTTAGTGTTGTATTGTGTTTTTCATGTTCACATTAAGTTTAGGGACATTTTAGATAAAATGGACTTAGTTGTGCCTTTTTTTTATGTTGTAAGGTGTGTCTTTACACTTTCACACTGATTTAGGGATTTATGAATTAATTGAGGATAATTTTCCTTAATTTCCCCCTTTAATTCAAATCAAATCCTAATTAAACACAAATTTTGAGGGATAAAACCCGACATTCATAAATACTATTACACAACACTTAATTTTGGAAGGTTTTTGACCTAGTTAGGTCACTTACGACCCATTCACCACATGTAAAATGGGTCCTCAATTAGTCCTAGGATTCTATTTTTACATGATATTTCACCTAGTCCGATGTGTGTCCTATGTAAGTGACCTAGGACCCATTTTCCCTATGGTGAATGGGTCCTCACTTAGACCTAGGACCCCTCCTTGGGATATGTTTTTGGTGTTATTTTAATGATATACATCTATAATTCAATTTCAACATGTGATATTTTAATTTCGGGAATTAATCTTAAGATATGTATAAATGAGAGGCCATTTCACTTAGTTTCACCTAGAATATTTCAAGCAAGTTAAGAGCATTGTAGAGAATTACCAAGATAATTTTCAAGGCATTCAAGGGAAGGTTATTGAATATTATTGTAGTAATCAATAATCCATTATCATATCAAAATCATGCATGTTGTTTGAGCTAACATGTTGATGTAGTGTTCAAGATCAATTCAAGTGTTCAAATTAATTATCTCTTATCAAGTTTCATGATCAAGATGCATATCAATGGAGGCCACTTCATGATAGCTTCATATTTTCATTCCAAGGTTTCAAATAAGGTTGAGTGAGTTTTTGAACATTGTTGTTCATTCATCATTCCTTTATGATTTTATTCAATTCAAGGTTTAATTATGAAAATGAGGTTTAACCAAGGTAAACCCCCATTCCCTAACAAAAAAATATTTTTCTCTCTTTGATGTGTGATTGTAGAATTAGGTTGAAGATCCATTAAAGAGAAATAGTGAAGAAAGTTGGAAAGTTGTCAAAATTGCAAGGAAAGTTGTCAAATCATGGAAACTGAGATACAAGTTTTATTTTTGACTTTTTGACAGTGACCAACAAGAAGGTGCAAGTGCAAATTGAGCATAACAAAACCTAGAAAGAATTTTCTAGGAGCCCTATCTAGGATAGATTCCCCATAGGGAAAATCAATCCTCAGTCAAGATTTAAAAAGATCTTTCTATAGTAAAAACATAGGATTTTACCCTTTCCAAACCTACCTAAATCGATGGTTAGTTTTGTTAGTTTTTAGATCTATCCTCTATATCTTGCATTTTTAATGAAATAAGGAAAATAGGTGAATCATACCCCTTATCATTTATGTACACCACCATCCTATTCTCCTATGTTTCATTTTGGTAAATCTAAAATTTTCAATGAAATTAGAGAAATAGTTTCATCACTCCACCTTTGTTATCAATTCATTGTGAAAAATCATATTTTTCTATGTTTCATTTCGGTGAACCCAAGTTTTGAACATTCTATTTTCTGATTTGGAGTGCATTCAACCCTAGAACTAGGATTTTCATTAATTCATTGTATTTAGGGTTTCTAAATTAGGAATAAATTTGCATTGCATTTTAGGTATAAATTTGCATTTTCCATTCATTTTAAATCTAAAAATTCAACAAAAATTATATAATGTTAGATTGATTTTTCATAGTGTTTTCATATTAGAATGCATTGCATCATTCATATTCAAAAATTGAAATATAGTTCATCATTTGTCCTTCATTGCACTCGCATTTCAACATTAAATTCTAGAAAATCTTGTTACTAAAACACTAGTTTGAGATCTGAAACAACAAAAACATATAATCACTAATAATTTGTATTTTTTCAAATTTAAAAAACCCTATACCAAGACCCAATGAGTCCTTAGAGGCCTACAAAAACCAACTCTTTTGATCTTTCTAGTGGTTTTTTGCACTTCCTAGGCCTGTTGGTAACCTATAGGATTAGTCTTGAAAGTTTTAGAAATTTTTGTTTTATGCATCTAGGTCTAAACATCCATTTAGTTTAGTCATTTTCCAATCATTCCAAAATCATTTCAGTAGTGAAAATTATGAAGTCATTTATGAAGTATTGCATAAGCTAGATAGCCTACTTTTTCATGTTAGCATGATTCCTTTTAAGAGACGTGGTTTTTATATGGTTAATAATGGATTGCATAAGTAAAACATCCCCTCTTTTGAATTCAATTAAGAGAAAAAAAATGAGGTCATTAAGAAACATTTAGCCATCCTTCCACTATCTTTCCTAGTTATGAGAACATCTAGAGAAAGAGAATCAAACCATTGACATAATCCTTAATATCACCTTTCCTATCTTTCCCATGTGTGTAGATGATATGATACAAGAAGATACAAGCATAGATAATCATGAAAACCATAAGTTTTATTCACCCAATACCTCTCCTATTAGTAATGAAGGTATCTTGATGAAAGAAGATACAATCATTGAGAATCATGAAAGTCTTGTTTTTCCTTCTCCTTCTCCCCCTTGGGAATACATTATGACATGAGAAGATGAGATCATTGGGACATTCCTTAACATTACTTTACCTAGTCTCCATTCATCTCCTAATAGCTCCCCTACTTGTGAGAATTCTTTAGTGAAAGAGGATACAATCATAGACAATCATCAAAATCACATTTATGAAGAGGATATGTTGGTCTTAAGAGATCCAATGATTGAGAATCCTATCTCTCCTACATGGGAAGACATTATAGGACATGGGGATGCAATTGTAGATAACCATGATAATCACTCACGTTCTTCTCCTAATATCTCTCCTAGTTGTGAAGAAGATAGTTTGGTGTTAGAAGATACACTTATTGAGAGTCATGAGAATCTCATTTTTCCCTTTCCTAATGCTCCTACCATTTAGAAATATATGTTTGAATAAAAGTATCCAATCATTGGTAAACATGGAAATGATAGTTGCTCTTCTCTTGATGGGGCTATTTGTGATGAAGTTATTTTACAAAATCTAACCATGCAATGTGATGAACCTCTTATTTTTTACTCTCCTAAAAGATCTCCTCCTATGGTATATATTATGGCACAAGAGAATGAGACCTTAGAGAAATAGGATGAAATCATGGATAATCATAACAATCAAATTTGGCCTTCTCCTAATATCTCTCCTATATGTGAAGAAGATATTTGGTGTTAGAAGATCCAATCAATGAGAGTCGTGAGAATCCTATTTATCTCTCTTCCCCTAGGGAAAAACATTAGTAAAAAAGAGAAATCCATCATTGATAATAAAGAAAATCCAACCATTGTTAACTACCTTACTTGTGATGAAGTCATTTTAGAAGAAAAAACCTTTGAATGTCATGAACATCTAGTTTGTATCTCTCCTAAAAACTCTCCTACTAGGGTAGATATCATGGTACAAGAAAATGAGAACATTGACAATAGTAATGTGGCTTCTTTACATGAAGATGGTGAGGTGACATTAGACTCCCCTTCATTAAGAGATCATGAAAATAAGGATAATACTTTTGAGGTTATGCACATTATATATCCTTTGAAGTGATCTCTTGAGCCACTTCTTACCATCTCCCTACCCTCACAAAAACCACAAGTTCAAAATAAAGTAATATAGTTCAATAGATCTGAGTTTTACCATATTGAGATTATATGCAACAACTCATACAATTAATGGGGATAGTCACTTTGAATTTTAATCACACAAAACCAATTAATAATTCGCCATACTTTATTTTCTCTATAGATTGTATTGACACAAATGATAGCTACATAATTTCACTTGTTTCCCCTATTTTGCACAATAGTTTCAAATCACTATATACTTCCAGCTACATTCAAATTTCCATTCCCATGTTTCTTTTGAAAATACACATGTTAATTTTTTTTTGCCAAGAGGAATAAATTTAACTTATGATCTACTCAAATTTCAATGCCTCCCATCACCAATTTGCCACACTATTCACTAGTCTTTCAAACTATATATTTTCAACACTACTACAAAAATAGAAGTCTTCTCTTTCCACCTTTGCTATATTTCCCTCTAATATTTTTGGGTGCCCAAAACCTCTAGATTGTAGCCCCTTATTTTTTCCCTTGGCCTTCCAACTTTTGTCAGTAATTTTCCTCTATAATTATTTCTTTTATTTTCCCAATAATGGGTGCTTTAATTTACTCCCAAACGCTACACACTAGCTGAGAATAATCACCCAATTTAGGACTATATACCTGAATTTTAATTTTAAATTTGACATATTTTAATTTTCATCAACATTCATTGATTTTCAATGACTTTAAGAAGTTGGAATAAATTTAAAACTCTTAGGTAAAGATTCCAGCTGAGACATAGACATGACTTTGACAAAGCTAAATGCTAGTACATCAAACCAAAATGAATCAAAAATTGATGTGGATTACATTGATACCCAGATGCTCCAACATGAATCACACCGAGTATGAAAATGTTCCATGAGAAAAGGATAATGAACATTTGGAAAAGTCTGGAATTGGAATTCCAAAAATCTCCAATTCTAAAGCACTAACCCATGAAGCCTCACAAACTGCACAAAATTCTTGCAGCGTACAAAATTCTCCCAATAGTATTTCTTTCTAGTGCATTTAGCAATCTGTGAATCAATGATTTGATAAATCTTCTCACACCTCTTCTCTAGTAATTGATGGATTCAGTCTTGCATATCTAAAAAATATGAAGATGTACTCTGCTATCCATTTGATTCACCTTCATAATATTTATATAAATTTACAACATTAAATATTGGGGAGATATCAATACCAACTACAGGCTCAATCTCATATGCATTTGATGAAAACTTCCACAAAACCTTGCAAAGAAAATTTTTCTTCCATTTTAATTTATTGTATGTTCCCTATGGGAATCTCTCATTCCTCAAATGCACCATTACTAGCTCACCAATTTGAAACTCTTGTGCTCTTCTATGCACATCAGTGTGTTCTTTATATTTAATTCTTTTCCAAATTCCCCTTTACTTTCTTATGTAACTCATGAATATACTACTAAAAATCTTTCGCTAATACACTCTTTCTATTCAAATTTGCACTATATCTCAATTCATCAACTCCCCTTGGGATATACCCATACACAACTTGGAAAGGACTTTTTTCCCACACTTCAAATTATGGAGTTTTTATATGCAAATTCCTGTTCTACCAAAGTTAAATCCCATTGATTTGGTTTATCCCCAATCAAACATTTGAACAAATTACCCAAGCTTCAATTCACAACTTCAGCTTGACCATCCATTTGAGGATGGTAGGTTGAGCTAAAACCCAATTTTGTTCCCATTCTCTTCAACAAAGTACAACAAAAATGACCAACAAACTTTGTGTCTCGATTGGAAATAATACTTTTTGGAAATCCATGTGTAGAATGATTTTCCTAAACCTAATCAAACATGGAAAAATAAGCAAAAATTAGTCCTTAAACAAGTTTAAACCAAACATTCCCCATGAAATTCATTCAAACACAAGAACAAGAAAACAAGGTAAAATATCAAATAAAAGCTAAAGAAATCTTATTCAAAATGCTCAAACCAACATCCCATGGGGGAATTGGTGCTTCTTTGATGTGGAAAGAATCCCTTTCCCAATTCCTTGATAAGCGCAATGATTATTGTGTGCTCCTTGATGCAAAATTCCAATGAAATTGTGGATAAAATCATGGATACTTTGAACTCAAATGACTATAATCTCTTTGCATGAAGTTATGTATGATTTTGCATCCCAAATCAATAGAGAAGGCCTCTATTTATAATGAAGAATGTTTGAAGAATTAGGAATAGGATGAATGTGGGATTAAAGAAGGGACCAATGGCATTGTGCCACTTGTCATCATGCTAATGAAGGAGAGTGGGGCACATTTTGAACACTATGCATGTTAAATGCATGTAGGTGGAATTTGAATTTGAAGAGGTGACTTGTGCAAGAGGGGATGAAAGTGCCTTTAATTCCAAGTTGGCTGAAGGAGAGGACATGTAAGAGCCTTTAATGCCAAGTTGGAGGGAAAAAAGTCCATTAGGAGGGAGATTTCAAATAGGTGGAATATTCCAAGAATATGCCATATTTCAATGAAAATAAGAGGAATTAATAAATCAAATACATTTATTTACATGTGCAACTTGCAAAGGCTAGAGGAATGGAGGATTAATGTTAGGATTTAATTAGGATTAATTAACTTAGATGAAGTTAGTTTGATTTGACATTTGATTTATATATTTAGATTTATTTAAATCAAATGAGGGGATAGTTGGGAGATTAGAAATTTAATTAAATAAAATAATTTATTCAATTAAATGAAGAACATTAGGATTTAATTAAATAAATTTTATTTATTTAATTAAAGGAAGAATATGATGAAATAATTTGATAAAGTGCATTATCTGATTTTAGGAGGAATTAATTAAATAAATATTATTTAATTAATTGGTTAGTGTGGATGTGATCAAGGAAGAATCGGTGTTAGTTAATCATGATCGAATGCATGATATCAACCAAGATAATTTGCGTGTATACACCATGTAACCAAACTATTTCTTTGAAAAACAAATTTTCTATATAGGAAGCATCACTACACTTCTTACATGGTCTAAAATGATCCATTTTTAAAAATATATCTACTACAACAAAAATAGAGTGATTACCTCTTTGAGTTTGTGGAAAATCCAAAACAAAATCCATTTTGATGCATTCCCATGGTCTCTCTGGTATTGGCAATGGCTGGTACAATCCAGTGTTTTGTCTCACTTATTTTGCATATTGACAAATTCTACATCCTTGTTCCATTCATTTTACATACTTACTCATTCTGGGCCAATACTAACTCTCTTCCAACTGCACTAATGCTTTGGCCAGTCCAAAATGTCCACGTAAACCACCACTATGTTTCTCTCAAAAAAATTTCAATCATAGAACCTTGAGGTATGCAAAATGTTTTTCCTTTAAACAACATATTTTGTTGAATAAAATACTCTAGACATGGAGTTCTATTCACTCTCATTGGATTCTTAAACACTTCCCAAGCTTCTTCAAAATCAATATCTTCCTCATACAACTATCCCATGGAATCAAAACAAACAAAACTTACTCTCATTTCGTTCAACAACTGTAATGCACTGTCATGCAAACCCCAAAGGAAAACCAAGCATTAATTACCACAATTTTTTTTTTAAGTTAACATATCATACATGTGATACACATTAAGTCATGACATGAATTTCATTTAAGTAGATTCACTAACACATACATCCCTTGGGGTACACGAGGAGTCATTACAAGACTTAGATCCACACAATGACAATAAAGAATATAAGCCAAAGGCATTATCCATAACAAAGGAAAAATTTACAAATGTAACACATGCATGGTGAAATCATTAATAAGAAATCATCTGTGTATGTAAATACAACATATACATGATTAACTCAACGCATTGAATAACAACTGCCATGGCCAATATCCACACAAGGTTTAACATTACATTACAGTACAATGTTCAAGAGATACAATGATACAAAAGTGTTTCCAAACATGAACGGAAACCATACAACAAGATAACATGATACAAATGACAGATGAATACCCAGTATCATAACTAGCTCCAATACAAGTAAAACTCTAGAGTCACCGCAACAACACCAATCTGCACCTCTCGATCCTCAACTGGGGACCCAATGGGGTGCTTAGCACGTTCCACCTGACCATGTGGGTCTGAAGACCCACCCCCCATGCTAAGGAGCTGACAAGAAAGAGACCTCAACTAAGAACATCCAAATAGGGAACCACAAGACTCAATGTCATACAAAAGTATCATAAAACTCAAGGATTAAAATGACATAATCAACAACATTCACGAGTCAACATAATAAAATAAAGCTATGAAAACTCATCACAATTAACCCAAGCAATAACAATTAAACAATTCACCAAAGAACATTCATAAATCATTTTCACAAGAATCTGAATCAACCATAAGAGTACAAAACCAGAAGAATTGATACAACATCCAAAAGACATTTCCAGAGGCAACAAAGAACAAGGCATACGGGTGTCTAGTGGAGAGTGTCATTGCATAGCTCTCATGGGATCTCCTGGCCCTTCCTCCAACTTGAGGCACCGACACCCATCTATGGATCTCCTAGCCCTTCCTCCTACTTAAGGCACTGGCACCATAGGGTAGCTCATGCGGAGCCGATAACCTCTCATGAAGATGAGACTATGAATTTGCCAACCACGGCCTTCTCAGTCTATCATTAGTCTATGATAGCCCTAATGCATAGATGAGGTATCCAATATTTATTATCTTGTGTGTTTTACTAACCATCCCCCTAATTTCTATTTTTAGGTTATCACTTGTTTAACTACTCTTGTGTGGGTTCTCCTGAGCTCTTCCTCTTACCTAAGGCACCGGCACCCACAAAGAGCCACTCTCCCTACGACCCTTAACATAAATCAAAACTAGGCAAGGGTTGTACCATAACAGATAAAGCAAATAATCTTCAGACCAAACCACGCGAGGCATTACCCATCTCACTATAAACACATAATCAAAGTCCCAACAATTCATGTACAACCCTTTTAAAATCATGATATCAAAACACTTGCCACATCAAGGCACATAAAGAGAGAGCATCAACTGTCAATAATCTCAAGTTTTTGGAAGCCAAAAGAACGACAATCCACAAATGAGGGTAAAATGAAGCAACAAGAGTTTTACCCCAATAATTCCAACACAAGAATAAAATTTTCCTCAAATATGAGATTAACTCAGAAAAACCATAAAAAAGGAAGATTCATCAAGACCCATCCACAAATCAATCAACCCTAAAACACAAATACAATCCACATATCAAAAATGGTGTCACCTCAAATAGGGAAACACAAAAGAAAATCAACCTTTAATTCAACAAAATCACTTAATATCCAAAAAGCCACCAACTAGGCATTCCCTGGGAGACCTCAATTTTCTCCTCACAAGATGCCTAATCACTAAATACCCACAGATTCACAATCAAAATAATCATGCAGTATTTCATACAAGCATTGATGCAAGCAAATTTTACAACAATCTTCTTGTAGGCACATACCAAGGAAGGTAGTAGTTCCATTATAAAACAATCTAGTATAAGTATGGAAGAGAAATACACAAGATTAAATTAAGATGGCATAACCTACTCTTAGTCTTTATGCTATGTTTGACTTATATCAATATGTTAAATTACCATTTAAAAAGGGTTTCAATTTAATCCTATCTATCATTCTATGGCCTTTTAATGAATACATTACTCACTTTCAAGAATTTATAAGGATATTATAAATGAAAATGAATACCCTTCTAACAAGAATTGAGTTGTTGAAGTAATTCTTCTTTTAAGTATCTAGAGAAGTAAGTAGCTTATTTATTTCACCCATTATTCTATTACTATATCAATGGATGCACTTTGTCTTATAAGCACAATTTCATGTTGACGATCTAACTCTTTGTTTCAAGAGAGTTCAAGAGTATGTTAGTTCATATATAACTCTATTTTATTTCAATTCCATTTCCTTGTCATTCTTTTAATTAAATCTCCAAAATACTAATGGATGTTATCTAATAACTCGCAAGGCAGAAATATATATATATACTTTCTAAAATCCATTATTTTTTAATGCATGAACCTACTCATATATATATTTGAAATAGGATATATTTTTTTTTTAGAATAACAATGTATAAAATGGGTTTTACATGCATATTCTATCACACTATATTGATTATAACAAAAAATCCAAATACGGATTGTATTGTATGGCTACCAATACAAGGTTAAGGACTTAATATTTTAAAGCACATAACACATTATTAGATATACTCAAGCTAAATAAAATCATACTTTCAAGATAGGGTAGGAAAGACAACTAGAAAATAGGAGATCTATGCAAGGTATAGAAGAAATTGGGTTGGAGAATGAAAGCGACAGACACTGGTTGACAATGAAATCAAAGAGATTCTTTAAACCATTAAACTTCCTATTAATTTCAAGTGCGGCGGCTATGATAGATTTCCAATGGATCAGGGAGCTTATTTAAATGCTGCACCCTTTTAATTTCAAATGTTGCAGCTGTAACAGGTTGCTAATGAAATCAGAAAGGATATTTAATTTACTACACTTTTGCAAATCTTAAAGTTGCAGCTGTGATATGTTGCCAATGGTTTCAAGGAGGTTTTCTAATTCTGTACAATGCCTCAACTCTAAATGTTGCAACTGCGACAGGTTGCCAGGAATATTAGAAAGTAAATATTGGGATTTGGAAATATCGCCATCCACTTGATTATTATCAACTCCCAAATGTTATCCCCAAGACTGAAGGGAAGGAGAAAGGTGAGGTGCAAATACATGACTTAAGAGTAGGAGAAATAATGTACAACTTTTATGTTTTGAACTAGACGCATTTCTGTTTAGTGGCGAGTTTCCAGAGACGCGCTCAAGTTTGAAGTTTGGAAATTAATCTTCACCACAATCAACGAAAAGCTCTCTATTATGTTAGTAATTGACAATATTTTATTTTCAAGTGCTGGAACTGCGACAGATTGTCAGTAGAATCAAGCAGGTTATTTAAACCTTTGAAATTTCCTATTATGTTCAAGTGCACGCCTGAGACTTCGATTTCTGAAAATAATTGCAATCAAGACAAAGGCAGTAAAGAAACAATTTAAAGAAAGGCCAAATCAGGTTGTGAGTCGTTTAAGAAGAATAATTAAATAAGTCAATGATCAAAGGAGAGAAAGTAGCAAGTAAATCATGGCAACTTGGCAGCACTAAAGTTACAAAATGTAGGGTTGTAGCAGGGGAGAGGAATGACGTATGGCTAAGATGGCACATGCTTCAAATGACCACCATGATCTTGAGGAGAATAATGAATATTAGAAATAAACTATGGTCAAAGAAAGATCCACACTCATCAAAAGAAATCATGCATGCAGTATAACCCAAGATGCATGGGAGAGAGATGATATACAGCCTCACACTACAAACAGCAATTAACATCCAGTATGACGAATCGAATTCCAACGCACTATCAGTCTCAAGCATAGCATTAACATAAAACACAACACACTAAACTCACCATACAAGAACTAAGAACTAACTATCAAATGCTAGCAATGCTGAGAATTGAGGTAATCAACACCGAATGATAACCGCGAGGTTTAAGAATCATACAAATAACTAGCCATCAAATGATAAACAAGAAGTATCAAAATAAAAGAGATGAACGTGCTCCATATACTAATATCTTATTAAATGCACTCGTATAAGACAATGCAGGAAGATAAAATTTATATTTGAACTCTAGATTTTAAGCATGATAAACCATACCTCCTTTATGGTGAAGAACGGAATAGAAGAGAAAAGTACAATGCAGATCTCCCTCTCTGTAATCTCACTTCCAGAAGATCATGGTCTTTTCTTAATGACAATACCTCAGCTCGGAGGATAGATCTCCATGCTCTTTCTCCAATTCCCACAAAATCTACATCAATTAGACATTATCCCCCTTCCTTCTCCCAATTGCTAGTCAAGCCAAAATCACACCATTGCATGCCATCCAAGATCCTTTGTATGTATCTTCTTTATTGCTTTTATTGACATGCAAACATTGGAATTGACTCCAGCCGAGAATCTGATCCATGCCAATTGAATTTGTAATTGAAGAATCCTCTTTTTGAGAAAAGTCATTTTCTGAGCGCCCTCCTTTCTTTTAATACAAAGCTAGCAAAGGCTAGACAATTTTAGAAAAAACAACTAATACAACTAGTCTATTTCTAATTCAAAATTAGTTCGAATCCCTGCATGGCTCAAATTCTTTTTTTTATTTTTTATTTTTTTATTAGTTAGCAAAATCTTACCCAAATAAATTACTTTCCATTTTAAATTATTTTATTGAACCAATTATCTTATCTCCATCTTTTTCTATTTTCATTTTTTTTTAACAACAGTTTCAAACTTATCTTCTCATGTCCTATTAAAACCCCCTTATCTTCGTAATTAAACAATTATCTCCCAAAATGATAATATGCCAACTATAATTTAAAACAATCTTCTATCTAGGCAATTTAAATCTAATTATTTATTAGTGACTTAACATTATATTATTAATTTAAGTTTTAGTTTTATTTAAATTACCTCATATGGAATTCTAATTTAATTAATTAATTGCACAAGGTTGAATAAAATATTTAATAACACAATCAACACTAATACACCAATGAACACTTTTGATAGACTAAAAAGACATGACCACCCAACAACATCTTACTAGAATATCAAGAATGACCAACACGGAGGGGCACTACAACAACTCTATTTGTTTTTCCACTTCTATGTTTCAATACAAAAGAATAACTTTGAAGGAATTCAATCCACTTGACATGCTTTTGGATAAGCTTACCTTGATTGTTTACATATTTCAATGCATGATGATTGGTATATAAAACAAACTCCTTTGAAACCAAGTAATGTCGCCACTTCTTAAGAGATTTCACAATTACATAAAACTCTTGATCATACATGAAATATTTCCTTTTTGCTTCATTTAAATTCTCACTGAAATATGTTATTGGTCTTCCCTCTTGAGTCAAAACTCCTCCAATCATTATACCACTTGCATCAAAATCAACTTGGAACACTTTACTAAAATGTGGAAGTGCTAACACAGGCTGCTCCATCACTTTTTCCTTCAAAATATTAAAACTCTCTTTGTTGCAGCTATCCAAACAAACTCTTTTCTATTACCCTTCATTGTCTCTATAATTGGTTCCAATTCCCACTAAAATTTATGATAAACTTCCTATAAAAAATCGCTGATCCATGGAAGCCTATTGATTCAAACATATTCTTTGGTGAAGGCCACTCAACAATTGTTTTCAATTTTTTCGGATCCATTTTCAGACCACTACTGGAAATTACAAAAGCCAAATATACCAATTCCTCTTTCATGAAACTACATTTTTTCAAATTCACCATTAACTTTTATTCTTTCAGCCTTTGTAAAACAACTCTAATGTGTTGCAAGTTGTCTTCCTTTGTCTTACTAAAAATAAAAATATCGTCCAAATATACTGCAACATACTTACCATGGTATGGTTTCAACACTTCATTCATCAAAATCATGAAGGTACTTGGCACTTTTTTCAAACCAAATGGGATCACCATCCATTCATACAATCCATCCTTCTTTTTGAAAGGTTTTTCCATTCATCGCCTTCTCTTATGTGAATTTGATGGTACCCACTCTTCAAATCAATTTTGGTAAAATACTTAGCCCCACTCAAACAATCCATCATATCGTCAATTTGTGGAAAATGAGATATATAATTGATATTTATCTTATTTATTTATCTCGAATCCATACACATTCGCTAATCTCCATCTTTCTTTGGTG
Organism: Sequoia sempervirens; assembly: GCA_007258455.2. Classification (NCBI taxonomy): domain Eukaryota; kingdom Viridiplantae; phylum Streptophyta; class Pinopsida; order Cupressales; family Cupressaceae; genus Sequoia; species Sequoia sempervirens. Next base: position 165,789,857 of record VDFB02058242.1, on the reverse strand, counting down.
CAAACACTACTAGAATAGTACATGTACTCAAACTTTCTCTAATCAGCTCCTTGTCAAGTAACTCTTGCACTTTCCTATTTATTTCCTCATTCTCTTGTGGTTACATTCCGTATGGTGCCTTTTTTGGTAAACTTCCATTGGTCATCAAATCCATGCAATGAATAATGCTTCTCATGGGTGGCAATCCATCAGGAAACTCCATCAAAATTTCTGCATACTCATCCAAAATCTCTTGAATTTCCTTTTGTAATTCATCTTCATTCTGTACTACCCCAACTACTACAAGTTTGGAAACTAAAGCAAAACATGCTTAAATCTACTTTTTGAATTCTTCAAAAATTGCTTTCTAAAAATGAAGCATACCTTTGGTTTGTCTTTATCTTATCCTTCTCTATTATTCAATGGGTTCAATGTATATTCTTCTCCACCTTTTTGGATTGCATATGCATTCATTTTCCCATCATGAACAAATTTTCTATCAAATTGCCATGTTCTTCCCAAAAGAATATGATAGGAATCCATTGGCATAATATCACACATGACTTTATCTTTATAGTTTCCAATTTGAAAATTAACCATGCATTGCCCATTCACCAGCAATATATGCTCCTTTTGTAACTATGAAACTTTGTATGGATAGGGATGTTCGATTCTTTTCAATTTCATCTTGTTCACCATTTCTTCAGATACTATATTATCAGTGCTACCACTTTCCACTAACCTTACACCTTGTTCTAAACAAATTCATCCTTTGTATTGGTTCCACTTTATGCTTTTTGGGATTTAACAAGACTCTTCTCAACATCAAATATTCTCCATCCTCAGGGTCTTCTCCATACTTATTTGAAGCTCCTTTTTCACTTTTAGCTTGTGCTACATGTACTCTTTCCTCTTTTCCTTTTCCTAAATCTTGCTAAATCTATTGACATTCAAATGCTCGATGGACCACTTCTCCACATTGAAAACATGTGAAGTTGAAACCTCATCCTCAATGTCTTCCAAATGACCCTCTTCCACTAGATTAGGCTCCTCTTCCTCTAGGGAAATCTCCTCTTCCCTTGACTTCTTGTGCATACTTGCACTCAATGTGCTTGCTTCCTCTTTTTTGTTTTAGAAGCCTCTTTTGTTGTTCGGTGGTCCTCTTCTATGTGAAAATATGCCTCTTTCCCCAAAGTTTTTTGGTTGCTTCCTATTGATATTTCCTTCCACTTTCAAAGAAATTTGATACGACTCCTCCACGCTATGAATATTAACCCTACTAATTGATTCTTGGATGGATATGCACAAATCATTCAAATATCTTGAAAATTGCTCCATATCATCTTCTTCACAATCAGATCTTATGCTTAACTATTGAAACTCTTCAGTATACTCCTCAACACTACTCTCCTTTTTCTTTAAATTCTTATGTTTCCTAAGAAAAATAATTTGGTAGTTTTCTGGTAGAAACTTGGATTTTATCTTCATCCAAATAATGCAGTTTAATGAATCTGATTTTACCAAACTAGGACTATATGTAGCAACTCATAAAATTAACAAGGATATTCACTTTGATTTTTAATCATACAAAACTAATTAATAATTCACCATACTTTATTTTCTCTATAGATTGTATTGGCACAAATGATAGCTATAGAATTTCACTTGTTTCCCTTGTTTTGTACAATAGTTTGAAATCTCTATATACTTCCAACTACATTCAAATTGCGACACCCCTGTTTCTATTGAAAATACACATGTTAATTTTTTTTCCAATAGGAATAAATGTAACTTATGTTCTACTCAAATTTTAATGCCTCCCATCACTAGTTTTCTATGCTAGTCACTAGTCTTTCAAACTGCAAAAATTGAATTCCTCTCTTTTCACCTTTGTTGTGTTTTCCTCTAATGTTTTTGGGCACCTAGAACCTCAAGATTGTAGCACCTTATATGTTCCCTTGGCCTTCCAACTTCTTCCAATAATTATCCTTCATAATTTTTTCTTTTATTTTCCCAAGAATGGGTGCTTTAATCTACCCCAAAAATCCATGCATTGGTTGAGAATAGTCACCTAATTTAGGGACTATATACTTGGTATTTAATTTAAAATATGAAATATTTAAATGTTCATTGACATTGATTGATTTTCAATGTATTTAAGAAGTTGGAATAAATTTAAAACTCACGGGTAAAGATTCCAGGTGAGAAATATACACAACTCCAAAAAAGTTGAATGCTAGCACATCAAACCAAAATTTAAAAAAAAAAAAAGAATAAAAAATTGGTGTGGATTGCATTGATACCTAGATGCTCTGACATCATAAACCTGTACTTATCTTAGAACCACCTAAAATACAACTTGATAACGATAATGTTTTGCAGCAACTGAGTTTTAATATTGTTGCTTATACATATAATACAAGGAAACATAGGCAACCGTAAACAACCCATGTTTCATTACCATTACCTCAACATGTCTTTCCTAGTGCCCCCCATTTTCCTTTATCAAGTGGAAAGGAGTACAATCTTGTTGAAAAAATAAAAAACACTCCTTCTAAGATATCCTTATTGGACCTTATTAAACCCTCATCTAGCTATCATAGCATGCTTCAAAGTGCTTTCAATAAGTTCCTACCCCTCCTAATATGAAACCAAGTGATGTGACAATCCAAATTAAAGCTATAACTCTGCTAAACATGGACATTACTTTCCATCAAGATGAGTTACCGTCTCTAGAATAGAAAAAACAAAATGAATTTTTCATGATAATAGCTTACATTAATTGAATTACCATAAAAAGAACCCTTGTTCACAATGGTTCCATGATTAATGGGTGTAGTGTGATACTTTGGAGAAGATTGATATGGATAAGAGTGATATTCTCCCTAATTCTTTGTCTATCCATGGATTTGACAATATAGGAAAATAACCACTTGGAGTCATCACAATACCTATTAAAGTCGGGAAGGTTACACTGCAAACTTAGGTCCATGTTATGCCTCACGATCTTTCATACAATCTTCTTTTAGAAATTCCATAAATTCATGCAATAAATTTGGTGCCTTCTACTCTTCATCATAAAATAAAGTATGTCTACAGCAACAAAGTGCATACAATCAAAGTGACCCTAAACCAAATAGTTGTTTGAACATTGAGAAAGCGAAGGAAAATCATTTGAAAACACTGACACCAACTACACAAGTGGAACCCATGCAATAAAAAGAAAAAGAGAAGCATATTAAAGAAGTTACAAAATTATTGGAAGATGCTTGGGGTTCCTTGGGCTTCACACCTACATTCATGGGAGAGTACAAGATCACAAAAAAATATTCCTCAAAGGGAAAAGAAAAAGAGGTAATGTCGACACAAAATTCAATTGAAAATTCAAAAGCATCCACCTCAACCACTTTAGAAAAAGAAAGAAAAATACAAAAAAAAAAAATTCATGAAGTTGATTATGAGAAACCATTGAATCCAAAAGAAATTAAAAATATTTATAGAAGAAGTTACAAAATATGAAACAACTTGGCTATAGTGGAAAAGGATATGGTGCTAGAGAACAAGGTATTCATGTCCCTATAGAACCTAATACACAAGAAACAACTAGTGGTCTCAATTATTTCCCTTCAAAAGAAACAAAAACTTCAAAAAATCCTTCACTCAATGTCAAAACCCTTACAAAATATTCTTCCAATCTAAATCTAACTTTGGTGCATCCTTAATTAATAGATACAACATGTGGGAATATTTCATTAGATATGCATCTTGAGTTGATACTTTGTCTCCTCATTATAATCAATAACATTAGTTGCTTCTTCTTTACATGTGACAGTTGTAGTATCATAGCATATTCACTACCATGCATGAGGGTATAAACTTGGCTTCATGTAATCATATTTTCCTTTCAAAAGGAGCAACATATCATCATCCATTCTTGGCTCATCCTTGTTCTGCACTTAGTGTGGGAAAAAGGGTTATGTAGGCTTGTCCTAGTGTGGCACTTTTCATTGTCTCTTTTGGCTAGTTGACCACCTTTCATGTATATCTAATAGCAAGCTTGGGATGTGGTATGCATGCCTTAAGTTTTCTCACATGTGATATAATTTTCTTTCTATGTTTAGCATTGCATTTTGGGGAAAGCCCATTATTCATGATGTAGTTTCATTCAGGAACATATGACTTGGAATATGGATTTCTGAAAAAGCTCTTATTTCTCCTTCTACCTTAAAGTAGATTTCTCATAGAAATGGTGTTTGTAATCACTTTAAACTGGGGGCATACATTGCCATTATCATTCTTCATATTTCTTTGCATGATTTTCTTTTTTCTTGTGATTTTTCATTCTCTTGGTGGTGTCATTGGGTGTTATTTCCTCCAAGAGCATGATATTTCTTTTATTTTTCCACTCTTCAAGACATTAGGCATGATGTTCCCTAAGAAGAAGACCTTACATAAACTAAGAAAAGTCCCTTTGAACAAAAACCTTTGCTTGCACATTGTTCACAAGTGCTTAGCTTAACACAACTTGTTAGGCCATGTAAAGATCCATGTTTCATTTTTTGGTTCCTTATTAAAGTTATCAGAGGGATAGCTTTAGTATGGTTAGTGTGATGAGAATCTGACACAGAGGCATGACTTTCTCATTGTATGGTGAGATCCCATAGACTAGATATGACTTTCTCGCTAAGCCACCCATTGGGAAAACTCACCAAGTGGACAACCTGAAGTTCCACTACCCCAAAGTGAGCACGTGTTTTGGAAAAACAACTGAGACATGATCCACATTCAGTTGGATAGAATATCAAGGCTTGATCCACCCCTTTTTCTTTTCTTTTTCTCTCTTTTAGTCTTTGATATTACATTATTATGTATCTTCATCATTGCTACATACATAAGTATCTTGAATGTCTACTTTAGTGAGAGTTTTACATGGGGTCATACTCTCACTAAAGTGGGGGAAAAATGCAATGTTAGAAAAAGTATCCCACCTAATTTGGGAATAATTAATAATAAAACAAGCTTAATAATACCTTAACTTGGTGTTGTATTTTTTTTTCATGTTCACGTTAAGTTTAGGGCCCTTTTAGAGAAAATGGAAATAATTGTGCCTTATCTCTTATGTTGTAAGGTGTATCTTTACACTTTCATATTGATCTAGGGATTTATTAATTCATTGAGAATAATTTCCCTTAATTGGCCCCTTTAATTCAAATCCTAGCCTAATTAAATGAAAATTCCAATGGATAAAACCTTACATTCATAAATGTAGTTACAAAAACCCTAATTTTGGAAGGTGTGTGTGTCCTAGGTAGGTGACATAGGAGTCCTCACTTAGTCCTAAGATGCTATTTTACATGATATTTCACCTTGTGCAATGTGTTTCCTAGGTAAGTGGCCTAGGACCTATTCACCCTATGATGAATGGGTCCTCACTTAGACCTAGGATCGCTCCTTGGGATATATTTTTGGAGGTATTTTAATGATTTCATATCTATAATTCAATGTTAGGTTGTTATAATTGAATCTTAGGAATTAATCTTAAGACATGTATAAATGAGAGGTCATTTCACTTAGTTTGACTAGAGGATTTCTAGCAAGTTATGATCTGTATAGGATCTAGACTAATTGTGAATCTGAATGCTTAATTATAACAACCTAATGGAAATATAATTCATGCATACATTATAGAAATTATGCATAAAAACTAAAAACTTAAGGTGAAAATCAGAACATGAGAGAGGAGAGAAGAAGTGCAAAAAAATTGATAATGGAGTTTGTCCCAAACGTGACTACATCTCCGGGTCCACTCCAATAGAGAGACCGATCTGATTAATCTCCAAAAAAGATTACAAATGCACCAAGACCATCTCTTCAAGCACTTTGGTAGCATAACAATACTCTGTCATACGAAAATGGCTCAAAAATCTCCACAAGAACTCTCTAATGTATCACTTGTTTCTCACCACTTAATCACCTGCATTCACTAAACTAAACTCCTAAGAGCTTACATTTTCCCCCTCTTTTTATACATAAAATTAGCCTAAAGAGCCAAAACCCTTCATAATTACAAAAAAAAAATATAAAAACCCCTTAACAACTCCTACAAGAGTTTGTTTGTTTTTTTTCTTAACCCCCTTTGTTAATCTGCTAGGTGGGTTTTGCCTTATTTCTGGCCTTATAGGCCATTTGTTACGAAGTCGGCCTTAAAAAGATTAACAAAAGAACCCAAGCACTATTAATATATTAAAGACTCATGGTGGCCTGTCGATGACTCATCTTTTTGCTAACCGCTAAGTCGGGGGTTCCAACCACACCGACCACATTTTTTTTTTAAACTCCATTGAATTGTTTAACAAAAGAAACTCATGTCGTATAATATTGAATGCCCATTGGTGGGTGCAATGGTTGAAACGCCCGGCTATTAGTAGGGAGGACATGGGTTCGAGTCCGCTAAACCTTTTGTTGCATAGAACAAACTCAATTGACGCCGACGAAGGAAGGAGGGGACACGTGCCGTGTCGGACAATTGCCATGTGGCAACACTTCATTGGCCCCTTATGACATGTCACTACCACCTGTCCGTTGAATCAGATGCCACATGTATTGCCATGTATACACTGACTGTATGTACGGTTGCACTCAGGATGTACAGATGGACACATGTCACAATCTGATTGGTCCATACAAATGCCACATGTCACACTCTGGTTTGTCCACATCATATTCTGTATAGTACGGACTAGTTGATGATGTCACTAGTTGTAGCCCCAAGTGAACTGAACTTTGACTGCCAATTACTTGTGCATATGATTTTGGATTTCAACAAAATGAACATTGTCAGAATCGTCTCGACAATCTCTTCAACTTGGTGCCACTTTTGTTGATTTCTAAAACAATCATTTTTTCACTTCCTAGACAACCCCTGATGGCAGTTTGACCCAAGGTTTGACTGGTCATAACTTGAGAAAACAAACTCCTTTTTGCCCCGTTCAAGTTGCGTTGAAATTAGGACGCTGAGATCTTTTTGATGGTGTTGAAATCTGGATATTTTGAGACACTTCAATTTTCACTAAAAAATATCCCCCGGATCAGGCCTCCCCACTGGAGAACTTTTGGACCTCCAAAAGTGGCATTTATTCAAACATCAAGTGAGGACTTGGCCTCCCCACTTGTCCTGTATCATCTGTACATCTAAATACCTAGCTCACAATCACAATAAAGACTGCAACAACATTGTTGATCATAAACATCATTCTATCACTTCCATAAGCATCTACATCAACTGTCGTAGCCACTAACCCACAAAAATTGACTAGCATCAAGCTAAAATATAATGTAGAAATGAAAGAGAATAAGTCAACAACATATCAATCCATCACAACAAAAACATTTTTACCTAAGGAGCCATCAATGCTTTCAATCATCATTCCCTCATGTTGTACTACGGGTGCATCCTGCAACATCTAACCCTAGTTAGCTACTCCAAGTTCAAGTTTAGAACCACCTGTATTGACAGACATAAGAGTTAATTCTTTAGTTGCATTAATTACCCTCTTTAATTGCCCTGTGTTTGCAAAAGAACAATCTGTCTTAATCTTGTGAGAATGTACAATATACTAAATTCCATCTCTAAACAAATGATAATGATTCTTTTCCCTATAGAAAATAGCTTTCCTGTCATATAAATAAGGGCTACCAAGCACTATCCCACAGATATCCAGTGGAACCACATCAAACTGCACTTCATCCACAAACTTACTAGTGATTGTGAATCTTAAGGTGCATTGTCTTGTTACTTGCAACTTATCATTTTCACAAATCCAGCCTAGTGGATAAGGTTTCTTATGCTATGTAGTTTTCAATCCCAAGTTTCTTACAACACTTTCTGAAATTAGATTAACCTGAGATCCACTATCTATGAGTGCATCAATTTTAGTGTTCTTAGCAACAACCCTTAAATGAAACAGCTCATTCCTTTTTTTTATCTTCAGAGAAACCATTAACTTTAGATGAAGAAGCACAACTAGCAACAAAAACACCAGAAATAGGAGCTTTAGCTTTCAAACCCATAGTTGTTATCTTAGTTTCATCATTAGAATTGGAACCAAGATCCATAACAACGTTTGTGGCTTTCTCCTTACCTTTATGTTTCTGATTACATTTCTAAGCCCACTTAGGCCTTAGTTATGGATGCAACTGCCAACAATGTTTTGCATCATGACCCTTCCTATCACAATGAGAGCAAGCAAACTTATCATCCTTCTTAACTGTAGTTGTCTTCTTTCCTTTCCCTGTCTCTCCAGCCTTAGAAGATTTCTTTACATCATTATCAAACTTATCAATAAAATATCCTTTACCCCTTGACTCTAAGTGGGTAGCCTGGACACAAACTTCATCCAAGTTGTTAGGATTCAAAACCAAAATAGAATGCCTCAGGTAGGAATGCAGACCTCCTATGTACTTCAACAAAGTGTCCTGGGTGTACAAAGGAACATTCAAAGCAATAGCCCTTTTCCTAAATTCATTGGTGTACTCTTGAATAGATTGACCCTTCCCTTGCCTAAACATTTTCCATTCCATCATTAACTATTGCATATGTCCTAGGGGATAAAACTGCTTCTTAAGAGCATTAACAAACTCTTCCCAAGTTAAACTAACTCTACCATGCTATGAAATTTCTGCCTTATTCTTACTCTCCCACCAAGTTAAAGTTGTACCTCCTAACCAAAGAGTAGCTAATTGGATCCTATCAACATCATCTAATAGGTTTTGGACTCTACAATAAACTTCTACTTGTTGAATCCAATCATCCAATTTTTCAGCATTAAGTTCACCACAATACCTAGGCAAGTCAAATTTTACATCCAATTTAATTTTAGGCTTATGCCCACTCCTAAAAGGATTAAAAGAAGTAGAATGAGGAGAAGAAGGAGAAGAAGGAGAAGATGGAGAAGAAGAAAAGGGGTGATCTGGTTGCTTGCCACCATCTCCATGTTGTTTCTCTTTCTTGTCTTCACGAACATCTTTCTTCGATGAACCTCCTTCACGTTCCTTCCATTCTTGTCTTTCTTGGAAAAGAATGTTCACCTTATCCTTCATCTCGAGGAATGCTCTTCGAAATTCCTTCTCACTTATTTCTTCAGGAACCTCCATTCCAGACAAGGACATCTTCAGAAAAGTTCTTTGCTTCCTGATCTTAGGATCAAAGTCTTCGAGCTTGCCTTTGCCCTTCTAAACCCTGGATCTTGTTAGCATTCAATAAAACAACTGCAATAATAGTCAACTGAGCTTTGATACCACTTGATCTATATAGGATCTAGACTAATTGCGAATCTGAATGCTTAATTATAACAACTGAATGGAAATATAATTCATGCATACATTATAGAAATTATGCATAAAAACTGAAAACTTAAGGTGAAAATTAGAACATGAGAGAGGAGAGAAGAAGTGCAAAAAAATTGATAATGGAGTTCATCACAAATGTGACTACGTCTCCGGGTCCACTCCAATAGAGAGACCGATCAGATTAATCTCCAAAAAAGATTACAAATGCATCAAGACCATCTCTTCAAGCACTCTAGCAGCATAACAATACTCCATCGTATGAAAATGGCTCAAAAATCTCCACAAGAACTCTCTAACGTATCACCTATTTCTCACCACATAATCACCTGCATTCACTTAAGTGAACTCCTAATAGCTTACATTTTCCCCCTCTTTTTATACATTAAATTATCCTAAAGAGGCCAAAACCCTTCATAATTACAAAAAAAATATATAAAAACCCCTTAACAACTCCTACAAGAGTTTGTTTGTTTTTTTTCTTAACCCCCTTTGTTAATTTGCTAGGTGCGTTTTGCCTTATTTTTGGCTTTATAGGCCATTTGTTATGAATTCGGCCTTAAAAAGCTTAACAAAAGAACCCGAGCACTATTAATAAATTAAAGACTCACAGTGGTCTGTCGGTGACTCATCTTTTTGCTAACCCCTAAGTCGAGGGTTCCAACCACTCTAACCACATTTTACTTTTAAACTCCATTGAATTGTTTAACAAAACAAACTCATGTCATATAATATTGAATGCCCATCGGCAGGTGCAATGGTTGAAATGTCGGACTATTAGTAGGGAGGACATGGGTTCAAGTCCGCTAAACCTTTTGTTGAGTAGAACAAACTCAACCAATGCTGACAGAGGAAGGAGGGGACACGCGCCGCGCTAGACAACTGCCATGTGGCAACACTTCATTGGCCCCCTATGACACGTCACTACCACCTGTCTGTTGACTCAGATGCCACATGTACTGCCACATATACACTGACTATATGTATGGTTGCATGCAGGGTGTACAGATGGACACGTGTCACAATCTGATTGGTCCATACAAATTCCATATGTCATAGTCTGGTTTGTCCACATCATATTTCGTACAGTACGGACTGGTTGATGATGTCACCAGTTGTACCCCCAAGTCAACTGAACTTTGACTGCCAATTACTTGTGCATACAATGTCAGATTTTGACGAAATGACCATTGTCAAAATCATCTCGACGAGCTCTTCAACTTGGCACCGCTTTCTTCAATTTCTGAAACAATCCATTTTTTCACTTCTTGGACAACCCCTAATGGCAGTTTGACCCAAGGTTTGACTGGTCATAACTTGAGCAAATGGAATCCTTTTTGCCCCATTCAAGTTGTGTTGAAATCAGGACGCTGAGATCTTTTTGATGGTACTAAAATTTGGAGATTTTGAGACACTTCAATTTTCACTGAAAAATATCCCCCAGATCAAGAGCAATATCAAGAGCATTGTAGAGAATTATGAAGATAATTTTCAAGGAATTCAATGGTAGATTATTGAATATTATTCTAGCAATCAAAGATCCATTATCATGTCAAATTCATGCATCTTGTTTGTGCTAACATGCTAATGTAGTGTTCAAGATCAATTCAAGTATTCAAAGTCATTATCTCTTTGTAATGTTGTAAAATTGCACCCCTACAATTTCACATACATTATTGTATTATATTTAGTGTCCACTCCCTTAGTATTTCCGTAGGCTCATTCTAGCCCCTACATCATCCTTTTCCCTCTTAGGATGCTTGGGACCCCTTTTCAGCAGCTACCCTTGGGAATTAACTTTGCTTCAAACCTTTGTGATTTTCCTATTCTTGTCATTTTGTAATGTGATGTATCTGGACACTAGAATGCCATGCACATGTTTGCATGCTGCACTAGCATTCCAAAATCTTTCAACATTTAAATGACTTTTTTTTAGCATGTTTTCCACTTGCCACCTCCTTTTTTTAATGTTAATGACCCGAGACACCTTGTAACCACCTAGGAAGCTTATTTTCGCTACTATTCTTTCTTTATATGCTATCTTTTCAATCTATTTTTATCTTCTGAATCTTTCTAGCTTGGGCTCCTACCTTTTCCTCATCTTTTTCTCTTTTTATCTTGCTTGCATAGCTCTTTACAACTTGTTACAAAAACACTCTCAAGCCTTTACAACACTCTTTATAGCTCTCATGGCTCTTTCCTATCTCTCTCCCTTTAGCTTCCTTAAGCCTTACAACTGAAATCTCCCTTGTCTTGTGCTTGTGATCATCCTGGGATTTCACATATCCCCTATCAATTGCAACTCTATTTGGTGATACAATTTCTCCTCCTGAAGTAGGGATTTATTTTAACACTTCACATTTTCTTACTTTTTTCACTCTCTCTATCTATCTAGCTGTTTGTGGAGGTGGGAACACCAAAATAGGGGTTTGACTGAAGAAAAACCCTATATATCCCAACCACTTTTTTTAGATCTTACACATGTAGGTGTTGAATACAATCATGTGCTAAAGGCTTCATTACTTGGGGTTTTTTGAGTAGTTTCTATCCTTCCTTCTCTTGCTTTATCATTTCTACTTTATTTCAATTTTATCATATTCTATTATTTTCCCACATTCTGAAAGTTTGTAGTAATCAAATTGTTAGATGTCGCTTTGCTATTTTATATGATAAACTCACTTTTTATTCCATGTAGGATGCCAACACACCTCTAGGACTATAGTGTGTTACAATGTCATCCTTATCCCATGATACTGTGCTTTGGCTGAGAGCTCATTAGTCTGTCAAGAAATCCTCTATGATTTTACTCCTTTGGATTCTAGAACTCTCACTCTGATCCTTGAGATAGTTTAGGGAAGTTGACCCCTTGGGAATCTCTTGAGAATAAAGAGACTCATGAGTAGTGAATCACCCTTCTCTACACTCTTATCTAGTTTCATGATTAAGACCCATATCAATATATTCCACTTCACACTAGTTTCACATTTGCATTCCAAGGCTGCAAATAAGGTTTGGTGAGTTTTTGCACATTTTTTTTCATTCATCATTCCTTTATGCTTTCATTCAATTCAAGGTTTAATTACCAAAACGGATTTTGGCCAAGGAAAACCCCTATTCCCTAAAAAACAAACATTTTTGTCTCTTTGATGTGTGATTACAAAATTAGGTTTAAGATTCATTGAAGAGCAATATTGGAGAAATTTGCAAAGTTTTCAAAACTGCAAGGAAAGTTGTCAAATCATAGAAATTAAGCTACGGGTTTTATTTCTGACTTTTTGACAATGACTGACTAGAAGATGGGAGTGCATACTGAGTAGAACAAAACCTAGAAAGGATTTTCTAGGAGCCTTGGCTAGGACCCATTCACCATAGGGAGAATTAGTCCTCAGTGAGGACTCAAAAAAGCACTTTCTATAATAGGTACAAAACATTTTACCCTTTCCAGATCTATTTTTCGATGGTTACTTCTCTTAGTTTTTAGATCTTCCCTCTATAGCTTGCATTTTTAATGAAATAGGGAAAATAGGTGAATCATACCCATTATCATTTAGGTATACCCACATCCTATTCTCGTATGTTTCATTTTGGTGAACCTAATATTTTTAATGAAATTAGATAAATAGGTTCATCACCCCCCTTTTTTATCAATTCTATGTTAAAAATCCTATATTTCTATGTTTCATTTTGGTGAACCTGAGTTTTGAACATTCTATTCTTTGATTTGGAGTGTATTCCAACCCTAGATCTAGGATTTTCATTAATTTATTGCATTTAGGGTTTCTAAATTAGGTATAAAGATGCATTGCATTTTAGGTATAAAATTACATTTTCCATTCATTTGAATTCTCAAAATTTAACAAAAATTACATAATGTTAGACTGATTTTGTATAGTGTTTTCATATTAGTGTACCTTTTATCATTCATATTCAAAAATTGCAACAAAATTGATTTTCAAATTTTTTTATATAGTTCATCATTTGTCCTTCATTGCACTTGCATTTCAGCATTAAAATCTAGAAAATCCTATTACATAAACACCAGTCTGAGATGTAAAACAACAAACACATATAATCAATTAAAAATTGTATTTTCAAAATTTAGAAAACCTTGTACCAGGACCCATTCACCACTAGGTGAATGAGTCCTTGGAGGCCTACAAAATCCAACTTTTTGAGCTTTCTAGTGGTTTTATACATTTCCTAGGCTTGCTATTAACCTATGGTATCAATCTTGAAAGTTTTGCAAATTTATATTTTATGCATCTAGGTATAAACATCCATTTAGTTTAGACACTTTTAAATCATTCCAAAATCATTTTAGTAGCAAAAATTATCATGACATTTCTAAAGCATTGCATAAGTTAGATAGCTTACTTTTTCATGTTATAATGACTACTTTTAAATTTATTATTTTGACATGGTTAAGAATGGATTGTATAAGTACAACATCCCCTCTTATGAATTCAATTTAGAGAAAAAAATGAGGTTACTAAGAAACATGTTATCCATCCTTCCACTATATTTCCTAGTTATGAGAACATCTTAGAGCAAGAGAATCAAACCATTGACACAATCCTTAATATCAGCTTTCCTATCTCTCCCATGTGTGTAGATGATATGATACAAGAAAATACAAGCATAGATTATCATGAAAACCATAATTGTTCTTCTCCCGATACCTCTCCTATTAGTAACAAAGGTATCTTGGTGAAAGAAGATGCAATGATTGAGAATCATAAAAGTATTGTTTTCCCTTATCCATCTCCCCATTGGGAAGATATTATGACACAAGAAGACGAGATCATTTAAACATTCCTTAAAATTACTTTAACAAGTCTCTATTCATCTCCTAACACCTCCCCTACTTGTGAGAATGCTTTAGTGAAAGAGGATACAATCATAGACAATCATGAAAATCACATTTATGAAGAGGATATGTTGGTTTTAAGAGATCCAATGATTGAGAATCCTACCTCTCCTACTTGGGAAAATATTATAGGACATAGGGTTGTAATTGTAGAAACCATGATAATCAAATTTGTTCTTCTCCTAATATCTCTCATAGGGGTGGTCCCACAATACTGGTTTACAATTTTTGGCCAAACTAGACATTGAACTCAATTTTTTTAACTGAATCTTCACTTTCAGGCACCAATAGCGACTAAACCGTGAGGAATTTGAAGATGATGAAAACTAGTGATTTGTGAAATTTCGTCTATAGATTCTAAATATATTTTTTTTCAAAATATTTCAAATCAAATTGTACTTATTTTTCCATCTCCTTCGAAAACCAATTTTTAACAGTAAACACCATTTTTAAAGAGTGACGCCACTAGCTAACACATTACTTTTTTCTATGAAGGATAAAATTCTAATTTTTTCAAATTTATATTTTTAACGATGATATCTAATGCATGGAATTGGTCTCATGGAATTTCATTGAATATTTTTTTCTTAAATAAGTTTCAAAGTAAAACCTTTTGCAATTTAGACATGATTCACTGGCTAAAGCATTTTTTTTTTTGTATGTATCCAAATTCATTTTTTTTTGTTGGATCAAGGACATCAATATCTAGTGCATTGATATTTCCACATGTGCTAAATAGAGAGATCACTTTTTGGTGAAAAACCTATGCAAACAATCAAAATAAAAAACAAAATACATAATAAAACCAAAACATATTAAAATTATATTCGATAGATATCTCATTCTGAGGAATACCATCATCTAGTTGGATCTATGAAGTCTCCTCCATTTTCATCCTCAACTCGAGCTTCGAAGGGAAAAAATTTAGAGAAATTTGGTGCAAGAGGGTGAGAAGGGGGAAAAGGTGGGGTTTGCTTGAACCTCCCTTCAAGCGAACCTCCTTGACCTTTTGAACAAATGGGGATTTTCTCAAAGGGGGGTTTGAGTGAACCCCCCTTCTTTCAAATTTATCTTTGTTTTTATTCTATAAAATGTGAAAAATGAGGGACCCATCATTTAATAGGGTTCACTCAAAGGGAGGTTTGAGCAAACCCTATTTGGGTTCATTCAGACCCTTAGTTCATTAGAACCCCCCGAAACCCAAAATTTTCTTCATGGGGGCATTTTTTTGTAATTTTGCTTCCTCAACGGAATTGTAAACCTATTTTGTGCGATCAACCATAGTTGTGAAGAAGATAGTTTGGTGTTAGAAGAAAAACTTATTGAGATTCATGAGAATATCATTTCTCCCTTTCCTAATGCTCCTACCATTTAGAAAGATCTATTCAAATTAAAGGATACCATCATTGGTAAACATGACAATGATAATTGTTCTTCTCTTGATGCCTCCCCTATTTGTGATGAAGTTACTTTAAAAAATCTAACCATGGAATGTGATGAAACTCTTATTTTTAACTCTCCTAAAATCTCTCCTCCTAGGGAATATATTATGGCACAAGAGAATGAGACCTTAGAGAAATCGGATGAAATCATGGACAATCATAATAATCAAAATTTTCCTTCTCCTAATATCTCTCCTATATGTGAAGAATATTTTTCGGTGTTAGAAGATCTAATGGATGAGAGTCATGAGAATACTATTTTCCTCTCTTCCCCTAGGTAAAACATTAGTGAAGAAGAGAATTCCATCATTGATAAGAAATAAGATCCAACCATTCCTAACTACCTTACTTGTGATGAGGTCATTTTAGAAGAACCAACCTTTGAATGCCATGAACATCTAGTTTGTAGCTCTCCTGAAAACTATCCTATTAGGGTAGATATCATGGTGTAAGAGAATAAGAACAATAACAATAGTAATGTGAGTTCCTTAGATGAAGATGACAAAGTCACATTAGACTCCCTTTCACTAAGAGATCATTAAAACAAGGAAGAGAATTTTGAGGTTATTCACATTAGATATCCTTTGAAGCAATCCAATCCCCTGAGCCACTTATTACCATCTACCCACCCTCACAACAACCAAAAGTTCAAAATAAACCCATGCTTACCTTAGAACCATCTAAAATACAAATTGATAATGATATTGTTTCACAAAAATTGAGTCACAATACTATTTCTCGTACATACCATACAAGGAACAGTAGACAACCACAACCCACCCTTGGTTAATTACCATTACCTCAACCTATCTTTCCTAGTGCCCCCTGTTTTCCTTTACAAAGTGGAAAGGAGCATGATCTTACTAAAAAACTAAAACATAATCCTTCTAAGCTATCCTTATGGGACATTGTTCAAGCCTCACCTAGTTATCATAACATTCTTGAATGTGCTTTATGACAAGTTCCTACCCCTCCTAATATGCAACCAAATGATGTCTAGCCCAAAATCAAGCTATAACTTTGGTCAACTTGGACATTCTTTTCCATCAAGATGAGTTACCTTCATTAGAAGAGAAAAAAATGTAGCTTTCATGATAATAGGTTATGTTAATCAAATTGTGATAAAAATAACACTTTGATAATGGTTCTACCATTAATGGGTTTAGTGTGAGCCTTTTGGAGAAGATTGATATTGATAAGAGTTTCATTGTCCTTGATTCTTTGTCTATTCATAGGTTTTAAAACATAGGGAAATGACCTCTTGGAGTAATCACATTACCTATTAAAGTCAATAAGGTTAAATTGAAAACTCTGGTTGATGTTATGCCTCAAAATATTTCATATAATATTCTTTTAGGAAGGCCACATATTCATGCAATGAATGGGGTTCCTTCTACTCTTCATTGTAAAATGAAGTATGTCTACAAAAAAAAAGTGTATACAATCAAAGCCAACCCTAAACCAAAAAGTTGTTTGAACATTGAGAAAACCAAGGAAAATCCTTTGACAACACTAACACCAACTACACAAGCGGATCTTGTGCAAGAAAAATAAAAAGAGAAGCATATTGAAGAAGTTACAAAGTTATTGGAAGATTCTTGGGGTTCCTTGGACTTCACATCTACATTCATGAGAGAGTACAAGATCACAACAAAGGATTTTGAAATGGGAAAAGAAAAAGCGGTAATGTGGACACAAAATTCAACAAAAAATTCGAAAGCATCCACCTCAACCAATTTAGAAATAGAAGAAAATTACACAAAAATCTTTGATGAAGTTGGTTATTAGCAACCATTGTATCTAGAAGAAATGAAAAATATTTATAGAATAGGTTATGAACTTATGAAATAACTTGGGTATAGTGGAAAAGGATATGGTGCTAGAAAACAAGGTATCTGTGTCCCTATAGATCCTAATACACAAGAAACAACTAGTGGTCTCAGTTATTGTACTTAAAAAGAAACAAAAACATCAAAAAATCCTTCACTCAATATCAACACCCTTACAAAAGATTCTTCCAAGATAAATCTAACTTTGGTACATCTTGAATTGATAGATACTAAATGTGGGAATATTTCATTAGATATGCATCAAATTGATACTTTGTCTGCTCATTATATAAATCAATAACATTAGTTTTTGCTACTTTTCATGTGGTAGTTTTAGTATCATAGCATATTCACTACCATGCTTGAGGGTATAAACTTCCATGCTTTATGCAATCATATTTTCCTTTCACAAGGAGCAACATATCATCATCCATTCTTGGCTCATCCTTGTCCTACACTTAGTGGGAGCAAGAGGTTAGGTAGCCTTATCCTAGTGTGGCACTTTTCATTTTCTCTTTTGGCTAGTTGAACACCTTCCATGTATATATAAGAGCAAGCTTGGGATGTAGAATACATGCCTTAAGTTGGCTTGCATGTGACATACTTTTCTTCTATGTTTAGCATTGTGTTTTGGGGGCAACCCCTTATTCATGATGTAGTTTCATTTAGAAACATATGACTTGGCATAGGAATTTCTATGAAATCTCTCATTTCTTATTCTAATTTTAAGTAGATTTCTCACAACAATGGTGTTCCCAGTCACTTTAAAGTGGGGTCATACATTGGCATTATCATTCCTCATATTTCTTTACATGATTTTCTTTTTTCTTGTGATGTGTCATTTTCTTGGTGGTGTCATTGGGTGTGATTTCTTTTGAGAGTAATATTTATTTGATTTTCACCCTCTTTGAGATATTAGGCATGATGTTCCCTAAAAAGAAGAGCTTACATGAACTAAGTGAAGTCCCTTTGAAAAAATACCTTTATTTGTACATTGTTCACAAGTGATTATCATAACACAACTTGTTATGCCTTGTGAAGCTTCAAGTTTCATTTTGTGGCACCCTATTAAAGTTATCAAAGGGATAACTTTGGTATGGTTAGTGCAATGAGAAGTTGACACAAAGGCATGAATTTCTCATTGTATGGTGAGAGCCCGTTGACCAGGCGTGACTTTCTCGCTAAGCCACCCATTGGGAAAACTCACCTAGTTGAAAGCTTGAAGTTCAACTACCCCAAAGTGAGCACATGTTTTGGACAAATAGCTGATACCTAATCCACATTGAGTTGTATAAACTGTTGGGGCTTGATTCACTCCTTTTTATTTTTTATTTTTTTGTTTTTCTCTCTTTTAGTCTTTGACATTTCATGACTGTGTATCTTTTCCATTGTTGCATACATGAGTGTCTTGGATGTGTACTTTAGTGTGAGTTTGGCATGGGATCATACTCTTACTAAAGTGGGGGAAAAATATAGTGTCAAAAAAAGTATCCATTTCTCCACACCTAATTTGGGAATAATTTATAATTAAAAGAGCTTAATAATGCCTTAACTTCGTGTTGTAATGTGTTTTTCATGTTCACATTAAGTTTAGGGGACTTTTAGATAAAATTAACTTAATTGTGCCTTTTTTTATGTTGTAATTTGTATCTTTACAGTTTCACATTAATCTAGGGCTTTATTAATTAATTGAGGATAATTTACCTTAATTGGCCCCTTTAATTCAAATCCAAGCCTAATTAAATACAAATTCCAATGGATAAAACTCAACATTCATAAATTCAATTACACAACACTTAATTTTGGAAGGTTTGTGTCCTAAGTAGGTGACCTATGACAAATTCTCCACATGGTTAATTGGTCCTCACTTAGTCCTAGGACCCTATTTTTACATGATATTTCACCTTGTTCAATGTGTGTCCTAGGTAAGTGGCCTAGGTCCCACTCACCCTATGGAAAATAGGTCCTCACTTAGACCTAGGACCCCTCCTTGGGATATTTTTTTGGTAGTACTTTAATTATTTCAAATCTATGATTCAATATCATCTTCTGATATTTGAATTTCAAGAATTAATCTTAAGAAATATAAAAATGAGATGTCATTTCACTTAGTTTAACCTAGAATATTTCAAACAAGTTAAGAGAATTATCAATAGCCTTCTCAAAGCATTCAAGGGTAGATTATTGAAGATTATTAAAGCAATCAAGGATCCATTATCATGTAAAATTCATGCATGTTGTTTGAGCTAACATGTTGATGTAGTGTTCAAGATCAATTGAAGTATTCAAAATCATTATCTCTTATTAGGTTTCATGATCAATATCCACATCAATGGAGACCACTTCATTCTAGTTTCATATTTTCATTCCAAGGTTTCAAATAAGGTTTGGTGAGTTGTTTCACATTGTTTTTCATTTATCATTCCTTTATGATTTTATTCAATTAAAGGTTTAATTACCAAAGTGAGGTTTGACCAAGGAAACCCCCATTCCCTAAGAAACAAACATTTTTCTCTGTTTGATGTGTGATTTAAGAATTAGGTTAAAGACCAATTGAAGAGAAAGATTGGAGAAAGTTTTAAAAGTGTCAAAATTGTAAGGAAAGTCCTCAAAACATAGAACTAAGCTATAGGTTTTATTTCCAACTTTCTAATAGTGATCGACTAGAAGCTGGGAGTGTGGACTAAGCAGAATAGAACCTAGAAAGGATTTTCCAAGAGCCCTCGCTACGACCCATTTTCCATAGGGTGAATGAGTCCTCAGTGATGAATAGAAAAGTACTTTTATAATAGGTACAAGGCATTTGACCATTTCTAGATATGTGTTTTAACTATTAGTTGGTTTAGAAATTATTTTTGTTACTCATTTGCATATTAGAAGAATAGGTGCATCATACTTGTTTCATTTCAATGAAATATATTTTTCTATGTTTTAGGTCTAATAGAAGGGTTGGTGAGGCTCTTATTCAGGTTAAACTTCATTGATTCCGTCTATCTCAGGATTGGTTCCTTTCCTATTCCTATTCTCTTTCTGCTTTGATTAGGTTGGGCTCTGATCACTTCTAGTTCTCCCTTTCTATGGATTTATTAGGTAGAAAAAAAATCCATTTAGGTTTGAGAAAATGTGGACCTCTCATCCTGAGCTCAAGGATAAAATTCTATCATGGTGGAATATAAGAGTTGATGGTTCAGCTATGTTTAGGGTGGTAAAAAATCTTGCTAATGTTAAAATGAATGTTCGTAAATGGAGTAGGAATTTTTTTGGCCATATCTTTGATAATAAATCTATTGTTAAGGAGGATCTTTAAAATATTCAACAATCTATTCAGTTTTCTAGCTATGATCCTGATGTTATTCAATAGGAGAATTTTCTTCTTACTAAGTTGCATAATATTGTTGCTAAGGAAGAAGAATTATGGAAGAAAAGGACATTGGTTATGTGGATGAAGAGTTGGGACACAAATACTATATTATTTCATATCTCTATGTTAAAGCATCAAGCATCTAATTGTATTAATTATATTTAGTTTAATGATCAGCTATTTAAAAATGACGAGGATATAACACAAGCTACAACCTCCTTTTTATAAAATTTTCTAACTAATGATAATGTGTTGGATCCTACCAGCTAGTTTGATCTTCTAAATGATATTCCTCATGTTGTTTTTGAAGATTACAATAGGAAAATGGTTTGTATTCCCTCATTTAATGATAGTGAAATTATGATCTTTTCCTTTGAATGTAATAAGGCTCCTAAGCTTGATGGATTCCCCTTGTTCTTATTTCAAATGTTTGGGGACATTGTGGTGAAGGATGTGTTTTATGAAACTTAAGAATTCTTTGGTTGCAATAATCTTCTAAAATAATTAAGTTCCACTTTCATTGTTCTTGGTCCAAAAAAGCCAAGGGCTTCTTCTTTTAGTGAGTTTCACTATATAATCCTTTGCAAATCTATCTATAAGACCTTCTCTAAAGTGTTGGTTGTGAGATTGTAGAAGGTTCTCCCCCAAATTATATTTTTCTAGTAAAATAGATTTTTGAATTGGTACGAAAATTCTTGATTCTATCATTTCTATATAAGAGAACATCCAATATTTTCCAGTTAATAGGAAGGTAGGTTATCTTTTGAATCTTCATCTCCTAAAAGCTTATGATAGAGTTGCTTGGGGTTTTTTCCTTAATATTTTGGAAGCTATTGGGTTTGGGGAGAAGATGATGTTGTCAGTTAGGTAGTCGATTTCAACTCCAATTTTTTTTCTTAATTAATAGGTCCCCTTCTCCTTTCTTTTGTTGTTTGAGAGGTTTGAGATAGGGAGACCCTATCTCTCCCTTCCTTTTTATCATCATACTAAAATCCCTTGGTAGGTTTATCTAGAAGTTGGTCAAAGATGGATTGTTGTAAGGTCTTTCTCCTTCCTCTAACAATCAAATCTACTCATATCAATAGTTTGTGGATGATACTGTAGACAACGAAATCTAGTTTAAGCATGCAACTTCAATATTCTTCATAATTCATATTTCCATGGTCATGACTAAATAATGTCAATTATTTAATTAGTCTTTGAAGTTCTTAATTTCTTTATTAATTAAATTAATATATTTATTTAATTAATTTAACTTAATATTTATTCTTCTATTAATTAAATAATTTTAATTATTTAATTAATTCACACTTTTTTTTTATTCTATCTAACTAATTAAATAAACGCTTTCTATTTAATTATGTTACTAATTAACCTTTTCCTTCTTCTTCAATTAAATAAATTCTTATTTAATTTACCTCTATCATATTTCAACTATAATTAAATAAATCATTTTATTTATTTAATTATTCATTTAAATCCCTTCATCACTTAATTAAATAAATCTTATTTAATTATTGTTTGAATATCAAATCTTGAATTAAATGAATTATTTAATTCATAAATTCTATTTTAACTCATTCTTCTATATTTAGATAATTGTGCAAATTATTTAAGTATTCACTCTTACTTGACATCTATTTTAATTGGTCAGTTAACTCTGGATTAGTGTTTCAATGGATTTCACAAGTAATCTATTTGTCATATCATTTAGTCATCTAGTTCTAACTCAATTGCGTGTACATGCATATTAATTAAATATTTCTATTTAATTAATTAAATCTTGTGTGTGCATTCGAATGGAGAGTTGCTTTAATACATTTTTATCTTTTTCATGCAAAGAGTATTCTTTTGTTTTCGAAAACTAGACTCAAAGATTAAATCATTTATTTAATCTTTATTTCTATTTCTAGTTTTTATCACTCATGTCGCTACTAACAATTATCATAATGCATGTCTAATCTGCCGATCTCAACCATTTTTCAATCTTTTGATCTTGACCTGTTGTTCGAATGATCAATTTTCTATAAATCGATTTGTCCATCATTCCAATCTCTTTCAAAATCGTATCACTTATGGAGCAATTATCTTCAATATTTGATGTCTCGTCATTATCACAACACTTAGGCTATGCTTGCACACAAATACTGAAAATCTAAGGGAAAGTACACTACACATATGAAATGGAGTAGAATAATGGAGGTTATTCAATAGAATTGATCACATGTTTGGTAAAATAGTTTCTTTTATGCATGTTATTATTAGGTTTCCTTTGTGCTCGATTATCTATCTTTTGAGAATTTTTAGTATAGTTTGAATAGATTAGATTTCAATTTCTTAACTCTCTCGTGTTTTTTTCTTTGAGCTACATTTGGTGAACCTGACGTGAAGACACCATATTAATTGTATATAAAAAATATAAATACATTACATCTGTATAGAATCATATGTATAAAGCATTGTACATATAACATTATATTGCATCTCATAACTATAAATTGCATACATAACATCCATTAACATTATAAATATTAATGCATACATAATGTAATGCCCCGTCTTGTAACCTAAGGAATGTTCCAATTTTCTATGAAAGTGAAATAATTTTTTTTTTAAAGTGTTAATATTAACTTTATTAGTTGCATACATTCTCTAGGTTACGACACATCACACTACTTGACATTCCATAGACGACTTTAGTATTTAGCATTGCATGTATTTAATTAACTTAAACTTAAAAATAAAAATTGCATAACATTTGAATTCCATTCATCAAAGTATAAAATACAAATAAGATTTATACATTGCATTTGAAATGACATTACAATACTCATTCTTCAAATGAGGTCGATCAAATAATAGTTTACAATTACATATTTCAAATGTTCACCTCATAAGCATTGAGGGATGTTATATTATACAAGTTTTATAATGATGCAATAAAGGAAGTACATAAATATCCAAATACGAGCTCTCAATCCATGAAGCTCTCATTGCCATGATCATAAACTAGGGACCCAATGGAGTAAGGTGCATGTTCCACCCAACCATGTGGTACCCATAGGTCCACCCCCCATGCTAGGAGATAGTAATAAGGTTCCCTAGACATAATCTACTAACCCTAGACACAAGTACATACTTAACTGACAGTTACTTTGCTTCCAGATTTTGGGATAATTAAATATACTAAGCTCACAAGGTTACTGTTATTCTAGTTGGAGTGTCATCACAATGTTGCAAAGGTTACCCTAGTGTTTCTTCCTAGGTTCTGGCCCCCAACTTGGGTTACCCTGGTAACCTCTTACGAAACCCGACCCCACATGCAAACTGTTGTGGAATCGAATATCTTTTAAAGTAACAAGATATCGATTTTCCATTCCAGGCCTTCTCAACTTAATCTCAAGACTGAACTAGCTCTTGACTCTATAAGCAAGGCATATTAATCTAATTAAAGATTTTAAGCTATCTAATGTTTTGTTTTAGTTTCCACTGACTTACTAACTCTCCATGAGTTACCCAGGCACCACTTTGTGTGCCATACCTCACACAAAGCCACTCCCATAAAAATAACATAAGGAATCTAAGTTTCCATGACTAAGGTAAACAAGGTGCACAAGAATTCAACATATAATTCTACACATATCATAACGGACATTGAGTCAATGTTCATAAAACCAAGTGTCTAAACAGCATGTAAAGCCATGTACACAACCTCAGTCAACACAAGGATTGTATTTAAACAATAACAATTCCCACATTTAAGACAAACTAATCTGGAAGACTTGTACTTTTAACACATTCCCAATTTTCCCAATAAAAGTGAAAATACAATCTAAAGCAAATCAAGGAAAATAAACATCTATTATTAGGATTTACTAAATCCGGTCAAGTCTAAAAGAAATATCAAGAAGTTAAAACATCATGGTGATAATTCGTTTCTCAACAATAAAAGAAGTTGTATCATCAAAACTAATTTTCATTATCTAAATTTCACATAATGATATAATCATCAATTGGATTAATAAAAATATTCACTTAATAAAATCAAATTTTACTCCATATTCTTAATAGTTGTTCTGAAATATAATAATCACTTAAATAATTTTTATTTAAGTAATTATTTTATTTTACTAATTATAGTATTTTATTATTATTATATCAAATAAAATTTCTATCAATTAATAAACATATATTATATATTTTAATAACATATATTATATATAATATATTATAAATATATTATATATATAATATATATTAATAAAATATAATACACTAAAAAAAAAAGAATTAAATTTTTAATTTAAAACCATGCATTTTAAATGGTTTGCAGCTCTTACTGCGCACCATTCCCTATGAGGGGGTTTGGCTGCTACGCAACCTTCCCCACAGGGCCACAAGCTGTGTGCAACACTAAGTGCTGCCCACAATCTGCATCCCTTGTGGGGCGGCTGTGGTAGACCCACTCCCCACACCTATAAACATAATTTTTTTTTCTAAATAAAATATCCTGTATAAATTTTTCCGTACGGCGATTTCATCAGGGTTTTTATTTATTTTATTTTTTTAAAATAACAATCTTTTCATAATTCAATTTGTTATAATTTTCTATAGTATACAATTTCATATAAAAAATTTAAGTACTAAATAATTACTGGAAGAACATGAAATCACCAATTAAAAATTTAGTATTGATAAATTTACCAGAGGTTTTGGTTCACACAATTTTATCAAGATCCTCTATTTCTAAATCAGAAAGTTTCATCTTCAATTTCACAGAGGGTTTCTAACTCAAACTATAAAATTCTTTCCCTGTAGGTTCTTCTAGAAATTTCTTTTCCCAAATTCATAGAAAACTTATTTTATAAATTATAAAATATACTTTTTTTTTCTTTTGAATCTTTCCTAATGTTTTCTCTGTTTTCACTTTAAGATCTTGTTTTCTTGAAACTGTCATAGTAATCAACAAATTTCTATAGAAAGATTTTCAACAAACAATCTACCGAGAAGAAGGGTTTAAACAAAAATTTCTTTTCACAGACAATCTTTTCAAAAGTAAATAAATTAAATATACAGGAAAATACTTGTTTTCTATAGCTTCAAAAACTTGTCTGTAGAAGAAAATATTTGTTGCCTGATGCGTGCAATCTTCAAAGCCCCTCCAGAACACCAATATCCAGAAAGATGCTAATACCAACCAAAGAGATCTTCCAGAAATATACAGTAAATCCAAAACAAAATTCACAAATTTACTCAAACCAACATTTTTTTTTTTTATAGAACCTTGTTCTTTCATTTCCCGTGAAGTCATTTTTTTTTATTTTCCCAAAATCCTAGATAACCTCCAAGAGAATCCTCAACAAGAAACAATAAATTTTAACTACCACACATGTCGAGAAGAAAATATCTTCTAACAACTTACCCGTAAATATTTCTTTCTTCTTTTTCAAGATTTGCATGCTTATTAAAGAATTAAAGAATTCAAATTTCAAATTCCAATTTTCTTTTCTTTATTTAATTAATTAATTTAACAATTAAAATACCATTTCCCTCAAAGCAATTAATTTAAATTAAATCTATTCACACAACTAAAGTAACTTTAATTTAATTAATTAATTTATTAAATTAAATAATTTTAATCTCAGTGATCAAATTACTTAACCAAACAAACTAATTAATTAATTAAATAAAATGTAAAACTTTATTTTCAACATTTAAAATTAATATAAATATACAGTAAATTAAAGAATAATAAACTATCATTAAATTAACAAAATTTTCCTTTCAAAAACAATTAATCCAATCAGGCACAAATGAGACAACCAAAGACACCAAACTTAACTAACGACATACTTGACCGGGTTTAAGACTAGACTAGGATAAACCTTATTACTACCTCCCAATCAACATTTTCGTTGAGTCTTGACACACTCAGACCTGAGTAACCAGGTGGAGTCGGTGTCATGTACCTGCAATCCTGCAACCAAACAAATAACATACATACATACATATAATCCATTGTACAAACACACCATGTAGAGAAAATCATGGAAATCATAGGGCACTCACAAGCGAGTGGTGCAACTCCATTCTCCACACCAATACACATCACATCAGACTGAAAAATTAAATAACAGTTAATCTACCATAAACATATATTTAGCAATAACATATGAAGGAAACATCTACACTAATACAAAGCTTGTCAAAAATTAATTATCACCATACAATGTATCATCATATCATAAAACAAATCCACTATCGCTCTAAAGTTAGTGATCAAAATATCCAAAACAAAGTACCAAAGCATAACAATGTGAAAACATGCTAACAGAAAACACAAACAAAATGGAGGGGTACTACATCCCCCCCTAGGATCAGGCTTGCTCCTGAAAGCTTGCAAACAAATAGGGATAAAGTTCCCTCATGCGTGTCGCATCCTCCCAAGTAGCAGAAGCCTCATGGTTAGGATCCCATTGGACCCTCACCTGATCAACGTCTTGACCCCTGAGACCAAGTGTCTAGCGCTGTAGAATGGCCATAGGCTCCAAAGCCAGCTACCCATCCTCTACCTATAACACATTCCAATCAAGTACATGAGAAATGTTGGGATGATATGGTCTAAGAACTGATACATGAAAAACATCATGAATGCATGAAAAACTGGGTGGTAAGGTGAGTCGATACGCCACATGACCAATCCTCTCTAGGATCTCAAATGGCCCAATGAAATGAGGCGCAAGCTTAGATCCTTTTCCATAACAGATTGGACTCTTTCATGGTCGCACTCGAAGAAACACTCTATCACCAACCGTAAACTATCAATCTATTCTATGTGCACCAACATACTTCTTTTGTCTATCTTGTGCTGCTATCAAATGTTCTCTAATATGGTCAACCTGTTGCTCCATGTCTCGAAGCATCTCAGGACCAAGTAATACTCTATCCTCTAGTCGATCCCAACTCAATGGAGTTCGACAAGGACGTCCGTATAATGCCTAAAATGGTGGCATACCTATGGAACTATGATATTTGTTATTGTAAGAAAATTCTACCAAATATAGATAATCCTCCCAATGTGACTGTTGGTCCATTACATACATTCTAAGCATATCCTCTAATATTTAATTAACTCTCTCCATTTATCCATCTGTTTGAGGATGATACGCTGAACTAAAGTTCAGTTGTGTACCTAGAGCATGTTGTAATGAAGTCCATAGGGCTCATGTAAATATGGGATCTCTATCAAAAATAATCCTACGAGGAATCCCATGCAATCTAACTATGTCCTCCATAAATATCCTAGCTATGGATGAAGCATTGTATGATGATCATACTAGCGAAAAATGAGCTACCTTAGCCAATCTATCAACAGTTACCATAATGGCATCATGTCCACGTGACGATGTAGGTAACCCAACAATAAAGTCAACAGATACAATATCCCATTTCCATTCAGGAATGAGATGTGGTTGTAATAATCCAGCAGGATGTTGATGCTCAGCTTTGACTCGCTGGAATTCAAGACATCTTGATACATAATTAGCAATATCACATTTCATACTAGGCCAAAAATACAATTGCTGAAGATCCGCATGCATTTTCTTAACACCTGGATGAGCTGAGTACGGAGCTCAATGTGCTTCAATCATAATTAATGTATGAAGACCCTCAAAATGTGGTACATAGATACAATCTAAATGTTGTAATATACCACCTGGTTCAAGGATATACCCTGCAAATCAACCTTCTAAAGATCTACCAGATTCAATCTCTGACTTCACTTCCTGATACAACCTATCAGTAGGAAGTGCTACTAAAATTTGACCCCTCAAATCTACTTCGAGAGTAATAGTAGAGATCTCATGTCGATGACGACTAAGAGCATCAGCCACTACGTTCTCTTTCCCTTGAACATATTTCACTTCAAAATCATATTCACACAAGAACTCCCTCCACCGTGTTTGTCTAGCATTCAAATTAGGTTGCATAAAAATGTATTGTAGACTACGGTGATCAGTGTGAAGTTCAAAATGGTGACCCAATAAGAAATGCCTCCATCAAACTAATGCATGCACAACTGCAGCAAGTTCCAAATCATGCGTGGGATAGTTTAATTCATGATCCTTGAGTTTCTGAGACTCATAAGCAATCACATGCCCATCTTGCATCATAACTACTCCCAAACCCTCTAAGGATGCATTAGTGCAAACTACAAAATCCTTAGTAGGATCAAGAAGAACTAATAGAGTCACATTAGTCAACTTTTCTTTAAGTGTCTGAAAAGCCAACTGACACTGCTCTATCCAAACAAACTTCTTCCCTTTTCTCTGAAGAGAAGTAATAGGATGACCAATACTAGAAAACCCCTGAACAAACCACCTATAATAACCAGCTAGACCCATAAAACTATGAACTTCACCTACATTAGTAGGCACGGGCCAATCAACTATAGCTTGAATCTTTGAAGGATCCACAACAATACCTCTACTAGAAATCACATGTCCAAGGTATTTCACCTCATTTTGAAAGAAGTCACACTTCTTCAGGTTCACATACAATTGATTTTCCCTTAAACATTGCAATACCTGTCTCAATTGCTTTTCATGTTCCTTCATGTTTCTCGAATAGATCAAAATATCATCAAGAAATACAAGGACAAAGCGATCAAGGTATGTACGAAAAACACCATTCATTAAACTCATAAATACTGATGGTGCATTCATTAACCCAAATGGTACTACTGTGAATTCGTAATGCCCATAACGAGTTTGAAATGTGGTTTTATGAATATCTGCTTCTGCAATTTGTAATTGATGGTAACTAGATTTCAAATTTATTTTAGAGAACACATTAGCTCCCTTGATCTGATTGAAAAGATCATCGATTCTAGGCAATGGATATCGATTCTTAATTGTAACCTTGTTCAATTGATGATAGTCAATGCACAGTCTAAGTGACCCATCCTTCTTCTTTACGAAGATGACAGTTGCTCCCCAAGGAGAAACACTAGGATGAATAAAAATATTTTCTAATAATTCCTCTAACTGTATATGAAGTTCCTCTAACTCTTGAGTTGTCATTCTATATGGAGCTTGAGATATAGGCTCAGCTCCAGGAACTAGGTCAACTCTGAAATCAATATCTCTCTTTGGTGGTATTCTAGGTATATCATCAAGAAACACATCAGAAAATTCCCTAAGAATAGGGTGATCATCAAGAGATATCTCTCGACTCTCACCTTCTTCCAAATTAGTAATTGTTGTGGCAAACAGTTGACAACCCTGATGAAGACATCTCTTTAATTGCATAGCAGATATCATCCGCAAAGAGATAGGTCTTTGTATACCTATGATTTCCACTTTCACACCTAAATCATTAATGCAACTAACTGTCTTAAGTCAATAGTCAATCATAGCATGATGAGATGCTAACCAATCCATACCTAAAACTATGTCATACGATCCTAAAGGTGTAACATGTAAATCTACTAAGGTA
>VDFB02058242.1:165640688-165759436 GCA_007258455.2 Sequoia sempervirens | reverse complement strand
TTTAAATTTCCTATATACAAATAACACAGCTGAATATGAGGTGTTAATTATTAGGTTATGTGTTGCTTTAGTCATGGGTGTCAAAGATATTAAGATCTTTGGTGAATCACAATTATTCATTAAACAAATCAATGGGACATATCAAGCTAAACATGAAAAATTATCCAAATACAAAGATCTTATCATGCACTTGCTAGAAAAGTTTCAGACATTTACCATTGATACCATCCCATGAAAGGATAATCAGCTTGTCGATGCAATGGCAAGTGTGAACTCTCTTATATCCCCTCATGATCCTTCAGAAAATTTGACATTCAATATCCACCCTCTCATGAAACCTTCAATCAACAAAAAAATGGAAGATTCTTTACCAAAAAATGAGGAAACCTTGAGTGAATGGTATGCTACCACATTCAACTATTTGAAAAATGGTACCTTTCCCAAGCCAAAAACTGAAAACCTTTGTGCTCATTTATGAAAGCTTGTATCTAAATATGCCATCCTTGTCGATGTGCTATATCAAAGGTCATTCAATGGTATCTTACTTTTATGCTTAAAAAAAACCTAGATACCTCTAGCACTTCACCAAGCCCATGAAGGTGCTTGTGGTGGACTTTTTGGAGGGAAAACATTGGTTAAAAAACTTATATATATTGGGCATTATTGTCACAACATGGAATGTTATTTCTTTGACTATGTTTGCAAATGTCACAAATGTCAAGAACATAGCAATTTACATCATTCTTGTGCTAGTGAAATCCAAATTCAACTTCTGATATGGCCCTTTGAGGTTTTTGGATTGGACACTATAGGAAAAATTCCCCTCCCTCTTCTATTGGACATACCTTTATCATCATTGCCACTGATTATTTCACAAAATTGGTAACGGCCATTCCTCTTCAATCTACAACAATTGAGGCAATATGTCATTTCATCCTAGAACACATTATTGCTCACTTTGGACTCCCTTCCACATTAGTTTCTTATATTTGGTACACCATTTAAGAATAATGAAGTGAAGAAATTTTGGAGACCTTTAATATCCAACATCAATTTTCAACACCTTATTTCCCACAATCTAATGGTCAAGCTGAATCAACTAAAAATTTCTTGAACATATCTTGAAGAAAATTGTTAACAAAAATCATGGGGATTGGCACACATAATTGCATTATGCGCTTTGGGATTATCATACAAGTGTTCAATCTTCTACAAGGAC
Source organism: Sequoia sempervirens (assembly GCA_007258455.2). Taxonomy (NCBI): domain Eukaryota; kingdom Viridiplantae; phylum Streptophyta; class Pinopsida; order Cupressales; family Cupressaceae; genus Sequoia; species Sequoia sempervirens. The sequence goes on along the minus strand of VDFB02058242.1, from coordinate 165,758,217 downwards.
CACACCTTATCATTTGGTCTATGGTAGTGAAGCAATAATTCCCTTAGAGTTTGAAATTCCTACAATAAGGATTGCTCTTCAAGGACTTGTTGATGAAACACATTATAAGAAACAATGATTACATTAGCTTGAAATGCTCGATGAACAGTGCATTATGCTCTATGAACAGTGCATTATGCCCTTGAACATCTTCAAGCTTATTAAAAATGGAAACATAAACATTACAACCTTAATGTTATCCCATGATCATTCCAAAAGGGTGACTTAGTTCTATCTAATAATCAGTGTAACATCAATGCTAACTTAAAAGAATGTGATAAATTAAGTTCTAATTGGTTAGGACCTTACATAATTGATAAAACTTTTGGGTCTGGTACATACATGTTAACCAAACTTCATGGCACACCCCTTAAAGAACCTATCATGATGCTATGCATTCGCATCAGTATTATGTCTAATCCATTTGAATAGTATGAATGACAAAGCATAATTTTTAGAGCCATTAGGTCATATCCTATATGCTCTTGCATTGCTTCATTCTTGACAAATCATTAATGCATATGTCTTGATCACTAAAGTGATTGTTTAATTCATTTTTATAATTACTTTAGGTTTCATACTATTCAAAATTCCTCTTGTTTTTTATGATAAGTTAGATAATTAAACATATTTAATTTAGCATAACATAATCATCATGTTGTATCTAAAGGAAACTATAGTAAGTTTTACTTAGATCACATAAACATCATTAACTGATGAAGACATTAATTAAGTAATCTTACTAAGGTTATTTAATTAATCAAATTTCCATTTAACATTTAATCACATTAAGAAAAATCATAAATCATTAAGATCTTCATATATATATATATATATATCTAAAGTTTTATATACATCTCATCACAATAAACAATATCACCACATTCTGTGTGAACTAGACCCCTCAGGATCTGGTGCTCATGATCCAATACTAGGATGTCAAGTGATAGTCATATGTGATTGTGACAGTGATCCACTGAGCTAAGTGCAAACTCTAAGCCCTGTATCTTCCCAAGCGCCACATGATGCTCCTCCACTATTTGATCCCTCTCTATCTGTAGTGATGATACCTCTACGTAAAGTCTCTCCACCTCTTCTAGATTTTGGGATGACTATCCTACAGTCTGGGCTTGATGGAGTCATCTCCTCACACTCATAAACTGTCTGTAGCCTCATGAATGGTCTGAGTGACTTTGGATCGTCCTCCATGATTGATGAGGGCATGTAATCCAGGTGCATCTCCTCATCATCGATGGATGAAATCACTATCTCTACAATTGTCTAATGGTAGAACTATCACCAGTCTCTTGTCACTCCTACAAGGTAGTAACAATACACAATCAATAAATATCATCATGATATATATATAACAAAAAGCATAAGCACTAAAGTACATGTATATAATCAAATATCATCACCTATAGCTCGAGTCGGCTGAAAAATATCAATATAATCCTATATAGGGGGCATGCAAGATGTTCTCACCTCTCCATGACTATGAGTATTGGTGCCTACTCTAGCTACTACTTGAGATCCCATCATACAGATGGGAGAGGGATATCCCTACTCATTTAAATCTATAGCTACTGCCTCATCATTATCAGTCAAGGGTGGCTCCTCCTCATCCTCCTCCTCATTATCCTCCTCCTCATCTTCAAATCCACCATCCTAGCCATCATAGAAAAGATCTAAATCCTCATCATCTATAACATCAGTGAATATATTTCTAGCCATGTATCGTACATCCTCATTCCTATCCTCTGCCTCATCTCCCTCATCTGGCACTAGTCTTGCATCACCTATAGGGATATCCATAAAAAATATGGGAGTTGGTTGTGTCACTAACCACCACTCCTCATGCTCATCTTTCCTACCAATGTCATCAATGTCAGAGACTGGTGCCTGATCACGATCTGAATAATCTAAGTCACTCTATACTACATGGTCTATAGTGATCCATACAGTATCATCTCACCTCTAGGCACTCCACACTGATCTCCTCATAAAAGGGCACACCTTTGGTGGTGTCTACACCTATCTGAATTGCCGCATGACTTACCCATAATAGAAAGGACATACTACATAGTCATGCCATCCAACCAAAAATATATCTATCTACATCCTGCTCAACTATCTTGTGGTATCTGGCCACTGTAGTGTCAGCTGATAAGGTCTCCAAAGGATCTCATCCTCCTCCAATCGGTCAAACTTGACTTTCCAAAAATGCAAGTCTACATACTACCATAAGTGTTGTAGAGGATAGTTGAAGGCTTGTGGATACCCTGAGGCTATATCACATTAGAAACCGACATGCATGGTGCATGTAATATGCTTAAGGAACCAAATCTACAGAAGTGTGTAGTGCACCATACTTTCTATCTCTCAAAAAAAATTTGACTCAGATCATAATATAGATATGCCAGGATATAGCATCCCTAAGCGTAGACCATCATGTACTTTGCTATCCTACTAATCAAGTGAAATAATCTTCCATCAAGGTGTGTTGCTTGTCCATCTGGATTGAGTACTAGTGCCATTGTGTGAATCATAATCTATCTCACCACTGGGGTTTGCGAATATAGTAGCATCAATAGCTCGATTCGTTCCCTCATGTGCTCATCATGAACTGGTCCATCAAGGCAATACTACATGTCGAACTTCCACTCATGAAATGACCAATCTCATCAGAAGCACACATGTTCTCCATAAATAGTAACTTAGAGAATTTGGTGTACATCCTCTAAGGTAATGGTCATCTCCCCAGTCGGGAGGTGAAATTTACATGTATCAACATTCCAGTGCTCACACAGAGCCATTAGTATGGCATCGTGGTACCTCATGGGAGGCATAAGGTATGCCCAATAGATGTGTATAGCCTGAAGGTGCTCTATCTCCTCTATTGATACTATTGAGGCTAGGTCTCTCAAAAATCTCAATTGTCTCCCCCTAGTTGTTGTCGCAACCGAGTGGGTACCTATCAAAATTACAACAATATGCTCTAAAAACTCATCTAATATCTTTAATTTTTACATTATTCATCATGCAAGTGTACTAAAGTACTTCTACTGTGATTTCTTAAAGGCCCTAGACACTTTAGAAACCTTTTGGGATACTTTTCAAAGAAATGGGGCACTTCACAAAGAAACGAGACACTTTTCGAACAAAAGGCACACTTTGCGAAGAAAGGGGACACTTTGCAAATTTGTTTTCCAAGATCCTAAATTAACCTATAAATACATTAAAATCATTAAATCATTGCAAAATAACTAAGCGAAGGTTGCATCATCGACTCATCTCATGATACAACTCACCAAATGCCACCTGGTCACGAAGCACATCTAGTCGTGAAGGCCTGTAATCCCGTCTACTCGACATCTTCTCATCTCACTCATCCCTCTCATGCTACATGAAGGTAAAATGCAATAGTAAGTGACAAATTACTCTCTTTTACCTCTTTTAACTATTCTTTTAACTTCTATGTATTAAAATAAAGTTATTTTCCATCTTAAGAGTTAATAAAGTACTTTTTCTTCAAAACACCATAACCAGTGCTAGGGAACTTTTTTTCGATGTTGTTTGATGTGTTGGAATCATGATTCTGAACCTGACATCACGTATTGTTATGTGGCATGGTACTTGGAAATTCCCTACAATATGATTGTTCTTTATTCGATGTGGCTAGATTACTACCTTGATTCCACTTATGTAAAGAAAGCAAAATCAAGTGGGGGCATACATCTACCCTCGAGTTTGATTTCTATAAGTTAGATAAGAGGATTTTTGGAAAACTAATGAATTCATGTTGTAGGATGTGGTTCCTAATGTTGTGGTTTTGCAAATAACTACATTGGGGGCTTCATTCTCTCATCTTTTGAATGAGTATCCTTTTGTGAAATAGAGTATATTGTTTGGAGTCCTTTAGTTTACATATGCACGTAGAGTCATATGGGCACTGAAGTGGGGGATACTATGGACATGGAAATTGTACTCCTTTGTAGAAATTAAAATCTATGGCCTAATTTAGTCCTATTTTAGACACCATTGCACCAATCACCTCTTTAAAACTACATTTATAAGCCCCTAATGTTCATTATTTTTGATCTAGAAGCCCATTTCAATCAAAAATATACAAATCCCAAAAAATAAAGTGTAAAACATTCATATCTCAAAAACGCACCTCTGAAAACCTCATGTGGGATCCATTCACCACCTTAGATGAATGAGTCCCCTTTGGTGGGACCCATTCACCAAGGGTGGTGAATGAATCCATTTTGGGGGAGTTTTCAATTTTAAGTGCGAGACTCACCAACTTAATTCAATTTTTTAGTGGATGTCAACCTCTTAGGTCTTAATAACAAGAAATTTGGTATTGATTCCTATAAATATGTGGTTTTAGGTCATTTTTCACATATCCTATTCATTTTACACAGCAAAAATAAAAAGTTAAGTGTTTAGAATCTTCCACTATAAGTTTCATTAACATTTCTACAACAAATTTGAAGCTTTAGGAAAACAAGATAGGATTTTTTCAAATCTTCAATCTCACTTCTCATTCAAGATCCAACATTGAAAAGAGTTGATCATGGATATCTATGGAGAATCATGGAGAAATCTAGGTTGAGGAGATGCAACTAGCCATCAAATCACACCTTATAACTTGTTTTCAAAGTGATTCCATCTTACATTTTATTTTTATCTTCAAATTTAAGGTTTGCATGTAATTTACATTCATTTCAAATGTTGTAGGGTTTCTTGAATTGAAGTATTGCATCATTCAAGTCCAATTTACTCATCTTATTCTAGCACAATAGAATGGGGTTTTTGTCTTACTTCATATTTTCCTAGTCTTAGACATGCTTAGGGCTAGGGTTTTTATGCAAATTTTATCCATTCAAGGTTTAACTACCAAATTAGAGGTTTGACCAAGGAAAACTCCCCATTATAATAAAATTCTAAGCTATTTTGCAAGTGGTTTCAAATATTCAGATCTCAGATTCTGTCAAGAAGTGTTGTGCACGTGATAAAGTATAGATCTAAAACTTGAACTTTGAGAAAATAAAAAAAAGGACTAATTCATCATGGATGTAAAATGAGTCCCACTAGAGGTTTCTATCATAGCTAAGTGTAGATTCCAGTGCCCTTTTGGAAGAAACAGAGTTCTGTACAAAAACCCTAGTCTAGGTCTAATTCACCCAGGGTAGCAAATGAGTCTCGGTCAGCCAAAAATTCAACCTTGATAGTTTTTCAGAGTCTTTTCCAATCTCCATCAGGTTTACATGTGCACTCATTTATTCTCATAACTTTCTATTTTGTTTTATTTGCATTTCTATCCAACTTTTTAGATCTTTTGCATACAACACTGTGTTTTCAAACACTTTGCATTTCTTAGTTTTGCATTAGTAATTAATAGATTTTATTAGTTTTATATATTTATATCATCTCATCTAGGGATATTTCACCCACATAAAATTAATCCTTGAGTGTTTACATTGCATTTTAGCTCCAATCTTTCCCCTTTTAGAAAAAAAATCTTAGAAGGGCTAGAAAGACATTCGGGTGCCAAAATATTTGTTTACAAAAAAAATGTGAGAAAAAAGATCTAAAATAAAATATTAAGGAATCACATGAGTGCATCACGAAGTTGAGGGACTAGAATAAGAATTTTAAATAAATATCCAAGGAATTAAGTGACCAGCTTAATCAATAAAGTGAAATAATCACTAGTATGAAAGGGAAAGTTGAAGGAAAAAGGATTTAATAATTCTTGAATTCCAAACTAATTGAAAAATATGAAGAATGATGAAATATTGAACAAGAAATTATGACCTTGAGAATAGATTTGGAGAAGGAAAATAATCAAGAGGAAAAATTCAAGAAGAGCTCCACCTTACTTGATGAAATGATTGCAAGTCAAAAGGATTCTAAGGAAAAAGAAGAATTAGGATTTGAAAAAGGAGAAAGCTCAAAGAAAAATTAGATTTCAAATAATGCTAAAAATAATAATAAAGAACAAAGGAAGACTAAAGATAAGAAGATCAATATCATATAGGTTTGAAACTAGAAGAAATATTTTAGGATACCACCTATCAGAAAATTGGATACACAAAGGTACAAAGTTTTACATAGATATATAAAGTGTGGTAAGTATAATGAATCAAAATATTCAATCATCTCCAAGCTAATGATATACATGCAATAGATTTGGTCATAGAGCTAGTGAATGCAAAAATTAGATGACGAATGACTATAATAATGGCAAGATGTTTCAATATTTCAATGGCTACTATCATACATGCAATATATTTAGGCATAAGAGATTTGAATGAAAATATAGAATGGCTATAAGTAAGTTATCTCAACAAAAAGGTTTCATATGCCACAACTGCAATACATCGAGACATATTGATAAGCTTTAAAGAAACAAGAATGTGAAACCCTCTATTTCACAAAAGAATGTTGATCCACACTCTTTTACACTTTTATTTTTTTCACATTTTGTACACTTCTCCATATTGTTGCATCCAAAATATTCTTGCATTTATATCCACAAAAAATCTTCAAAACTTCAATTATGTCAGCTAAGAAAGAAAATAATCAATGAATTCAATAAGTCAACCACCAAAGCATAATGCAGTCCTATCTAGAATATAGAGAGGAAAAAGGAACTTATTACATATTCCAATGTGAACTAAAACAATTCAAATTCTAGTGCACATCAACCTAAGTCACCATCAAGGAAACGTGCCGATGAAATGTGAAGCACATAATGAGTTAGCCCAAAAAAATTCTTCAATTTGAATTAACTTCATGTGGTCCCAAACAAGATAGTTCAAGACCCAAATCCATCATAACACATTTTTGATTATTGGTGCAGACCCCCAAGAACACATCATAAGCAAAGGAATAAGCCTTGTCAAGTAGTAATCCACAAATGACCCATAAATCCAACTCAAGACACAATGAAGCCACAAAATGACCAATTAGCAATGTGTAAATCTCATGGGGATTTTCCCTAAACATCCAACAACACTTCCAAACACTTCTTCCATATTTCCATGCCCCTAAAAACCACTACAAACCAAATAGGAACAAAATATATTATTTTAGGAACAAAAAATACACAATCATGAGATATGACATTTTTAGATCAACTTGTGAACCACTTCAACACATGAAATTGGAACTAAGACACAAAAAATAATTTAAGAGCATATTCACCAAACTAAAGGAGAAAAGACATCAATGCATAAAAATGAAAAATAATTCGCGAACTAGTCCAAGCAACCAACAACACTGTAAGCTTCTACAATTCACAAAAATCTCCTTGACAACATTGATGACTTGAAAATATAGGAGTGCAACATCCAAAAAAAACTAACATTAAGTCCAAAACTACAAGAAAATAACTTCAATAGTGGAGGAATGTGGAGTATTCTCCCAGATATTCTCCACAACAATTTCTTGGAACAAAAACATTTTCATAACTTGTGGAGGCCCAAACTTCCTTTCAGCAACACATATAGTATACATGAACAATAAGAGAGAGAACAAGAAATACTATGGATCATCAACATCATCTCTCCACCACAAAAAATACTTCCAATGCTCATTTTAATTCTTCTAATCCTCATCTTCATATACCATTATGAAAACAACCTTTGTTGATAGAAACAAAGGACTATACATCATTTCTTGACATAGAAGTGGGTCTAACATCCAACCATGAACTTCAATAACATTGTTACTCAATCGGATTTTGACATCCAACCATGAACTTTATATACTCTTATTTCATAATCATTGTTTAATGCATTCCATCCAACCATGAACTTCATGTAGAGGAGGGGGACCAACCATTCAAGACCCCAGGTCATGGGATAGTATGGAAAAATCAGCTACCCTAATTTACCTCAAGCTAAGGAATCGTTTAAGATAGGTTTAGTGTTTAAGAGGGTGAAAAGGAAGGTAAATTGATCTACCTCTTTCCTTCTACCAACTCGATAGATTCAGGAAGGAAGGTGAGCAAGTTTCAAGAGTCTAGATTATAACTTAGGAAACTCACTACCAAGGGACTCCAACGTGGGTCATGGATGATAACATGATGCGTTGGCATCTTAGTTGGGAATTGGCATCCATACAAACAAGTGTAAAGTATAGTCTAAAAATTGATGAAGCCTACTAATGACTAGATAAGTACATTTTAATTGAATAAAAAATATATAAAAGAGTTAAATAACAAAATATTGAGAAAGTACTAAGATTAAGTCTATCCATGAAATGATGAAGGTTAAGGAAAGCACACCTTCCTACCCACAAGTTGATATCTTCAAAATCTTCAATGGACAATCAACCTACACACACAAGATGAAATTTTTTTAGGGTTGTGTATAGATGACTATTGCAGTCAGTCCCCCACTTTGGTGTTCCCACCTCCACGGATAGCCAAAATAGCAATGATAGGAGAAATATAATAAATAAAAGTAATGAAATATAAGTACTATACAGTATGCTAAACAACAATATGATACAAAAACAATATAATGATGCTAAGTGAATGCAATATAATATCACTTTCAACCGCGTGCACTCAAGGAAAATAGGAGAAGGAGTGAGCTCACGAGATTGTAGATGTTAATTTTCCATAACAATAAGAGTGTAAAATAAATATAGTATCAACTTTTAGCTTCAATGGTGGTGAAAATGCTATGAAAATGTTGTGAAGAGAGTGAAGAAAGACTTGTCCAATGTTTGAATGATCAAGAAGTTGAAGAGAATGAATGAGATAGAAATTTGAAGATGATACTGGAGGCAAAGGATTCATTCAAGGTCAGTCAAGGACATAGAGATTTTAAACTTCATCGCCAATGGAGAGTTGTAATGCCTCTATGGATTCTAGAGGCAGGAATCCTATCAAGATGATAGTGCAATGCGTAGATTTCTACATGTTTCACTAGAATCCCTAACAAAATATCCTCCATCGACACACAAAAAAACTGCCAAGTGGATGGGAAGTGAATGAAGGATGTGGAATAGCATCATCAAATTTAATTCATTAAAGGTAGGAGGTGTAAATATGGAATATAAAAGAGGTGAAAATTCACTCCATTACATTTTTCCCCTAGTTTAGTGAGCATAAGTGTCAATGAATGCATGGTAAAGTAGAGTGAAAGCTTAGAAATGTATAGCTGAATCATCAAGGAAGTAGACCACAATGTGACATGTACCCAAAAGCATAGGAAGAGGAATATGGTTCCATAAGTACTCAATCCTGAGGAGAATTGAAAAAATAACCACAAGTTCATAGTCTTACAAAAGGTGAATAGAAGGTTCTATAGGTGCTTCGTCCTATAGAGGAGGCACCCCAAGTGCTTGGTCCTGAGGGAGGCCAGATGTGAAAGGCTTTGTAGAGTCTGATATGCCCTTACAGGTGCTCGATCCTACAAGGAAAGCTCAAAGTTATCACTCCTCCAAGCTTGGTTGAAAAAGAAACTTTGTAGGTCCTGCAATGCAACATGTTAGATAGAAAAAAGCCACACAAGAAGATAGATAGACAGTCATGTAGATAGTCAACAACAGAAGGAGAAGCTTTCAAAGAGGTGCCTCAAGAGAAAGAGGTTTGTTCAAGGGATGCTTTTTTTGAAATACAAAGATATTTTTCACAAATGATTCTCACATCAAGGAATCCTTTCGAAATATTTCATTAAGGAATTCAAAAGGAAGAGTACTCCATCACAAGGGAAAGTTTTCAAAATTATTCATCAAAAAAAGTACTCCCTTTGCAAAGGAAAGTTTTCATATTGATTTTTTGCAAATTTGTTATGAAGAGAAATTCTGCTAGGGTTCCATGCTGAAGAATGCAATTTTAGAAAATTAAAGTATTTTCGATGAGGGATTCATTTTCCACCGAATACACCTTTTGAAAATAGAAGCAATATGATAGCCCCCACTAGGATGGTGCATGATGAACACAAAGACACTTGACATCCGAAGGAGAGAGAGGAAAGTGATGTTGTGGCCTATGACACATGATGAGATTTAAATGTGGAAATCTTGTCACACACACGAGGGACAAAACATAAGAACCAAAACATCATGAAGAAAGAAAAGAAGAGAGAAAGATCAAAAGAAAATGTAAGCACAAATAAATAAATCAAGAGACATGGGGATTTGATATTTTGAGCTCAAAACTTCTCATAGATATGGATAAATAGATATAATATAATAATATATATGAACTATCATAAATCCCCTACTATATCAGATCATATGAAGAAAGGTACGTGAAAAAAAAATAAAAATAAAAAATTGGGTCAACATGGAAGGGAGGCCTAAATGCTCCCAACACTTTGCATTGTACCCAATTGTTGAAAATCAAGGTAAAAATTAGGAAGAATGGTGTGACAAATAAAATAAGTTTATGACATAAAAAACTCCTATATCCAAGCACCTACAAGGGTGACAACGGTCCTCTAGGAACACATAAAACAAGCATAGGGGAAGCACAACACAAAAAAATATAAACTACAGATAAAGAAGAGTTTACCTCCTAGTCCTAGTCAACCAAGAGGTCATTGTTCTCCTAATATATATCATTATAAGGGGAAGGCAGACAAGCCTCCAAGGGTAGGAGAGCAAGGAGAGCACCCTCCAACTCTCCTATGAGAAGAGCTAAGGAAGAGGTCCCCTCGAGGTCTTCTTCACTCAACTTTTGTGAGGTAAACATGATTGATTTTGCAAAAACCATTGACAAAGAAAGTCATCATCCATTGATTTGAACATGTACTTGACAAGAATTTCATGTGTCAACTGAGCGAGTGAAGGAGGAACCCAATATCCACTACCTAAATCACTGAAAGACTCAAGGGAAGTAACAAACTTAAGGAACATTGGGGTTGGCTCCATAACTAGGACAATGCAAGACATTGCAGAACTAGCTTCCAAAGAAGGTGATCCCTTCTTCCAACCCCCATTAGAAGTAGGGTCATCCTCCAATTTACACTTCATATAGGATGCGAGATCTCCACAAACAAGGTGGAAGGTGAGGAAGAAGAAGATAAAACCACATTAGACACCACCAAGGTATTTAGCATATCCACAGGCTTAGGAAAATGTGGGATGTTTGGAAGGGACATCAAGAGAGGAGGCTCAACCGAGGGAGCAATGAACACTTGCACCATTTTAGGGTGAGGATCATACATGCTCATAGGGGAAGCCAAAATAAAGAACAATGCAATGAGAAATGATGTAGAAGGGATGGTAGAGGAGGACACAATGGGAGACACCATAACAAAATCTGTTGGACCCCCTTCCTCCTACAAAATAGCCTTCTTAGTGGCTAGAGCCTTCCTCTGACACTTACGCTCGCATGCAAGGAAATTTATTTGGCTCAAAGGGCTAGAAGTTTTAACTTGATAAGTTATGGAGAGTGGGATGGTTAGCTTCAATGTGACCTGAAACAAATAATTTTTCAAGCTCTCAAGCATTTAATGGTGGGTTTTCATTCATCAGGCCTCAATCTCCTAGTAGTACTTTAGATTGACTAAAATGGGAACAACTTCACAAGAATAATTGATCTCCAAAATGAAACCCCATATTTGGATTCTCTTTATGGCTTTATTCAACATATGAAGAAATTAGATATGGTTACTTTGGAAGGAAAGGTTCAAAACTTGATTGTTCTACTATTGAGTAGGCTTGAAGTGGAGCAGAAAATTCATGTCTTTTAGTCATAAATTTCAAACTAGACTTCATAAAAAAAATATAAACACATTTCTAGATACCCATTTGGGCTTTATACAACATAATAGTTATTGGGATAGGGTTGTTTTGGAACACAATACTCAAATTTAGATTATTCTCCCTCAAATTAGGCCTACTGGGGTTTCAGACCTATTTTAGTGAAATAGACACATCTTGATGGAAACTTGATGAAGTTACATGAAACCAATGCCAATAGACACTAGATTCATAGCTTTACCAAACACAATTTATTTATAGTTATTATGGGATCATAAAAAATTAGTACTACATCAAAGAACAACTAGGAAATGTTTAGAAATGCAAAAAATAGAGGTATTTTTATTGCTTCAACTTCCAAAACTTCAACCACCACACCCTCCAACCATGTATTCAACCTTACAAAGAATTTTAAAAAATTTACAACTATTTTCAAATGGTTCTCAATGAACTTTTCAAATTACAACCATTCAAATTCCCTCATTTACAATTTCTTACTCTTCATATTCCATGTTTTTGTAACTTTAACAACTTTGTCAACATGCGCAACTTGACACTCCAAATCACCTAGCGACCTAATATGGACTCAAAAAAATATAAAGTGGTCTTAGAAGACTTTATTACATGAGAAAACCACAAAAGAAAAATAAAATGACACTTTTCCCTATTGAAGACATGAAACTTGAGGATGCCCCTATACCATACTCCAAGGGAAGAAAAGAACTCAAGATCCCCTTGAGTTAAGGTCTGCAACATGAAAACTATGCTCAAAACCTCTTGTTTGGTGTCTTTAAATCCCTTTGCATTATCTTTGAAATAGTACCATACTAGTTTCATCTTCACTATAGGTTCCTTGAACATTTCACAAAGATGTTTGAACTTGTCAATATAAACATGTCCTCCATTTGCACCTCTAAATCCTTCTTTCAACAATACTTTAACAATTGAAACAACTCTATATTGTATATATGATGCAGGAAACTCAAGCTCCTCTTGAATGTGAAGGGACTAAATCCACTTACAATTGTTGATAACGGGTATGTGTAGGATCATGATGGGCCAAAAGTGGCAATATTATGGGTATTTGTAGGGTATGCGGCTGACGACTTTTTTTTACCCAAAATTGATGAAACGAAAAAGGGTTTCTAGAGGAGATTCTCAGCTTTCCACCAATATAAATTATTTTTTAATTTGAATTTAAAAAATTATTATTATTCATTTTCTATTAGAATTACAACTAAAGTCCTGATCGATAGGCTTATTGAAAAGCATCTGTAACTTTCAAACAATATGAAATATTTTGAATCTGAAACATGCGTCACATTCTATGCTTCACATAATATAGGATTAAAAAAAGAAAAATTAAATTTCATGAAGTTTTGACCAAGTTAAGGGGGTCAGACATACGAGTTTTTATATTTTTTAAAAGTTGAAATAAAAAATTCATAGTTAATTATTTACTTGGAAACAAATTACAAAAAAATATGCATCACATTCGGACATGAGTCCTCTACTTATATTTAAAATCTTATAAAAAAATATTATCATTTTATTATGGTTAGGGTGGTCAGACAGACACCTACTTATTATTTTTCCCCTGAAATTTAAGTACTACTGCATTTAAATTTCAAATTTTCACCAAATATATTTTATTTATTTTTAAATAAACCTAGTAGTTTAGAAACTACATTCAATTTTCTACATATTCTATTCTTACATATTTTTGAAATAATATAAATATCTTATTCAAATTTTTACATCAAGTTGCCTAACACTGATTTTTCTAAATTTTTTGCCACTTAAGGGCCTATTTTTTCCATGATGATCCTGCACATACACTAACCTTTCACAAAATATCTGGAAAGTAGATAAACTATGTTACAACTCACCTTCCAGAGATTCTTGTTCAACTTTTTTCTCAAATGGTTGTTTCTCTTCCTTCATCGATGAAGATTCTTCAATGTCTCATTATGCTATCCCCTCTTGCATTCTTCTCTTCTGAATGATTTTATTGATAGGCCACTTTACCTTCTTCATTATTGGTAAATGCCAACCACTTTCTTGTTTTGCTTTCTCAAGAAGCTAATGCATCTCAAGTTCTATTCTTTTTTCCATTTCTTCTTGAATTTCTTTCATTTGCTCCAAGGCTTGCCTCAAATCTATTATCTCTTGTTGGACATTCATTTGTTCTTCCTTCTCATGTTTCTTCTTCATCTCACTTTTCTCTTTTCCTTTCATTTTCTTCTTGCTTGGTGCCTCCTTACTCTACAAGTCTCCATGGACTAATCTTCTCAACATTTCCATTCTCCTTTCTCAAGCAAGTCTCTCTCACCTTGTTTCTTCTTGTCTTTGTGATACCTCACCTAGGTTTCCTCCTTTCTTCACTACCTTGTTTTTTGGCATCTAGGTTCTTGCTTCAACCTAAAAAAATACAAAACACAAACTCTAAACTTCTTTTCCCTGGCCTTTTAGGCTCTAATACATTTTTTTCATAACTTTCAAACCAAACTTGATACCAAAAATATAAGCACATTTCTAGATACCCATTTGGGCTTTATACAACATACTAAGAATTGGGGTAGTGTTATTTTGGAACACAAGACTTAAATTTTGATTGTTCTCCCTCAAATTAGGCCTACTAAGGTTTTAGACCTGTTTTAGTAAAATTGACACAACTTGCTAGAAACTTAATGAAATTACATGAAATCAACACCAATAGACATTAGATTCATAGATTTACCAACTCTCATACAACTCCATTATACAACAAACTTCATAAATGATTCATCCAAATTTGATAATTACTTGTGTCAAATTAACAATCGAATTACAATTGATTTCAACAACAAACTCAAATTCGAAATCAAATAAATTTATTTCAATGAAAATTAACAATACATTCTCATCCAGTTCTATTTCATCTCTTCATCTCTCTATCAAGTTGGATCTTCATGTTCTTCGCAACATCTCTCTTATATGCCTTGTCTCTGTCCAAACTCTTTCCAGTCTTTGTCACACTACTTCTTCTTCCATCGACTCCCATTTCTAGTGTGGGCTCTTCACATTCTACATCCATCTCTCATTCTACTCTCCATTCTTTTTCAATTTCATTTGTTTCATTTGCCCAAAATTCTTTTATTAGTAATAATCCAATCCCTTTCATTGATTTACTCTTTTCCGTAGAGCATCGTTCTTCGTGTCCTTCCAAACACCACATCCCTCATGCAGTTTCTTTGCGCACCACCTTTCCAATGTGCCAAAATTCTTCCTTATCCCTGTTCCTTCTATGTAGCACATTTTTCATTTCATTTTACTTTTAAAAGGATTGCCTCTCTAGTCAAAATTGATGCCTCTTCCCTCAAGCTATGTTGCCACCACTAAATAAAATTGGCATTAATTCTTTGATCATTCGACCCCATTATAGGTATTCACATCTACCTTCAATTTTCATATAAAAAATAGAAGATAAAATGCTAACCCCTAAGTGTAGCAGGCTCAACTCGATTTCATTATTCCTCATTTTCTACAGTTACAAGAAATATGCTTCATTGTTTTTGCCACTCTAGATGGAATAAAATGGCCTCTATTTTGGATGATGTGACCTGCACCTCCTTTTGGCTACCATATTCTATTTTTCTTTCATGGCCACTCTATTTATGAGGTGCAGATTCTCCCATAGCATGTCACAATTTTATCTCTAAAGAAAACTATTGATCTTCCCATGCCAATCATGAATGATGACCTTCTATATTCAAGAAATAATTTAAATTTTATTTTCCCTAAAATTTGAAAACTTTCAAAATGTATAGATTTCATTAATTCGGAAAAGGCCCTTCAAAAAACTGAATAAATAAATGATGATCAATGTCAATTTTAAAGGAAAATTGATATATGATGTTGTCCATCAAAATATTATTCAACTTTTTGCAATCGTCTGTCAAACCAAATGAAGCTACAAAATGAGAATAAATTCTAAACAAAAACAAACTAGAAATGAAATATTTTTGGTTGACTCAGGATAGTCTATGAACCCGGATGCTCCTGCACCAAACACACTGGGTAAGAAATTTGTGAGCATGGGCTCACAAAGGTGGAGTTAGGTGATAGAACCACCTTTTGAGATTGTGGACAACCTCCAATGAACTCCATCACTGACAACACAACCTCCTCCACCAATTACTTCCTCTTCACTCTACAAATGACATCTCACATTCTTCTTCTAGTCACCTCTTGGCTATACATTAAAAGTCACAACCCATAGGTTAATACACACTGTCTAATGGCTATCCCTTTTTTTTGTCTTCACCTTCAGAGAACCATTTCATTTCTCTCTCGACTTCTCCACAACTCCTCCTTTGAAACCTCCATGCTACAATTGTACCTTGATTCTCACAAAGATTCCACTTTATCTACTGTAATTTGCCACCACACTTCACTTTCCTCTATGCTTTTTTCTCTCAATCATTCATGACTCTACTCACCTGCAATGATGCTTTTTAGCTTCACGCTGGTCCTTCCATCTTTGCGCCTTCCATCCCTCAACCACCAAGACTCTCTACATCTGCAATGATACTTTTGGACTTCACTCATGCTTCTACTATCAATAGGTTTTGTCATAAGTTACCTCATGTCCAACGATCTGCTTGTGCCCCTGAAACCTCTGCTCACTCCCCTCTTCACCCGCAGGTCCTAGGACAAACTGCCTCTCTCTCAGTGCTCTATTCGCACACTCAAGACCACCTACTCTGATACCAATTTAATCCATACCAAGGTGGTTAGCTTCAATGTGACCTAAAACAACCATTTTTTTAAGCTCTCAAGAATTTAATGGTGGGTTTTCATCCATTAGGCCTCAATCTCCTAGTAGTACTTTAGATTGACTAAATTGGGAACAAATTCCCAAGAATAATTGATCCTCAAAAGAGAAACCAAAATTTAGATACCCTTTATGGCTTTATTCAACATATGAAGAAATCAGCTATGGTTACTATATACACTTAAAATTGGTGTGGACAATTAATTAATTAAATACAAGTTATTTAATTAATTGATCTTTATTTTGTCTACTTATAAATAAATTCTAAATTTATTTATATAGTTCATTTTCTAATTCTTCTATCTTAAATCATATTCATCTAATCTGAATTACATAAACAAATTTAAATAGTTTGTTTCTTTTAATTAACTTTCCTTTTATTAAATTTAAATGCTAATTTGAATTTAGTCACATGTCTACAGCTTTTTCCTCCTTCCACATCATCATGTGTCTCAACAAAATGAATATGTCAAATATTTAATTTAGAATTATCCTCAACAAATTTCCAAACCACTTTGGGACACTTGGATCTCTTCTTCCACTTATTCTTCCTAACACTTGGTAGATTGTTTTACTAAAGGAAACACTCTCCTTGATTCTCTCCAACCTCTTGATCCTCCACTGTTCATCTCTTCAGATTAAATCCAAACATTTGGTTGCTTCCACCTCAGAATATGCCTTGGAAAATCTATAAATGTAGCCTTATTCTACAACAAAAGGATCCCACTCTTGAGAAATCTTACTATGCAGAATTTTCACTAGAGCATTTGTGACCATTTAGCATTGTGAGCATTTAGCATTTTTAGCATCTAGAATCATTTAGCATAATCATGGTTTTATTGTTAGCTGCATCTTAGTTTATGTAGTTTCATCATATCATTATCATAGCATAACCTTCATTTTCATACAACAACATTAGCCTCATTATCATATCACTCATCAATCATATACTTTATCAATCACGTAGGAATATATTCCTTTCATTTTTCAACATCTCATTCTTCAAGTTGTCATTCTAAAGGTCATAATGCACAAAAAATCTAAGAGCCATTGTGATTTAATGAATCCTTGGAGATAGGGAACAATGGGATGACTTTAGAGAGTTTGTTTTGTTTCAATTCGATTAGATTGTTATCTGACTTATCTAATATAATGTTTCATTATTGTGTTGTTTAGCTTTCATTTTCTTATTCACATTTTAACATCACACATAAATTGGAACCCACCGTGGGGCCTAGCCTCATTTTTATTAACATTTTATAGAAAGTTTTTTTATAGATTAGAATGTGAACTTCTATGTAACGCACCCATGATTTCTTTTAGTGCATACGAAACATTTTTCAATGCATCGAAGCCCTCTTTTAGTGCATCTAACTGACCTTTCAGTGCATCCAGCTTGTCTTTTAACACATTCAGGGGTTCTTTCAGTGCATTTAGTGGTTATTTTAGCACATTTTGTAGTTCTTTTGGCGCATTCAGTAGTTATTTTAGTGCATTAGTGTAATATTTTAGCACATATGGTCTTTGTTTTAGTGCATTTGGTTCTATTTGTAGAAACTCAAAATTCTGAGAACTGGTCTATATTTTCTATGTTGGAGGTACTCAAATACACTGTCAAAGAAAATTATTTGAAACTAATAATGGTGTTTATAGGGGCTGAAGTTATTTTTACTTTTTTTTATTAAATTAGGCATCTAGTTTAATTAAGAGGTTAATGAACACCCTGTCTACTGCGCTTATAAAGTGATAGGCCTATGCTCTCCCCTTCACTAGGTGACCAGAATTCCAAACTCACTCATTTAATTTCTTTCATTAACACCTTTAGAAGGCCCATTGTAGTGGGAAAAAGTACTCACCCTATGGGAATGACCTGAGTGGGAACAACTAAAGTCAAGTTTTCTAACCCACTATAATCAAAAGTGAATCTGAGGAAACTCACATTCAACGGTAGTGTGCATTGATAATTATAACCAAAGCCTTGGTTCTAAAGGTTGGGAGGTCTCCTGAGGGAGTTTATAATGTGTCTCACTGAACAAAAACCCTTACTACAAACTTTAATTATAGAACCTAGCTGATTCAGTCTTCAAACATTTTTAATATTCATAGTGCAAGGGGAGGGAAGAATCTACCCTCAAGATACTCACCATATAACTATCAGGGATTATTGACCAAAAGTGGAGGATTCAACTTTGGTTAAGTCTTGGGATAGGAAAAAACATGAGCATCCTCTAGGAGGTGACATGGTTGTGTGATTTGACATAGTTCTAAGATGTGGGTTGTGATATTATTAATGACCCTTGACATTAGGAGTGTCTAATTTGTTTGCTCTTGTTCTATGCATATGGAAATCAAAGGAATCAAACCATATTCTTGAACATACACTTAATGTTTAGTTCATAGGCTGAAATAACTATTTTATAACTTTCTGCTATGTTCGAAATCATTTTTCAAGAAATCTTCCATTTAAGAACACTTAATTCACATAAGTCGCAAACAAGAAAAATAAGACAAAATTCATTGTTCAAAAGATTATTCCCTGAAAATATTCAAATTCACTAATTCAAAGCAAAATAACCAAAGAGACATCCAAAACAGTGAAACACTTCTAGTTTAGCGCATGTATTCCCTATTTTAGCACATTGACCTCATATTCTAGTGCATCTGAGTCATTTTCCAGTACATTTAACCAATTTTCTAGCACATCTAGGTCCTTTCTAGTGCATTTGCTCCATCTTCCAGCACATTTACAAATTTGTTTAGTGCATTTACCTAATAATCCAATAGAGTACCCATTTGAATCATATTTAGGGGTAGTCTAGCACATCACTAGCTTGGGTATGTGCAGGATCATCATGGAGAAAACAAGCCCTTAAGTGGCAAAAAATTCAGAAAAATCAGAGTTAGGCAACTTGACGTAAAAATTCAAATAAGTTATCTATATTATTTCAAAACTACTTAAGAATAGAATTTTTAGCAAATTGAATGTGGTTTTTAAACTACTAGGTTTTTTTTTTTTTTTAAATCTATTTGGTGAAAATTTGAAATTTCAATGTAGTAGTACTTAAATTTCAAGGAACAAATAAGAAGTAGGTGACTGTCTAACCACCCTAACCACAATAAAATGATAATATTTTTTATAATATTTTATATGTAAGTAGATGACTCATGTCAAGATGTGATACATATATTTTTGTAATTTTTTTCCAAGTAAATAATTAATTATGAATTTTGTATAACAACTTTTAAAAAATATAAAAACTTGTATGTCTAACCACCTTAACTTGGTTAAAACTTCATCAAAATAAATTTCATTTTTTTTAATCCTATAGTATATGAAGCATAGAATGTGATGCATGTTTTGGATTCAAAAAATGTGATACTGTTTGAAATCCATAGATTTTTTCAGTCAGCCTATCAATCAAGACTTTAGTTGTAATTCAAATAGAAAATGAATAATAATTGCTTATTAAATTCAAAGTAAAGTATAATTTATACTGGTGGATAGCTGTTAATCTCCTTTAAAAACCCTTTTTGTTTCATCAATTTTGTGTAAAATAAAAGTCATTAGCCACATACCCTATACATACCCCCATATCGCCACTTTTTGGCCCATCATGATCCTGCACATACCCACTTGTTTTAGTGCATTTTATCCATTGTCTAGTGCATTTGAGTCATTTTTTGACACTTTTGACCCATCTTTTAGCGCATATAGTCCATTTTTTGGTGCATTTGCATCATCTTTTGACACATCAAGTTTCTATTCTAGCTCATCCATGGGACAATTTAGCCCATCCAGGCCATCTTTTAGCATATCCATTCCATATTCTAGCGTATTTGTACCTTTTTTTAGTGTATCTAGTTAATTCACAAATAGATAGCTATTTTCACCTTTTATCTAATAATTCAAAGCACATTTAGGGATCCCTTTCAGAATAGAACCACTCCTTAGTCACAATGGTGTTTTAAACTTGAATAAACTGGACTTTACAAGTGAAATTCCATTAACTAAACTAAGATCTAACACCTTAAAGTGCCTAATCATCAATCACATCTATGATTGTTAAGCTAAGTTTCACCATTAGGATCTATCATCCTTCATCACGAAATAACCCTATACAATCAAATTTAGCTTAGTCTTATCAATAGGAGTTGTCATCCTATGTGACTTAGTTAATATCCTTGGCATTTCTCAAACAAATTTCAAAGTATTAGCAAACTTTTAACACTTGTATGCCCATTTTAACAAGATCCCAAAAGAAAAAAACTCAAAGAACAAGAACTTGAAACTCAAAACATCATGGAAAAAGAAGAAGAAAATCACTTTCATAGATTCCACCAATTTGAAACTGATGAAATCACTAAGGAAGACATTCAAACAGCTCAACAAGACACCAAATTCCATAAATTCATGGAGAAAAATTTAGAAAAAGATGGAGATAAATACTTTTTATGTTGGCTAACCAAGGTGTGAAACTTCCAAATTATTTTGATGTCAATCAATTAAAAGCAGTGCCTAAGAGGACAGAGGATAATGCATGAAATATTGATCCAATGAATGCTTTGACCCAACAAATACAAAATCTTCAAACATAGATCCAAGACATGCAAATGGGAACCACAAAAAGATATTTGTTGCAAGATATCTACCCTTACGCCTTTGATAGAAGTTTGAACATGATACCATTCCCACCAGACTATGATATCCCAAAATATGACAAATACAATAGAAAATATGATCCTATAGATCATGTGAGACAATTTTGCACCATGACTTTGGAGTTTGCACATGAAGAGACCTATTTGATGAGATTGTTTCCATAAAGTTTGGGTGGCCATTATATGGAATGCTTTTTGAAACTCCCACACAAAATTAGATCCTATGAAGAGATGGAAAATAAATTCATCACCTAATACTCATACAATATCCAACATGAGATTACAGTAAAGGATCTTTGCAACACAAAATAGAAAAAGGGTGAATCATTTCTCATATTTTTACAAAGATGGAGAATATTTTTGCTAGATATGCTCATCCTATACCTAAAAAGGAAAAGATAGAAATCTTCATTTATAATCTAAATGATTAGATGAGCTACAAACTTAAATTGCAATGTCCACCCACCTTTGAAAAGATGATTGAAAATGGAATTAAAATCTAAGAAGCCTTAGTCAAGAGAGGAGTCTTAAAAAACTACAATGAAGGAAACAACTCATCCAACTCCTCTAATCATTATAATAGCAATAAGAAACCCAAATTCTAGCAAAGAAGCAAGAATTCTAGAATGATGGTGCAACTGAAACAAATAATGCAAAACCAGTCTTTAATCTATTAGGAATTACACCCAAGACCAATCAAAAAACTAATCAAAACACCAATAAAAAAAAAATCAAAACAATTCTGAATCCAAACCACCACCATATCGAACACCATCAAATCACATAAAATTTACACCTTTGGGATAGTCACTTGAATCAACATTGAAAGAGCTTCTTGAAGCCAAACTTATAACATTACCAGAGGTGAGAGATTGGGAACCAAGAGTTAAACCTTCATGGTGGAATGATGCCTATTATTATGAATTTCAAAGAAACAAAGGTCACAAAACAAATGATTGCATGCAACTAAAATATTTGATACAAGATTTGATAGATATAAAATAAATATCAATAGAGGGACCTCAAACAAATGTTGATGACGGAGCATTCAAGAATCCTTTACCAAAATATGAAAAGGGGAATCCTCTTCATCAAACACCAAAGGGAAAATCATGAACTATGTCTATGATTCTACCATTCTTAACATTGAGATAGTTGATAATCAAACTAATGACATTGAAATCAATGAAGAACAAAAATTTGGAGCTGATAATGTAATTAATGACATCCCAATTGAGCATGAATGATACATTGTTATGGTTGATGATCAAACTAATGACATAGATACAGCAAAAAATCAACTCAATGACATCAACATCAACATCAAATCTAATCTAATCAATGAAATCAAACAAGACATGGCTGCAACTGATAATCAAATAATTGTCATCAAAATAAAAGAAAAACAAGACAACATGCCAGTAAACACAACCACAAGAGCTTAGTCTAAGTATGTCTTGAAGGGAAGTACATCCAAGACATTGTTGTCTCGTCAAATCAATACAACATTGTAGACCAATTGAAAAAGGTCCCAACTCAAATATCCATACTAGAACTTCTCAAAATCTCACCATCCCATAAAGATATTTTGGAAAAGGATCTAGTGGACACCACCATACCTACTAACTTGGAAGTTTGTCAATTCCAAGCCATGGTGGGAAATTTGACCACACCTCATTGTCTATCATTTTCATAAAAGGCTATGTGCAGGATCATGATGGGCCAAAAAGTGGCAATATGATGGGTATTTGTAGGGTATGTGGCTAGCAACATTTTTTACCCAAAATTGATGAAATTAAAAGGGTTTATAAATGAGATTATCAACTTTCTAGCAATAAATATTATGCTTTACTTTGAATTTAATAAATAATTATTAGTCATTTTCTATTTGAATTATGACTAAAGTCCTGATTAATAGGCTGATTGAAAAACATCTATATCATTCAAACGGTATCACATTTTTGGAATCCAAAACATGCATCACATTCTATGATTTGTATACTATAGGATTAAAAAAAGAAAAATTGAATTTCATGAAGTTTTCACCAAGTTAAGGCAGTCAGACATATGAGTTTTTTTTTTTTAAATTGTAATAAAATAATAATAATTAATTATTTACTTGGAAAAAAATTACAAAAAAATATGCATCACATATGGACATGAGTCCTCTACTTATTTTTAAAATATTATAAAAAAAACTATTATTGTTTTATTGTGGTTAGGGTGGTTAGACAGACACCTACTTCTTATTTTTCCCTGGAATTTAATAACTACTGCATTAAAATTTCAAATTTTCACCCAATAGATTTTTTTTTTAAAGATAAACCTAGTAGTTTAGAAACTACATTCAATTTTCTTTAGATTCTATTCTTACATATTTTTTAAATAATATAGACAACTTATTCAATTTTTTACATCAAGTTGCCTAACTCTGATTTTTTTGAATTTTTTTCCACTTAAGGGCCTATTTTTTCCATGATAATCCTACACATACCCAAAATGATGATGCATACCTTACACATCCACACAATTTATCCATTCATATTGAGGTTATCATTCATAAACATCAGGTCATACATGTTCTAATAAATGCAAGAGCTGGTCTAAATATTTGCACTTTAAAAATTTTCCACGCACTAGGATTTTAAAAAAATGCCATTGATCCTAGAAGAATGATCACTAAAAAATCCTATGATGATGAAGAAAGATCCTCACAAGGACTAATTTTCTTTCCAATGCAAGTGGGACCAATCCAAAAATATATAGTTTTCCAAGTTTTGGACAAATATTTTACATACAACATACTCTAGGATCGACCTTGGATCCATGAGATGCAAGCAACATCATCAACATATCATCAATGTTTGAAATTTCCTTTCAATGGACAAGAGATTACCATTTTAGTTGATTCCAACAATCCTCAATACTTTAATACTCTTAAGATGGTCTAGGATACTTTTGTACCACACAATAGGGAAGCCATCACTCCTAGTTCATCAAACAATGAAGGTCAAGTAATTTCTTTGTCAAATCAAATAGAGAAAAAGTTTTAGTCAAAGGATAAAGGAATTGGTGATTCCACGTCCTCAATCAATGAAAGTCAACTAAATTCTTTGTTAAAACTATTTGAGAAGAAAGTTCATTCGAAAGACAAAGGCATAGGTAAATATTCTTTTGAGAAATCCTTATGCCTCTCATAGTTGTTGCCTTCTCCTAAGTCGTATGGAGAACCATCAACATCAAGACAACACTCTTCACAACCAACCACACTCTTCGATGGTAAGTTTGTAAATCTAGGAACCCTATTGGATGAGTCAAAAGACAAGGATGTTCTAAATGGTTTTACAAAGATGAGGAAACATCACAATCAACTACCAATGTGTTGGCAAAGCTCCATATGGCAAAGGGTTTTCAATTCTAGAAAAGATGGGATATGAAGGAAAAGGTCCTATTGGTAAAAGAAAATAAGGCATTGTGGAACCTATTCAACCTACCCTAACCAATTCAAAGGAAAAAATAGGGCTAGGATATAGAGAAGAGTCAAAGGAAGAAACCAAGCAGCAAATTTGTGAGTGAATCTCCAATTACAAGATAGTTTTGAAATAGACTCCAATGAATATGAATGGGACTCGCTCTCTAAAGAGTCTTGTCAAGACAAAGAAATTGATGTGATACAAAGGTATACACCAACACGTACGGAGGGACAAAGATCAAGATCTAGACAACTTGAAATTGGATCACACATATCGATGAATCTAGTGAAGATGATCAGACTTCGAGCGAGATAGATCATTTAGAGGAGAGTAACATCATAGACCTTGGTATGGACATCGAACACTTTTATGACGTTGCCATCATGACACTCACCCATTTTGACTTAAACCAATCCAATGATTCTTTTCCATTGATACACCATGAACTAATTGAATATGACCAAACTGAGTTGTTGTACATACCTATCTTTCCAAAAAATGATGCCATTGTCAAATTTCTTTGTTCTAAATATCTTGAGACAATTTCCACTAGCGAATCTCATAATGAAGCTTCAAAAAAGGGGAGTGTCATATCTCTCAGCTACAAAATGATGAATATAAAAAATTGATCTAATGGTGAAAACCATTTAATGGAAGTATTAGATCAAGAAAAAGTAAAAATAAAGAGTGTATCTAATGGTGAAAACCTCTCTGAGGGACTAAAATATGGGAGATTTAACACTCTTCCCAAGCACTATCATGAGAGATCTTTAGTACTAGTTGATACCACACAATCCATCAACATTGGTACAACTGAAATAGTGAAGACCCTACATTTAGCAACATCCATGACAAAGGAAGAGAAACCAAGCTTCACCAAATTCTTTGAAGAGAGACAAATCAAGTTTTCTTGGTCATACACTGACATGCCAAGAATAGATCCAAATATTATAATGCATCATTTATCCCTGCCACCTGGAGTGAAGCTAGTGAAGAAAAAGCTCAGAAAAATGCATCCGCATATTGCCCTATTGGTGAAAGCAGAATTGAAGAAACTATTACATGCAATATTTATCTAACTTATTGATTATGCTGAATGGATCTCAAACATTGTACCAGTTTCAAAGCTAGATAACAGGATTAGGATATGTACGAACTTCAGAGATCTTAACAGGACTTGTCCAAAGGATGACTTTCATTTTCCTAACATATATATCATCATAGATTTAACAGTAGGTAATGCAATGATATCACTCATGGATGGATTTTTAGGATATAATTAGATAAAAATTGCACTAGAATACCAAGATAAAATCACTTTCACATTCGCATGGGGTAATTTTTGTTAGAACATCATGATTCCTTTTGGGTTAAAGAATGCAGGAGCCACCTATCAACATGCGATGACCACAATATTTCATGACATGATGCACACATTCATGGAGGACTATGTAGATGACTTGCGAGAAAAATAATTCACTCGAGAGGGACATCTGGAAATCTTGGACAAAATCTTCACTCGATTGGAGAAGTTTAATGTGCATCTAAACACAAAGAAGTGTATTTGGAGTGACATCAACTAAACTCTTATGATATATAGTATCAGCTAAAGGAATTTAAGTAGATCCAATGAAATTAAAAGCCATCATGGAAATTCCTCCTACTAAGAATATCAACCAACTTAGATCTCTTTAGGGATGATTTCAATCTATCAGAAGGTTCATTGCACAACTGGTAGATAAAATTCATCCTTTTACTCACTTGTTACACAAGAGTGTTTCTTTGAAATGGGATGAAAATGTGAAGCTACTTTTAATCAATGGAAAAAATATTTGATGATCCCACCTATCTTGGTACCCCCAACAAAAGGAAAACCATTACTACTCTACATTGCAACTATTGAGGTGTCTTTGGGAGCCTTGCTAGCAAAAGAAGATGCTACAGGAAAAGAAAGGGTGATCTATTATATCAACACAACACTAAATGGCTATTAGGTCAACTACACATTCATTGAAAAATATTGTTTAGTAGTAGTGTTTACTACTCAACAATTGTGACACCACATGTTAACACACACCATCAAATTGATAGACAATATAGATCCATTGAAATATCTACTCAACAAATCCAATTTAATAGGGATACTAGCCAAGTGGGTAATGATATTGAGTGAATTTTAAATCCAATATGTGGATAGAAGAACAATCAAGGGCCAAGAAATAGCAGACCAGTTAGCTGAAGCACCATTAAAAGATGATCATCCCATGCACATTGAGTTTCTAGATGTAGATGTCCTCATAGTGTCAACACAATAGTGGATGTTATACTTTGATGGATCTTACACACAACATGGATCAGGTGTTGGAATCCTATTTGTCACACCTCAAGGACATGCCATTCCAAAGTCTTATAGGTTGATCTTTCCACAGTATGAAGCATTAATCATTGGTATCAAGGTAGTCGTGGAATGGAAGATCATAGAGCTACAAGTCTATGGAGATTCACAATTGGTCATAAATCAGGTTAATGATGATTATTAGATGAAAGATGACAAGTTTATGTTGTACGAGAGAATGGTAGATGACTTCAAGAAGTACTTTGTTGAAATCAAACTTGAGAAAATTCCAAGAGTTGATAATAAATTTGTTGATTCCATGGAAACCATCAATTCTCTCCTACAGATACCTAAAAATGAGCTAGTTATGAATTCATGATGGAACAATTGTTTAACCCCGCCTCTAATAACCCTGAATCCCAGGATGTATATCATCTAGTTGAGGTTGATTTCTCAATCTATTGGAAGATCTACACCTATCTAAAATTCAATACCCTACCACCTGATCTATCCCAAAATAAAAAATGTAACTTCATCTGATAAGAAGCTTGACATACCTTGATAGTGGATATACTTTATCGACGAGGTCTTGATGATACTCTCCTTCGATGTCTTGAATGTAACGAAGCTGGAACCACTTTACATGAGTTTCACGAAGGTATTTGTGGCACTCATTCAAGTGGTCTAACTTTAGCTAAGAAAATCCTACACTTGGGGTATTATTGGCCAAACATGGAGAAAGATTCCTTTCAATTTGTTAAGAAATGCAAGAAATTCCAAGTCCATGGAGACCTCATACATGCACCAGCGCAAGAACTACAACTATTCACATCAACATGGCTTTTCTGTCAATGGGGACTTGACCTTGTAGAAAAAATTCATTTGTCATCATCTAATGGACACAAGTTCATAATAACAACCACGAAGTATTTTACAAAGTGGATTTAAGTTGTTCCCTTAACCACAATCGTTGGAAAACAAATTGCTTCCTTCATCCTAAATTACATTGTTTGATGGTATGGAATTCCTCAGTCTATTATCACTAACAATGGTAGACCTTTCAAGAATCAGGATGTTCAATAACTTTGTGAAAGGTTTCATATCCAACATCAATTTTCCACACCTTACTACCCTCAAGGAAATGACCAAGAAGAAGCCTCAAAAAAAACTATTTTGAAAATCTTAAAGAAAAATATCAATGATATTGGAGCTGACTAGCACATTCAACTAAACCCTACTTTATGGGCATATTGTACTAGCATCTATACCCCAATAGGAGCCACACCATATGACCTTGTATATGGGTTAGAAGTCATTTTACCTATTTAGGTTGAGTTACCATCATTCTAGGTGTCCTTGAAGGGGATCATTTTAGAGGAAGATAATTGGGTATCTAGACTACAAGAGTTGGAACTATTGGATGAACTTCATCAGCATGTTGTGCATCATTTGAAAGCCTATCAACAAATATTGTCAAGAAGTTATAATCGCAGAGTAAAACCAAGAAAATATCAAGTTGGCGACTTGGTCTTAAAAGAGAATCCTCAAAATCAACAGGATCGAGAGAAGAAAGGGAATTTTGAACCAAACTGGTTAGGTCCTTTTGTTGCCATATCAGTCTATATATATGGAGCCTATCAATTGTCTACACCTAAAGGGGACTTGTTCGAAGAAACTATCAATAGTATTCATCTCAAGAAGTTCTACACCTAACTCATCCAGTGCATGGTAAAAGTCCTGAAAAAATACAAAAAATGAGAAAAAAAGTCCTAAAAAAATGGTCACCCTAATGAAAGCCTGGCAAACAAGTGTCTTGGTGACAACAACAAAAAAAAAAAAAAAAGATCAAAAATGAGAAAATACAAAAAAAAGTGAAAAAAAAATCGTTACCTTGATGAAAACTTGGTAAATAGGGATCTTCGTAACAACAAAAAAATCTAAAAATCTAAAAAAGTTCAATTAAAACTAGTGAAAACCTAGAAACAGGTGCTATTTTTGATATATCATCTTTTCCATCTATTGTCACATGTGTCAACCATCCGCTTCTCACCATCACTATGCCTAATCATCGGAAGAAACTCATCTACATATCTGGGAGTTGCAATCTTGACTCACCCTAGCTTGGTCATCATTGTGCATATCCATAATAAATGTATGGATTTGTTTTTCATTGGGGGAAAAATCCTAAAATCACTTAGGGCAACCTACTTTGAGCTTAACACAATGGGAAAACAAATAGTAAGACAACGCAACAAACACAACAATCATGATAAAAATTCAACATTGAACATCGATCACAATCTTTAAACATCAACCATCCAAATCAACAACAAAATCAATCAAAACAAATGTAATTGGATGATACTCTTTTGAAGCATGATTTTATCACTTTGGCATGAATCTTCAACTCGTGTATCTTGATTTTTGTTATCATTTCTTTGGAGCAACTCAATGATGTCCGGGACTAGATAAGCTATGATCGAGAATGGTATTTTCTTTTTCTGTTGTCAGTGATTTAATCATTACTACTATGTAAATTTTCATGGTACATTCTCTACAAAGTATCATTGATGACATTCTGAATTCACATAGGAAAAGGATTAACTCTTGTCTATTTACACAAGAAATACTCGGGTCATCTCAGTTCAATTATTCCTAGATGCTTGTATTACCTTGCAATATTAAAAATCCATGGAAGTTGTACTCAAGTCATCATGGTCTAATTATACCATCTATGTTTGTACTAACTTTCAACATATTAAAAGTCTCAATGATGATGCCAAGCACAACAAATCAGTTGAAAAAGTGATGATTTTTCATATTAGTTTTGCATGGTTAAGATAGATTGCATCCATATTAGTTTTGTATCTTCATTTTAGATATCTCCAAGACTAGAAAAACTTCAAAACGATTTTATTCCTCTCATCAATGGATTGAGTAAATTTGACATTAACAAAAAGACAATAATTTACATATAGTTGCATAAGCGTATCCTACATTGGAAAGAATTATCATATTATACCTGCACTAGAATAAACATACATCCATCCATGCATTAGATCATGTATGTTTATTAGAAAAAAATACAAAAATAGAATGCATTACATCTCATTTGCATAATCAAATCCATCCCATATAGCATAAAAACATCATCATCCATATGTACATCATCATTATTGCATCCACACATAATCATGGCATAATCATATAGGCATCACATAGCATATAGAATAAAAATTAAATGAATCCATCATTTAATACATCCATCATAGGCATCCATCATAACAAGCATATAGACAACATGTAGATCAATAATATTAGCTACATCTCATATATATATAATATCAAAATAAAATATCAAGTGTACAATGATATCATAAAATTTTGAGCGATAGATCAATAGCACAGAAAAATAATCATGTCTCTAAATAAATATATACAACATCAAGTCTCAATAAATCATCAAATGTCAATATATCAAATGTCAACATCGGAGCTATGTATTGCTCCCCCTAGACAATGTTGGCCTGACACCTAAACCTCCTGTTGCACCACCCAATGGCCCTCCATGATGCAAGAAAGGTGGTTGATACTCACTCTCCAACACAAAATAACCTAAATCAAACAAGGAAAACTTCCCTTGAACTCAAAACACTCAATTTGACTCAAACCCTCACCAATAGGCTACTAGCCCTCAAACCACAACACTTGGAGTTATCTTTTAGAGAAGGCCATACCAAGGCCTAAAAAATCTCAATTAAGACTTCCCACAGAACCAATTCAACTTCCCCAAAAGGTTTCTAGAGACTTCTATGTAACAACCTAGAGAATCAACACAATACCCCTATTTTAGGCTACTAAATTAGCCCTTTTTCTTGAAGGAAGTTCCTTCTAAACAATAGATAACCACTCAAAATATTTTGGCTGTCATAAATCATGATACAAAACTCCAAATTCATTGGAAAAAACACTATTCCAAGTCCTCTAGGACAATGTACCATAAAACCCCCATTCTCCTCACAAAACTCTAGGTTTTATTCAATCTCACAATACCTAGGATTTCCAAACTAAATCAAAGCATCCAACATTCTTCAAATAATCTACACATGGTCACAAAACCATCCTATTAATAGATTCACTAATATTTTGACAAAACCCCACATTAATACCCTCATTTCACATGGAAAACATAGAATTATACCATAGGGTAACATTCCACAACTTACAATTCACTTCACTTCCACTCTAAAACATAGAAATACCTACTCTACCATCAAATCATTCCATTCCATTGAGACACAAACTAGGATAGTATATGGAATGGCTAATTACATCATCTAACCTTCAAACAGTTCCTGCACTGGTCTATCACAAGCAGTTCCAGAAAAGTAAAGAAATCTCACAAAATTTTTGAAGTTAGACTCTTAAAATGGATTTAAAAGAAAGCTAATTCATGCCACAATAGAACCCTAATAAATTTAGATGATTTTAACCCTACATGGGTTCATATAGAAGCAAAAAATTACATAAATCAAAGAATTGTAGTAGAAAAATGTTGTTTGTTGATTTGGAATCCTTCAATAATTTTTGTTCAACAACATTGTTTGAGCCTTCAAGAGGCTATATCAAATTTTTCCCTCCAAACATAACCAAAAAAGCTTTCTAACTTCCTTTTAAAATCCTAATATCTTCATATTCCCTAATTGTTGCATTTTGACAACTTTTATTTAACAACATTTTGTATTTTTGTGCAACTTTTGATATACCACCCTCAATGACTCAAAATCCACCCAATTACATAATGAATGGTCATTTAGACCTTATTTAACATAAGTAAACTAAACACACCCCTAGAATCACCTACTGACAACCTAACAAGCCTTCAAGTATTCAAATTTTTGTTAACAAGGTGTAGGTTCTCCTTTACCATACACCCCAATAGAAAAAAAAAAACTCTTGCCACAAGAGTTGTGCCTTATCTGTATTCTTCCATGCTCCATATTTGCTCCATATGCTCTTTGATCAGAAAAAACCTTCCAGTGGTCCATATACAGAGTCTTCATGATCTGCACTGCTTCTTCATCATTCTTGACATTGTTTGCACTTAAATGTGCCCTTATCTCTATCAACAGTCCTACTATTTGCCCTTTACCAGTCATTTATTCTAACTTTGTTTGTATCTCTACCTTCCCATCCACAAACAAATTTTTTTCAAAGTATTCTCTAATTAACTTTACCCTTACCTCATCTCCATACTTGCAACTTCCCTTACTCACTTGTCCATTCTATTGTTGCATCCCTATCATTAGCCTTATTGTTTTGTCAACCTTATGGACATTTGTGCTAGAAAACTTATCAACCATTGTACTGTTAGACTTGTACCTTATTGTTCCTACAAATTTTACTTTCTTTCCACCCTTACTCTCAACTAAAGAACACACAATGAATCCTACCATAACATTCTTATTCAAATTCATTGTCAACAAACCTAAATCAACCTTCCTACCTACTTTCTCAGTATTCTTGAACCTTGAACTATCTGAAGCATCCATTCCTTTGTCTTTTTCCACAACATTGATAGGTTCCTTTTTCCCACACATAATCACTTTTTCTTTACCTTTCTCATCTTCCACCAAAGGAGTCAAAACAAACCTGCACCCATCTTTCATTATTGTATAGGTGTTCTCTCTACCATCATACAAGGCTCACCTATCATATTGCCAAGGTCTACCTAGGAGTAGGTGAAAAAAAATCCATAGGAATACACTATCTTTATATACTCCAATCTAGAAATCTACTAAAAAATTTTCATTAACCAACAAAGATTGTCCATCACTCAACCATGATATTTTGTAAGGCAATTCATGAGGTACTTTTTGCAAATTCAACTTACTCACCATCTCACTTGACACCATATTTTCAGTAGATCCAAAATCAATTACAACTCTACATACCTTATTCTTGCACTTACATGTGGTCTTGAAGAGACTCTTTCTATGCAATGGTTCAACCTCTTTTGTTTCCTTCAATATTGTCTTTCTCATCATCAACATTTCCCCTGTTTTAGGAGTATCTCTCAAACTTGGATAATTTGTGCTCTCACACTCCACTTCTTGAATGATTTGTTCCCTCCTATCAATCCTATTTTCACCACTTGATGAACTACCAACCCTTTCAGGACACTTCCATGTAGGATGTCCATATTCATTGCAATGATAACACCTCCCTGCAAATACATTAGAATCTCTTCCACCACTGAATCTACCTCTACCCCTAAAACCTCCTATAGTATCAACACCTTGCTCCCTACCTTTACTTGATCCTTCTTGCTCTTCCAATGGCTTCTTTGGTGTAGGGATTGTTCCTCTTCCGCTAACTGATTTCTCTTGTTTCCTTTTAACCTTTTCCTCCACCCTGATTGCTAATTGGAAACATTCCTCAATAAATTTTGGGTTAGCAACAACAAGTTCATCTTGAATATTAAATCTCAAACCACCTTTTCAGCCTCATCCTCATCCCTTCTTGACCTTATGCTTAGTTTATAAAATTCATTAGTGTAGGCCTTAACATCTAGATCCTTTTGTTTCAATCCTTCCAACTTTTGAGATAGCTAAACTTCATAATCTTTTGGAAGAAATTTACCTTTAAATCTTTGCACCATCTTGTCCCAAGGAGTAATCCTTGATTTACCTTGTTTTCTCCTTTTTTCTTCCTCATATTCCCACCATAAAAGAGCATGTCCTTTGATTTTTGTTTTTGCCACCTTCACCATCTGCTCATTTGAAATATCTTCACTTTGAAAGTAATTATCCATAGCAGCAATCCAATCAAGCAATTCCTCTTCATTTAAATTACCACCATACATGGGAAGTACAAATTTTACCTTAGGAGAATCACCTTTCACTGCTTTGAGCATCTTTACCATCCTTTTATCTTCAATGTCTAGTTCCTCATCAACATACTCATATTTTTCATCATCTTCCTTTGTTTCAGTTTCTTCATTCTCATCTCTCCTTTTCTTCGTCTCCAAGGTAGAAATCCTTTCCAACACAACATTATGTGACTCCAAAATCTTAGTATGCTTCTCTTTCAGATCGTGCAACTCTCTAGTAACACCAACACCCTTTGGAGGAATCTTTTAACACTTGTCTTCTCACCTTCTGTCTTCAAACCTACAAAATCCAATCAAAGAGACCTTGTCCTTGGGCTCTGATACCACCTAATACAGGAAAGGTGGTTGATAGTCACTCTTCAACAAATATAACCTAAATCAAACAAGGAAAACTTCCCTTGAACTTAAAACACTCAATTTGACTCAAGCCCTCACTAATAGGATACAAACCCTCAAACCACAACACTTGGAGTTATATTTTAGAGAAGGTTGTACCAAGGCTTGAAAAATATCAATTAAGAATTCCCAAAGATCCAACTAAACTTCCCAAAAAAATTCTAGAGACTTCTTTGTAACAACCAAGAGAATCAACACAATACCCCTATTTTAGGCTACTAAATTAGTCCTTTTTCTTAAAGGAAGTGCCTTCTAAACATCAAATAACCACTAAAAATATTTTGATAGTCACAAATAATGATAAAAAACTTAAAATTCACTAGCCAAAACACTGATCCAAGTCCTCTAGGATGATGTACCATAAAACCCTCATTCTCCTCACAAAACTCTAGGGTTTATTCAATCTCACAATACCTAGGCTTTCACATGGAAAACACAGAATTATACCCTAGGGCAACATTTCACAACTTACAATTCACTTCACTTCCACTTTGAAACATAGAAATACCGACTTTACCATTAGATCATGTCATTCCATCAAGATAAAGATTGGGATAGTAGATGGAATGGCTAATTACATCATCCAACCTTCAAATAGTGCCTTCACTGGTCTATCACAGGTAGTTCCAAAAAAGTAAAGAAATCTCCCACAAAATTTGAAGTTAGACTCTCAAAATGGATTTAAAAGAAACCTAATTCATACCACAATAGAACCCTAAGAAATTTAGATGATTGTAACCCTGTACGGGTTCGTATAGAAGCAACAAAGTATAGAAATTAGAGAATTGCAATAGAATTTTTTTTTTGTTGATTTGGAATCCTTCAATATTTTTTGTTCAACAAAATTTTTTGAGCCTTCAAGAGGCTATATCAATTTTTTCCCTCCAAAAATAACCAAAAAACTTCCTACCTTCCTTTTAAAATCATAATCTCTTCATATTCCCTAATTGTTGCATTTTGACAACTTTTGTTTAACAACATTTTGCATTTTTGTGCAACTTTTGATATACTACCCTAAATGACTCAAAATCCACCCAATTACATAAAGAATGGTCTTTTAGACCTTATTTAGCATAAGTAAACTAAATACACCTCTAGATCCACCTATTTACCACCTAACAAGCCTTCAAGTATTCATTTTTTTGTTAACAAGGTGTAGGTACTCCTACACCACTCCACTTGGATCTCTGGGAGGTGGCCCTGTCACACCCTTGCTCACCAAATGGATTTGACCTAACTTGGTACTAACCAACTATGTATAAGTTGGGGCCTGTTTCTCTAGAGGAACCACCTCATAGTATTATAGTCTATAATATTCAGCCTCTCTAGCTGCATGCCATACCTCTCTAAGCATATCTATTGTACTAGTCTCATTGGCAACCCATTGTAACCTATCTAACAAGGTTTTGGCATGTTCACATTTCTATCTCATGCTATCTCTCTCTATTGTGAGAGTAGTGATATGTGCTTGTTCATGTGCCTATGCCTGAGTCTATTCCTATGCTTATGCTTGAGTTTGTGCCTATGCTTGTGCCTAAGTCAGTGCCTGTACCTGTGCTAGCTAACCTTGTAAATTTTGTACCTAGGCCTATCAAGTAGCTATCTAAGCCTATTGTTGATGGGAAGGAAACAAAATCTGAATTTGTTGATGTCCTATAGCCACTAGGAATCTCTTCCTCCGAGACACTCACATCTAATACTAGTCCACCTCCACTTGCATCCCCATCTCCACCATCACTGCCACCTCCACCATCCCCATCTACATCATCACTGCTATCTCCCTCCTCCTCATCATTACCTCCTCCACCCCTCCCTCATCTCAATGCCTGATCATCATCTAATGAAGGTACTGGATCAGCCAGATTGGATATCCTCAGGAAAGGATGTGCAAAGAAATAATGTGCATAATCATCTGACACTACAACCTCTATGATATCTAGATGATAATCCCATATAACTTCCTATAATCTGAAGTACTCTTGACTAGCTACATCATATGATAATGATGATCCCCACTCTAGAATATTGTGTCATCTTTGTGCATATAGTGCAAATCCCTAGGGCATACCCTATACTCACTCATACTATTGCAACACTCTCATGAGAAGGAATCTATCAATCACAAACTACATCCTCCTAATCAGGTACCTAGTAGTGCACACATATGGAATCTTTGTGTCATCCTCTAGCCACTACTTATAGTCTAAATAAGGTCTCTATGTCATAGAATCTAGATCATCTGATACTCACCACTAGTACTCTAGTTTTCCTAGCTTATGTTCGACAACTGGACCTGTGTAGATGAAAACATATGGTCAACCAATTGGATGAACTCTATCTGCTACAAGATGAGTAATGGCTATGTGCTCCCACACTCGTATTAGTAGCAGTGTCACCCCAGCTAACAAATTGGCCCCTCTAAGATATCATACCTGATGAAGATCATGGTACAAGTGAGCTAGCATACAAGATCCCCATGCATATCGAGTCCTCTAAGTAATCATGTTCTCCAATATCTAACCCTAGCCAACTAAGAGTCCCTCTGACCTATGGTCAGGACATAGAAAACCTCCAATGAATCCAGCAAGAACACAAGGTAGTGGCGCATATGAATCAACCATCTCCCACCATGGAATCTCGTATCTGCAAATTTGGTCATCAACAAAGACTCTCCTCAATGCATCAGTACCCCCTGCTCTGTGTGGTCATAAACAATGAGCTCACCAACCATAGGAATCCCCAATATGTAGTACACATCCTCTGGAGTAATAGTCATCTCACTAGTGGCCAAGTGGAAGGTGTTATGGTCACTATGCTACCTCTCAGCTAAAGTAATCAAAAGTCGCATGTTAATCCTATAGTGGGGTATATCGATTAGAGAAGTCAATCCGCATCATGAAATCACATCTAAATCAGCCTACACCAACTTTGGAATCATGCCCTAGGTCTTCAGGAATCACTCATGATACTAAAAGACTCTCAAAGGCTCCTATCATCAATAACATATCACAAATCGGCAATCTTATCAATCAATATCAATCAACCTATCAATCTAATCGACTCTGATGATATTTTGATCAAATCTCGTCAGTGTCTATCATTGATCCTCACCTATCATCAGGTCAATTATCATTATCTATCCTATCATTTATCCTCACCTATCATGAGGTCAATCATCATCATCCTGTCATTGATTCTCACCTATCATGAGATCAATCATCATCTAATCTATCAACATCATCAAACAACATTAAAACATTGGCTGACACTGTAACGCCATAGAAAAATGCACTATAGACAACAAAGTAGAGATTAGAAGCAAACATGCAATACAATATTAAATCTAGAATGAAAATCTAAATGTCAAGCAACAAAGAACATAGGAAAGTCAGAAACGTAAACAAAACTAGAACAATCTCACCAATTTCGAACGTATTTCCATGATTCATCTCGATTGCCCTTCTCCATTTTGCTTGTGTATTATAATTGCCCTCAGATTTTTCGTAAGTTTGTGCAAGTATAGCCTAAAGATAGTGATTAGAAAATAATCGAAGATTCAAGATTGAGTGCTCTCAAAAGTCATAAGAACTTACGAGAGATTTTTTGAGAGAGATTTCGAGAGAGATTGGAATGAAGAATGATAGATCAATTTGTATAAAATTGATTATTTGAACGACAGGCCAAGATTGAAAGATCAACGGACGGTTGAGATTGATAGATTAGACATGCATTTTGATAACTGTCAGTAATGACATGAGTGATACAAATTAGAAATAGACTTAAAGATTAAATGAATGATTTAATCTTCAGTTCGGTATTCGAAAACAGAAGAAATATCTTTGCATGACAAAGATAAAGATTGATTATAACGACTCTCTGTTTGAATGTACGCACAACATTTAATTAATTAAATAAGAATATTTAAATAATTTGCATGTACACGCAATTGAGTTAGAATTGGACAATTTGAATGATCTGACGAAGAGATTACTTGAGACAGCCACTCAGACATCAAATCAATAGTTAACTGAACGATTAAAATAGATGTTGAGTCAAGTAAAAGTGAATACTTAGATAACTCACATAATTATCTAAAATATAGAGGAATGTGTTAAAATAGAATTAATGAATTAAATAATTCATTTAATTCAAGACTCAATATTTGAAGAATAATTAAATAAATAATATTTATTTAATTAAATGGTGAAGGGTTTTAAATGAATAATTAAATAAAGAATTTATTTAATTATAGTTGAAATATGATAAAGAGTAAATTAAATAAGAATTTATTTAATTTGACAAGAAGGATAAGGTTAATTAGTAACATAATTAAATAAAAAATGTTTATTTAATTAATGAAATAGAATAAAGAAAAGTGTGAATTAATTAAATAATTAAGATTATTTAATTAATAGAAGAAATAAAAAACGATGAATTAATTAAATAATTAGGATTATTTAATCATGACCATGAAGAATACAAGTTACAAAGAATATGGAAGTCGCAGGTCTAAACCAGATTTCAGTGTCTACATTTTCCCCTATTTGATACAATGCCGTTTAGGCGTTGTGTCAAAGAAAATTGATAAAAATATGCCCCAGTCATGCCCCAGTGTAAAACAGGTGAAGGTATGCCCCCTCGGGAAAATTGACAAATTTTTGAAACGTTCACAAAAATTTGGAAATGCTCCTTATTAGTCTGTTAGATAGGCAGAAATGTAGTGCAGTTGACGGAATTGGGTTTGGGAATGGGAGGGACGGGTACGGGATGATAGAAAATGGAAGTTTACATGGCTAGTAGGACAGTAATGCCACCTAAGCCCTAGGTATATATTGGAATAGGGTTGAAAAACTATTCATTTGCACCCACCTAGCTTAGAGATTTGAAAATTTGCTCTGGATTGATAGCGACGATGTCTCTAGTTCCAGCCACCCATCACCGAGCATACAGGATCTAGACATACCAGAGACCAGCCGGCGCGGACCCCCCGGTATGGACCTAAAACTTGCCTTTTGAAAATTTTCCATTTGTGCGAATTTTAAGACATTTAATGCATTTTTAGTTATGCATCATTTTTTATTTTGAACCGCATATGTATGCACGAATGACGCATATGTATGCGGAAAACCGCATTTGAAACTTTACGTCGGTCATTTAGATTAGGGTTTAGCAGTTAGACACATTTGTTTATTTTTTATATGCATTTGCATATTGATAGCCGCATGTGTAAATTTAGAAACGCATTTGAAATTTTGCAATGCAAATGATAGTTTTGTGACACATTTGATTATTATTAGCTGCATTTGCTTAATAATTACGCATATAAAATTTGTGAACCGCATTTGTGAAAAAGTGACGCATGTGTAAAAGAATGACGCATGTGCAAAATAATGACACATTTGCATTTTATGTTAAAATAGTAATTTCTCACTAGAATATATGATTGAGGCTGACATGAAGCATATATATATTGTTGTTGCAGGTTGTATTAGACTCTATTTATACACGGGAGTCGAGACCCACGACGTTTCAATTTAGAGACAGTTTGTGGCCGGCCGAGCGACGTACTCTATGTCATTTGGGTTTGTTTCATGTGATCGATATGCCCCAAATTCAAGAAAATTGGGGATTACTGACAACGTTATGTGAGAGGTGGCACTTTGAGACATCATCCTTCCACCTACCGACTAGAGAGGCCACGATAACATTAGAGGATGTATATAGGATACTGAGATTGCTTATTAGAGGCACATGGGTGGTCTATGATACTCAG
Organism: Sequoia sempervirens; assembly: GCA_007258455.2. Lineage (NCBI taxonomy): Eukaryota > Viridiplantae > Streptophyta > Pinopsida > Cupressales > Cupressaceae > Sequoia > Sequoia sempervirens. Next base: position 165,718,098 of record VDFB02058242.1, on the reverse strand, counting down.
AGGGGGATTGCTGAGATGTGTAGATATTACCCCCATGCTGATATTAGACAGCTAGGGGTTGATGATTATGAGATCAGATGGCGGGCGTTGGCTCAGAGGTATAGACAGTTAGACTGTCTAGTAGAGACATTGATAGGCGGTATAGTACTGCCTGACCGCCGAGGTCATGGATTTCCTGTGGGATGGGGGAAGATGTTAGTGGGCATGCTCGAGCACCGAGTTGTATATGCCCGGAGTTCTTGTGTACTTGGGATGTTGTACTTCCATCTTCACGATATTGCCTATAGAGAGACACATTCGATAAGCTGCGGTACCACGCTTCTAATGATATGGGCATGGGAGCATATAGCTATTTTCAGACCACCTATTACAGTAGACCTACCTCATAGAGATCCATACACCTTCCCTTATGCGGGGGCGACCACATAGCATCATATTGGGGACACAGGCTACTTTAGACATGCTATAAACACCATGCGGGATTTTACATGGAGACCATACCTGGGCTATGAGTAGTGGTTAGATGAGGACGAGCACTTGCCATTTTGTAGATAGGCACAGTACTTGGTGGGGTGGACAGTGTCTCATGTGCACATTATAGAGCGACAGTTGCCAGATCGGGTACTGAGACAGTTTGGAGAGGTACAGGATGTACCTCGAGGGAGAGCAGAGTTTGCTCGGTCATCACGAGAGGTCCTGCTATGGGGGCCAAAGATTCCATTCGCCACTGCAGAGGCAGATATTGATGGGATACAAGCACTTCCATGGGGATGGAGGGACAGACTAGCAGATCCAGGGACCACTCCAGCTTATGATCAGTGGTGGGCAGTACACAGGCCGATCCCCTTGATAGATCCAGACCAGCCAACACCGGTAGAGCGACGTGGGACAGGTCCTAGAGGCAAGCGAGGTAGAGGGAGAGGCCGAGGAGGTAGAGGAGGCTGTGGTGATGGAGGGGATGATGGCAAAGGTGGCCGACATGGAGGTAGGAGAGGGAGGCGTGGTTGGCAGGGACGAGGGCCAGCCTTGTCACTAATCTGGGAGGAGGGAGGAGGAGAGGAGGATGTGGCTATGTTAGATGTGGCCATAGGTGGTGCAGAGGATGTAGCCAGGGGTGGTGAGGAGGCACAGCCAACAGAGGTGGTTATTCTAGAGATCTCGACAGAGGAGGAGGTAGGCAGAGAGGAGGGAGGCGCCGAGGAGGTAGGTGGAGAGGAGGTAGAGGTTGACACTCTGGGGTTGCCAGGTGCCTACTAGGGAGATGATGATGAGGATGATGATCACAAGAGAGAGATTCAAGATCAGATCCTGGAGGAGCTCGATGAGGAGGAGGATGGGATAGACAGGGCCAGACAGGATGAGAGAGGGGCAGAGGATCCATACATGGATACATTGCGAGCCCAGGTTGCATCCTTAGAGGAGAAAATGAGAGTGTTGATGGCCAAGAGGGATGCCTATCGGGTGGAGAGAGACAGAGCGTTGATGGACAGGGATCAGGATATAGCTCGGCGGCAGGAGACTAAGTAGAGGTTCACAGAGCTCAGAGCATTATGTATAGGACCATCAGCTACATTTTCTAGAGAGTTGGTCAGAGCTGGAGAGAGGGAGAGGTACTATCAGGATCTGTATGAGCAAAGATTCCACCAGAGAGATGAGCTCCCAGTTTCTCAGTAGCACACAGTAGCAGGTCCCATACCAGGACCCACACTCGGACATTCAGCATAGAGGGTGTGGATCAACCACATAGAGCAGGGCCATATGATAGACCTCCTTTAGCTTAGAGATCCTCAGGTTCACATCATCATTCCCCCACACACTCCCGACATGATGGCAGTGGCAGCTCAGGATAGGGGTACCATTTGTTGAGACATTGTATTTTGATCTTATAGCCTGGGGGCTTCCATGTATTATTGATACATTATGAAATTGTGATGTGACACATTTGAGCGATATATATATATGATTTTGGCAGCGACTCTCATAATATGTCTTTCTATATATTGATTATGCAATCTTTATTTATACATGTGATGTTTATATGATATGCCTATGTGATGGATGAGTGTATGTACTTTATGATGTTTATATAGTTAATGAGATAATGTTGATTCTATATGATGTATGATTCTATATGATGTTGATCCTATATGATTATGAGATGCAATATGATGTTTTATGTAGACATGTGATGTTATACAAATGTAATATAATGCATGTACTTATAGTTGCTTTGTACATGGAATGCTTATAATATGTATTATTTGATGATGATTATTTATTATGCCATGATGATCTAGATATGAGATATGTACATATGCATGTATGTTTCTAACATGTATGTTGATGTAGGATGATATATAATGTTTTGTGTCACAGGACTCTATCATAATGCAAGAAAGAGGAACTGTTAGTGCGGAAAGACAGATCGAGAAAGAACGAAAGATAGGAGATAGATGTTAGTATTAGCAATCTTCAATATTTTGCTGTATCACAAAAGGTATTACACTTTATCATCATTGGGCGGGACTAATACAAATGGAGAAAAAAACCATGATATGACATAGATCAAGGTGTGCAAGGTCATCCACTTGCTGATAACAGACAGTCACAGACAAGGATTGTCATTAACTCATACTAAGGGCACAAGTTGCCCCAGTCTTTTTGTCAAGACAAACCACAGACAGCAAACAAAGTAAAAGCCGGGTCATGAGACATCATTGCTCCTCTAAATCCTTCATGGGACATCCTTGAGGAAACTAGTAACATGACTCAAAATCAAAGTTAAAAGACAGTAGATAGACAACAGTCAAAGAAAATAGAATTCTGATACATCGTTTCTTCTCTAAATCCTTCATGGGACATCCTTGAGAAAGCTAGTAACATGAATCCCAGTCATCAATTCAAGATAGATGATAAGATAAATAAGCCATAAAGTCAAAAATCCAGTAAAATTATTTGCCAAAACATGATTTTATTGTTTGATTTTTTGATTGATAGAGGGATTGATTGACAGAGCCGGATGTCAGGAAATACACATACCGGATAAGACAGTGAGTCTGGTTTCGATGTTATGACTATCTGTATAAGGCATGAAAAAGCTTGGTTTCAGAAAGACATGTATCATATAAGACGTTGAGTCAGATGTTGTTGATGTGATAACCTGTGTAAGGCTATGTTTGATTGTTTGACCTTGTCGATTATGTAGGAAGGACTCATCCTGTATAAGATAGAGATTGTTTTTGCTGATATCAGTATTCAGGAAGGACCCATCCTGAATAAGATACACGTTGATTGATATGATGATGTCTATTTCTAGGAAGGACACATCCTATAGCAGACATTTGTTGATCTATTTTGATTGTTTTGTTTGGCAAGGTGTTTGATTTGACTTAGAGATATTGCTAACTTTTTCACCAGATTGATGCATCACTTGATATGAAGTGTTGACAATTGATAGTGTGTAACAACAAACCCTAAAGGACTGACCTAGTGCGGCCTCGGGGGAAAATCAATTGATGGCCTTGCCTATGTTGTACACACAGAGACCTCGTAGTTCGACACAACCAATGACCTTGTCATATAGACATATGGATTGACCCATGACTTTGTACAAAAAAACCTAAACAAACTGACCTAATGCCTCGGGGGCACATCGGCAGATGGCCTTGCCTACATCCAGTCGCAGAGGCAACATAGTTCGACAAATGACAAAGATAGACAAGTGCGACTGACTCTGACTCTATTTTTGGATTTTTGAAATGTTTTGATTTTTTTGTCCTTTTGAAGTTTTCTAATGTTTTTGTGTTTTTCTCAGGTCATTTTGCGATGTTTTTGGATTTTTCTATGGTTTTATGTCTCCAACACAACCAATGTAAGAACCAATATGACACATCAAGTGTTTTCCCCCAGTCGAGTATATAAGACCAATTGATTATGAATAGGGTAAAACGGGGCATATGAAATGCTCTCGATGTCAATCGTTCCAGTTTATGGGAAAGACTACCACTTATTAGGAATGGTATATACAAGTGATGGATATGAAAGATAAGGGATATGTATAGGGATAGATGGTATGTACAGGGATAAAGGATATGTATAGGGGAGCGGGCTATGTACAGGGAAGTGGACTATGTACAGGGTAGTGGATTATAGACAAGGATAAAGATAATGTACAGAATAATAGTAGACAAAGGAGCAAAGTTAAGCTACACATGGCGCCTGTTTGCCAGGATTTTACCATGGTACTTATCCAAAGTGCCACCAAAGTGGTTTTCACTATTGGACGAATGATTTGTCTTTACTATTTTCCAGATTATCTATTTTTTTGGTATTACCAAGACGCCTGTTTGACAGGTTTTCACCTTGATAACGATTTAGTCGAGTATATAAGACCAATTGATTATGAATAGGGTAAAATAGGGCATATGAAATGCTCTCGATTTCAATCATTCCAATTTATGGGAAAGACTACCACTTATTAGGAATGGTATATACAAGTGATGGATATGAAAGATAAGGGATATGTATAGGGATAGATGGTATGTACAAGGATAAAGGATATGTATAGGGGAGCGGGCTATGTACAGGGAAGTGGACTATGTACAAGGTAGTGGATTATAGACAAGGATAAAGACTATGTACAAAGTAATAGTAGACAAAGGAGCAGAGTTAAGCTACACATGGCGCCTGTTTGCTAGGTTTTCACCATGGTACTTATCCAAAGCGCCACCGAAGTGGTTTTCACTATTGGACGAATGATTTGTCTTTACTATTTTCTAGATTATCTAATTTTTTTGGTATTACCAAGACGCATGTTTGCCAGATTTTCACCTTGATAACGATTTTTTATGATTTTCTAATTTTTTTGTATTTTTGCTAATTAAGACAAAGGCTCCCAGAAGCTATGCGTAGAACTTTTTTAGATGCATTCTATTAATTGGTGAGGACAATGGTTTCCCTTCAAGAGTAGAGAGTTGGTATGCTCCTGATCCAAAAGCTTATGTAACAACATAAGGTCCTAACCAGTTAGGTTCAAACTTTCCTGGTTTTTCTCTTTCTGCTTGATTCTTTGGGTTCTCCATTAAAACTAGGTCACCAATGTCAAAGTTTATGTTCAAAACTTTCCTGTTATAGCTACAACGAAGGCGATTTTGATATACTTGGAGATGGTCTAATGCCTTCTATCTTCGCTCATCCAAGAATTCTAGCTCATGGAGTCATGACACTCGATACTCTTCATCATCAATATGGACTTTTAGGGATACCCTTAGGGAAGGAATCTCGACCTCAATAGGAAAAATGGCTTCCGACCCAAAAATGAGTGAATATGGGGTAGCACCAGTGGGAGTATAGATACTTGTGCGATAAGCCCATAAGGCAGGGTTAAACTATAAATGCCAGTCACGACCAGCATCATTAACAGTCTTCTTGAGGATTCTAATGATGGTCTTTTTAGATGCCTCCACTTGGCCGTTACCTTGTGGGTAGTATGGAGTGGAAAAGTGATGTTGGATATGAAATTCATCACACAGATGATGGACTTCCTGGTTCTTGAATTGGCAGCCATTATCTGTGATGATGGAGTGAGGGACACCATACTGACAGATGATATAGTTCAAGATAAATCTAGAAATTTGTGTGTCAGTAATGTATGTCATAGGAATGGCTTCAATCCACTTCGTAAAGTACTTAGTGGCAGTGATAATGAACTTGTGTCCATTAGATGATGTGGGGTGGATTTTACCTATAAGGTCGAGTCCCCATTGAGCAAAGGGCCATGGTGACATGATAAGATGAAGCTCCTATGCTGGGGCATGTATCAAATCTCCATGAACTTGACATTGGCGGCATTTCGTTACAATGACATATGAGTCTTTTTCCATAGTAGGCCAGTAATAACCCAATCTCATAATCTTTTTGGCTAAGGTAGGACTGCTAGAATGGGAACCGCATATACCCTCATGCACCCCACGCAAGGTTGCTTGTGCTTCAGTAGAATCAAGACATCTCAGTAGGGTATTATCTAAGCCGCATCTATATAGGGTGTCTCCGAAAATGGTGTATTTGGTTGACTTGTGGAGGAATGTCCTACGTTGCTTATTGGATAGGCCAATGGGTATGACTTCGGCATGAAGGTAATCATAGATTTCTTTGTACCATGGGGAATCAAGACCAACAATATAACACACCATTTCAGAATCTGGGATATCGTAGGCTGGGACCAAAAGCTGTTCGACCAAGAGCTCAAACTTAGGCACGTTGTTAGGAATGTCAAGAAGTGATAAAATCGTAGCCATAACATCTGCTTCCTTGTTTAAAACATGAGGTATTTGATGAAATTTGACTTTTTCAAAGTACTCTTTAAAGCTATCAGCCATGCACTTGTATGGAGCAAGCTTCTCATCCTTAGTCTCATAATCATTATTTACCTGTCTTATTACTAGTTGAGAATCGCCATATACCTGTAGGCTCTTGATTTTCCACTTGACCGCCATGCGTAACCCTGTCACTAGAGCTTCATACTTTTCCATGTTGTTAGTGCATGGAAATGCAATCCTAAATGACTTAGGAATGGAATCCCCCTGTGGTGTGATAAACAATATCCCAGCCCCTGAACCATGATTTGTATGTGAGCCATCAAAGTAAAGTTTCCATGTTATGTTTGTGTCCAATGTGAATATGAACTCATCAGGAAAGTCTACAACTATTGGATGATCTGCCTGTATAGGTGCGTCAGCTAACTGATCAGCAATGACCTGTCCTTTAATAACTTTTCTTTCTACATACTGGATATCATACTAAGTATCATAACCCATTTGGCCAGTCACCCCGTTAATGCTACCTTGCTGAGAAGATATTTCAAATGGTCTATTTTGGCAATCAACATTGTTTGATGGTTTAGCATGTAGTGCCTTAGTTTTTGGGTAGCAAATACTACTGCAAGACAGGCATGTTCAATGTTACTATAGTTGATCTCATAACCAACCAAAGTCCGGCTGATATAATAGACTGCCCTTTCATGACCTTCATCATCATTCTGTGCAAGCAATGCTCTGAGTGATGAATGGGTTGCTGTAATATAAAGAATCAATGGTTGTCCTTCAACAGGTGGCATTAAGACAGGTGGTGTGAGTAAATATTCTTTAATCAGTTGAAAAGCCTCTTCACACCTAGCTGTCCATGCAAAGGGTACTCCTTTCTTAAGTAGATGTTGAAAAGGATGTGTCTTGTCTGCTAGCTGCACTATAAATCTTCTGATAGATTGCAAACTTCCTTGTAGTGTCCTTAGTTGACTAAGATTAATGGGTGGAGGCATGTCCATGATTGCTTTTACCTTAACCGGATCCACTTCAATACCTCGTCTAGAAATGATATAACCTAATAGTTTTCCTGACTTGACTCCAAACACACATTTCTTTGGATTGAGTCTCACTTTATATGTTTCCAGCCTTTGAAATATCTTGTCTAAAACCTGTAGATGTTCTACCCTTGTCTTGGATTTTATGATAAGGTCATCGACATAATCCTCCATACAAGTATGTACTAGATCATGAAAGATAGTAGTCATGGCACGTTGATAGGTTGCTCCTGCATTCTTGAGTCTGAAGGGCATAACATTCCAGCAATATGTTCCCCAAGGACAAGTGAAAGTTGTCTTAGGTTGGTCTTTAGTTGCAATTCTGATCTGGTTATAACTTGAAAATCCATCCATAAGGGACAACATCTCATATCCTGCTGTCATGTCAACTATCATGTCTATGTTAGGCAGAGGGAAGTCGTCCTTAGGACAAGATTTCTTGATATCTCTAAAATCAGTGCAGATGCGGATGCCCCTAGTTGGTTTAGTGACTAGTACAAGGTTGGAGATCCAATCAGCATAGTCGATTGATCTTATAAAACCAACATCTAACAGTTTCTTGAGTTCTGCCTTGACTAATAAAGCAATTTGTGGATGCATTTTTCTCAGCTTCTGTTTTACTGGTTTAGCACTTAGTTGTAAAGGCAAGTGATGTAGAACAAGATCAGGTTCCAACCCTGGCATGTCTACATATGACCAAGCAAAATTTATCTGTCTGTGTTCAAAGAAATCGTGGAACTCTGATTTCTCTTCTGTTGTCAATGACGCTGCCAAATAAACCAGTTGAGGATTCTCCTTTGTGCCTATGTTGACCTCTACGGATTCTTCAACGAGCATGGGTGACTTTTCCTGTGCAATGGGGAGAATTTTCAAACCTCCATCCTTAGGTGCCTCAGAGAGGTTTTCACCTTCGGATGCATCCTTTCTTTTTACTTTTTCATTGTCTAAAGGTGCCTTTCAGTTTTCACCTAGAGACTCATCCTTTTTATCTTGTTTACTCTTTTTCTCATTTTTGCGACTGGAGGGTTGAACAGATTCCCCAAAATATGATTTGTTGTCCAAGTCAATGGTAAAACCAGCCTTATGATCCCCGTTAGGTATGCCTTCTCGTAATCCCATGAACTCAACAATTGCTTCGTTGTTCTCAAAAGTGTCTAAGACGGGTGCGTCTTGTTGATCCCAATTAATGAGTTGAGGGTAGACTAAGGGCATGTCATCATCAGAGTTATCAAAGTCTAATGGGGTCAAGGAAAATATTGAATTATTCATGTGGTTACAAAAATCTTATACCAAGTCCTCTTTGCTCTTAGGTTTGGGTCTAGGTGGGTGAATAGGTGGGCCTAACGCCAGGGTTTGACAATCAGAAACAGGTGGCTTAGGTTGCCAAGAGGTAGGATCAAGTGATTCCCAATAATAGTGTTTAAACCATTCCTCTTTTGTCATTTTCTTTGGTGGATAGGAATCTAAAGGATTTGGTGAGGAACTTAACATCAAATCAAGTTCTCCAAATAATTTGTCAAGGTCCATGGGAGAAGTAGAGGATAGCGATTCCCACTCATAATCGTTAGAATTGAGGGAGTCACAATGATGTTGGTCCACTGGTTCATGAGATGTCTTAATATCTTTTGAAGCACGCACTTCCTCAAGTAAGGGTAATGGAGTACTAGGAACACCAATCTGAATCGGTCGAAACCCTAGCCCTACTCCTTTTGGCCACTGAGAAACAAATATTGGTTCAATTCTGCCATCTTGGTTTAAGCCTAAACCACTTTGTCCATCATATCCTTTGCTTTGCATGATTTTGAAACCCTTTCCATATAGACTTGTAGGAATATGAGCAAGTAAAAGGTGTTCCTAATTATCTTCCTTATACAGCCAGGAAGTGACATCTTCTGCATTTACAGCCTCTTTGCTTAATTCACCCCATTTAGTGAAATTTGTTGTGGGAGGAACATGTATAGTGATCATAGACTGTACCCTACCTGTAGGAGGTAAACCATATGACTTAGGAGGAACTAGATGGCTAACATAATAAGAAGTCTTCATGTAATACTCTCCACAACCCTTGTCTTGGATCTCAACCCTAGGAGTGGTAGGAAGTGAGGGTGAAACAGATGTTCGAGTGAGGGTGGATGGGTCAACATAAGAAGATGAATTGGACGATGAGGCCTCATGGTTTACTGGCACTTGGCGTTGAGGGATCTCCTTTAGATTGGTGCAATACTAGAAAGGATCGGGATCACCATCTATAGTTATTTCGGTGCCATTGTAAGGGAATTTAAGACACTGATGATACCCGGAAGGGACTGCCTTCATGGTGTGAATCCATGGTCTACCTAGCAGAAGGTTATAAGGGAGGGTGAGATCCAAGACCTGGAACTTTGTCTCCATTACCGCAGGACCGATTCTAATAGGAAGTGTTACCACCCCCTTTGATTTTCATTCTTCATCATCATAAGCCTTAATGACAATACTCTTGGTGGTGTCTACGCATGCTTCTGAAATACCCGATGCCTTAATTAGTTTTAAAGTGCATAGATTTAACCCTGCTCCTCCATCTACCAAAACTCGTCTAACTTTGGTGTTGTCAACAAGGACTTCTAGATGTAAAGGGTCATTGTGGTTCATCTTTTCTATTGCATAGTCTTGTTTAGAAAATGTGGCATGGTGATTATTGGTCAAGTAGCCCACCATTTCCTAGAAACAATTGACATCAAGGTCATTAGGGACCGTGGTGTTCTGTAAAGCCCTATTGAGGATAGATCGATGCTCAGGGGAAATATGCAACAATTCCAAGATTGAAATTTGGGCTGGGGTCTTCCCCAACTAGTCAAGAAGGTTATATTGTAACTTGGAAGGTTGTGGTGTTTTCTGCAATGGAGGGCCCTGGATAGTGAACTTAGTATGATGAGTATTGACTGCACACTTAGGATTTGCATTGATAGTAATGGTATTGATGTTTTGATCAACAGTGCGAAGGCAATGAATGATTTTACCACTATCATAATCATGCTTGATACTCGAATAGTTGGCTGACATATTGGTCTTAGTAATCGAACTGGGGACAGTTCATTTCCCATGGTCATGTAGTGGTCTGAAAAGACTTGATGATCAGTGTTTGATGTCTTTTGTTTTTGTCCACTAACTTCAATAATTCTACTCTCAACAAGATCCTGTATGATATTCTTCAGTTGTCAATAGTTTTGTAGGTTATGTCCCTTAGTCCTATGATAATCACAAAAGGCATTGTCATCCCACCAAGCTGGTTTAAACTGTCTTGGATCGTATTGTCTTGGTTCTTGCAGTTGTATGAGGTTATGTTGTAACAACTATTTGAACACCGACTCAATGGGTTCCCCTAAGGGAGTGAACTCATGTTTCTGAAATCTCCTTTGTGGTGGACGTTGAGTGTTTTGAACCACATTGGGAGGTTGATTGATAGGATTAAGCATGTTTGCAAAAGTATGAGGTCCTTGTAATGTGAGGAGGGGTCCTACTTGTAGTGTTTTAGCATCAACCACCCCATCATTGGTGACATTTTTGTTGCGAGACCAAAATCTGTTTCTATCTATGGGGGTGTTTTGTACATTCGGGTTTTGATTGGATGTTGTTGTCTTCAGTTCACCCTTTTCAATGAGATCCTTCTCTATTATCACCCCTTTTTCCACTAGTTCCGAAAAAGATGTGCAACAATGTACCCTTAAGTTACTCCTGAGTTTTGGATGAGGGTTTTCCTGAAACATTATAACCTTTTGTTTTTCGGGTATTTCAACAGGACACCTACTAGCAATAGTTCTCCATCTCTAGAAGAAATCAATGAAAGTTTCCCCTTCATCTTGCGTTGTGTGGCACAAGGTTGCTATATTTATATCATGGTCAAAGTTGAAGGAGAATTGCTCCACAAATTTCTCAACTAGTTCACCCCAAGATCTAATGCCAGAATCTAGACCTGAAAACCACTCTAATGCAATTCATACAAGACTTCTTGGAAATAGTCTCATAAGATATGTAGGGTCATAAGTGACATCTATGCATATGGTAGAAAATTTCCTGATATGTTCTACTGGATTTCATTTTCCATTGTACTTAGGAAGATTCGGTATGACATATCCGTGAGGGAAAGGTGTCATGTACAATGATCTATTGAAGGGGAAGGGGCATATGTCTTTTATTGAAAATGATTTCTTAGTTGAGACTGACATGTTATCCATTTGTGTTTGTAGGAAATCAACTTGGGTCAAAGATGTGCTAGGAGGATTATGCAGATCCGTGTATGTGTTCTGAAATCCAAAGTCTCATGATGGGTTTCGATTGAACGTTGGCATCTAAGGTGGATTTGGATTTGGAATGTTGGTAAATGTGATTTGGTCTGGTATCTGCATAAATTGTTGTTGACCTAGGTTCTGTGTAAACGGATTCCGAGTACCACTCTTTGAAAAAGGATTCTGATTTAGAATCGGTGTGAATTGGTTTTGACTTGGAATGTGTGTGGATGGATTCTAACTACCAATCTGTGTAAAAGGGTTCTGATTCAGAATTAGTGTAAATTGGTTTTGACTTGGAATCTATGTGGATGGATTCTGACTACCAATCTGTACAAAAGGGTTTTCATTCGGAATCGATGTAAATTGGTTTTCACTTGGAATCTGTGTGGATAGATTTTGACTACCAATCTGTACAAAAGGGTTCTGATTCGGAATCGATGTAAGTGGATTCTGACTGCTAGTCTGGAAGAGTGGATTTTGATTGCCATATTGGAAGGAGGGAATGCCCCCTGTTTGTGTAATCCTTGGTATAGTACTAGTGATTTGAGCACTAGGTATGGCCATCGACTGTGGTAAGGCACCCATGATACTAGCAGTAGGTATGGTCGTTGATTGTGCACTTGTGACACAGACATAAGATGTATGGGCTAATGTTTTAGGTCTTTTACTCCCAACAAGAGGACCAGAGGGAGTGGATGATGATGCCCCCATAGTGAAATTAAATCCCGATGTCATGCTAGACATACCAAATGGAGACGTATGGACTGTTGTACTCTATGTAGATGTGCTAGATGGCATAGTTGTGCTTATCTAAGGTATAGTAGTACTAGCAGTCGTTGTGCTTGTCCCTTGTGTAGGTTGAGTTTGTAAGGTGCTAATGTCAAATCCTGGAGGTAAGGTAGCACCTTCGGCTAGCAATTTGGCTAAATATCATTGTCAATCATTTGCTAGGCACTCATCTACAAAAGAGGCAAACTCAAGGTCCTATGCGGCAGCCTTTATGTCCTCTACTGCAATATGTCCTTGAGTGTTTCTAGTGGTGAATTTCTCTAATAGAGTCTTATGAGGTCTTGAAGAAAATGGATTGATGAACTCGTTTGAGTTCGACATGTTTTCTCTCTCTCTTCTCTTATACCTAGTTTCAACCATGTAAGACAAGCTCAATATGCGGGAAATGTAAGACTATATCTACAAATAGTATGAATCTAGTCTATGTTTTTGGGATTTTCTTATGCAAAATATAGGATGTCCTAGGATGACACTAGTCTAGACTCTAAAGATGCAAAAGTCTAAGTAAGACCCTAAAGTAATCAGTTTTATAAACCCTAAGATGAAGGGACCAACTGCCTAAAGTGAAACCAAGGTGTCAATTTAGTTAAGTCAAGGAACCAATGTAGGACGAGGATCAAAGACAAGTTGAGTTTCCTAACTAGACTGATGAGCTAGGAGAAATCTCTGTAGGATAAAGTATAAGATGATAAGACTAGGTTCAATGAAAAATTTTGTTGACACTATGACTTTTCTATAGTATAGATGGTGGACTACTCCTAAAGTTGGTAAAAGTGACCTTTCTAGAAGTCTAATGCAAGGTAATATGTACTCTAAGATGAGGCTAATCTCTAAATGAAGAAAACTATGGTAATGACTAAATGACCCTAAAGGATGCAAAATTGAGCAAATCGTTTCAAGTTTCTGTTCAAGGACTGTTTTGTGTGAAGACAACTAAAAATGGTGCAAACGTGTTGACTGGATGGTGACTGTGAATTCTGGTTTTCTAGTAATCAGATAGATGCGTCTCAGGATTTAACAGATGCGGTCCAGAATTTAACAATTGTGGTCTTCCTGATAGATGCAACTCAAAATTTATAGTTGCGACTCTAACTGACAGATGCGACTCAGAATATAATGCATGCAGTTTTTCCAAAGCAAATGCCAGTTAAACTGACAGATGTGACTCATAAATTAACAGATGCGACTTGAAATTACAATTGCGACTCAAAACTTAACAGCTGCGACTCTAAAAATCAGATGCGTGTTTCTGGTGAACAGTTGCAACTCTCTATGAATTTTTAGTGACATGAAATTTAAACTGACTCGATTTTCTATGATCAAATTATGACAATCAAAGATAATCGTAAGACAAAGTGTTTTCAGTTTTGATTTTGGACTCCAAGAACGTTTAAAGTGACAACATACAAGCACATCCTAATAGGCCAAAGGCCAAGAGTTTGTATACTTGGTATAGCCCACCTAAATACCCTGGATTAGTGATGAACACCTTTCCTTCTTGAGAGCGGATAGCTTAGGAATTTGGTGGCATTGGCTCCCCTCCACGGCTCATTAACGTCTTTCGAGCACACCAATTTTGAATTCTTTGGGCAATGGCCTCCCAAGAACTGCTATCTCTACTCAAGGGGATCAGTAGTGAGTATCTTCGGGCATGATATTGTACCCTGCACTAATACCAAGCAACGGCCACAAATAGGTTGGTCTCTAAAACAAAAGGGTATTTAATTCAGGCATTCCATTCGTGGGGTGTGATCCATACGACACGAGTCCCCTTTCGATCCATCTCGTCGGAACCACACTCATGATTCTTGGGGTTTCCCCAAGAACCCACTTTTATATACTAGCTGGAAGTCCCTCGGATTTAGGGTGCTACCGGTCGTAGTCATCCTGGGGTGAGTACTTTTTCCCAGCAGAACAGGCCCAAGTTCTAGAGTTGGTAACCGTTTCTCTTACACCCAGGATCACACAAATGCACAAGGGGAGAGGATACTTCGATGTACCAAGTCGTAAGGGTGACCAAACTTGTGCTTTCGCACTAAACACAGTAGACACTTGTTAATTTTAACCAAACAAAAGATTTGCTATGCTACCAAACAATCTGTTTCAAATTTAACTAGGGTCTTTGACAAACGTCCTACAGAAAAACTCGTTAGTATTTTTCTATATTATCTTCGTCAATCATCCTGCAAAATCTTGTTAAATCCGAAAAGGCCACACGCTGAAAATAAGATATCAGTAACACAAAAATCAATTGAAAATTTCAGATTGCGGGAAACAAAAATAAAATTTTACTAGTCAATTGCATCATTTTTTTACTAGTCAGATGTGTCGTTTATTATTCAGTTGCGGCTTAGAAAATCACTTGCGGTTCAGGAAATTTTAGATGCGTCGTTTCATTTTCAAATGCAGTTCAAAAAGTCAATTGCGGTTCAGAAAACTTCACATGCGTCGTTCCGTACGAAAAACCTGCAAAAACCAAAAATAAAAGATTTACAGATCCGTGAAGATGGTGTCTTCACATCGGGTTCACCAAATGTAACGCCATAGAAAAATGCACTATAGACAACAAAGAAGAGATTAGAAGAAAACATGCAATACAATATTAAATCTAGAATGCAAATCTAAATGTTAAGCAACAAAGAACATAGGAAAGTCAGAAACATAAACAAAACTAGAACAATCTCACCAATTTTGAACGTATTTCCATGATTCATCTCGATTGCCCTTCTCCATTTTGCTTGTGTAGTATAATTTCCCTCAGATTTTTCGTAAGTTTGTGCAAGTATAGCCTAAAGATAGTGATTAGAAAAATATCGAAGATTCAAGATTGAGTGCTCTCAAAAGTCATAAGAATTCGTGAGAGATTTTTCAAGAGAGATTTTGAGAGAGATTGGAATGAAAAATGACAGATCATTTTGTAGAAAATCGATTATTTGAATGACATGCCAAGATTGAAAGATCAACGGACAGTTGAGATTGATAGATTAGACATGCATTCTGATAACTGTCGGTAATGACATGAGTGATACAAATTAGAAATAGACTTAAAGATTAAATGAATGACTTAATCTTCAGTTCGGTATTCGAAAAAAAAAAAAATCTTTGCATGACAAAGATAAAGATTGATTATAACGACTCTATTCGAATGTACGCACAACATTTTATTAATTAAATAAGAATATTTAATTAATCTGCATGTACACGCAATTGACTTAGAACTGGACGATTTGAATGATCTGACGAAGAGATTACTCGAACAACCACTCAGACATCAAATCAATAGTTAACTAAATGATTAAAATAGATGTTGAGTCGAGTAAAAGTGAATACTTAGATAACTCACATAATTATCTAAAATATAGAGGAATGCGTTAAAATAGAATTAATGAATTAAATAATTCATTTAATTCAAGACTCAATATTTGAAGAATAATTAAATAAATAATATTTAT
Source organism: Sequoia sempervirens (assembly GCA_007258455.2). NCBI lineage: Eukaryota > Viridiplantae > Streptophyta > Pinopsida > Cupressales > Cupressaceae > Sequoia > Sequoia sempervirens. The sequence goes on along the minus strand of VDFB02058242.1, from coordinate 165,702,235 downwards.
TTAATTAAATGGTGAAGGATTTAAATGAATAATTAAATAAAGAATTTATTTAATTATAGTTGAAATATGATAAAGAGTAAATTAAATAAGAATTTATTTAATTTGACAAGAAGGATAAGGTTAATTAGTAACATAATTAAATAAAAAATGTTTATTTAATTAATGAAATAGAATAAAGAAAAGTGTGAATTAATTAAATAATTAAGATTATTTAATTAATAGAAGAAATAAAAGACAATGAATTAATTAAATAATTAGGATTATTTAATCATGACCATGAAGAATACAAGTTACGAAGAATATGGAAGTCGCAAGCTTAAACTAGATTTCGGTGTCTATAGACATGATCAACAAACATCAAAATCAAGGAGCGTAATCAAAATTTCATTATTCTATTGTAAATGCACTGAAACAGTGTTTCTATGTGTTGAAAAACTATATGCACTAAAACATTTCACCAATGCACCAAAACAGTGCACCAATGCGCTAAATCTATATATGTGCCATCGAATTCCATCAATGTGCTATTTCACACATCACTGCACTAAAATTATCTATGCACTAAAAATTTGACCTAATCTGCCACAAAACATCACCTATGTGCTAAACAACTAGATGCACTATTATATTCTTGAGATGTATTAAATCTATGCATGAATGCGCTACACTACCAGATGCACAACAATATTCAATATATGCACCAAAAAATTTAATCTATGCACTAATTTACTCAATGTGCTAGAACAATCTACCTATGTGCTAAATCGAAAACCCTATGCACTAAAATACTGAAAAATTGAATTTTAAAAATGAAAGACGTCGGAAAAATGACATTCAAATTACATGAAATTTTTTGGGGTACATACCAAAGGTCCATACACAGTCGGGTGGTTGTGGCATCAAACATGCTCCAATCGATGGGTGTGGTAGGGGATCACCATCTTGCTCAATTTTCTCAACTCACTCAATCAGCTCCAATTTTCAAAATCCAAATGACTCAAATGACCTTTTTCATCCTTTTACCTTTTTAAGGGGCGATTAAGTGGTAATTAAGTGGGATTGATTTTTTTTTTAACCAAGGGGCATCAATTAATCAATTAATCAATGTGATAGGTTCGTTATTATTTTTTAGGAGATAAAGCATCACAACATTATAAAATTTGAAAATCATCATCAAATTATCAAAAAATCATAAAAATTTCAAAAAATCCTAATAATTCAAAAATTCCTTGATTTATCTCCCAAGGGGGCATATATCCATCATCACTCAAAAACCAATGTCTGGGGCATATCAATTTTTTTTTTTTGTCAGCATCATCAACATTTTTTTCTTTGAAGCAATGTGTAAACACATCACTTCAAAGAAGGGAAAAATGTATACAACTAAAATTGGTCGAGATAATTAATTAATTAAATACAAATTATTTAATTAATTGATCTTTATTTCATCTACTTATAAATAAATTCTAAATTTATTTAAATATAGTTCATTTTCTAATTCTTCTATCTTAAATCATATTCTTCTAATATTGATTAAATAAAAAAATTTAAATAATTTCTTTCATTTAATTAACTTTCCTCCTATTAAATTTAAATGGTAAATTTGAATTTAGTCACATGTCTACAACTTTTTCCTCCTTCCACCTCATCATATGTCTCAACAAATTGAATATGTCAAATATTTAATTTAGCATTATCCTCAACAAATTTCCAAACAACTTTGGGACACTTGGCTCTCTTTTTCCACTTATTCTTCCTAACACTTGGAAGATTCTTTTACTAAAGGGAACACTCTCCTTGATTCTCTCCAACCTCTTCATCTTCCACTATTCATCTCTCCAAATTAAATACAGACCATTGGTTGCTGCCACCTCATAATATGCCTTGGAGAATCTATAAATGCAACCTCATTCTACAGCAAAAGGATCCCACTCTTGAGCAATCTTACTCTGTAGAATTTTCATTAGAGGATTTGTGAGCACTTAGCATTGTGAGAATTTCTCATTTTTAGAATTTAGAATCATTTAGCATAATCATGGTTTTGTTGTTAGCTGCATCTTAGTTTTTGTAGTTTCATCATATCATTATCATAGCATAACCTTCATTTTCATACATCAACATTAGCATCATTATCATATCACTCATCAATCATATATTTTATAAATCATGTAGGAATAAATTCCTTGCATTTTTCAGCGTCTCATTATTCAAGTTGTCATTCTAAAGGTCATAGTGCACAAAAAATCTAAGAGCCATTATGATTTAATGAATCCTTGGAGATAGGGAACAATGGGATGACTTTAGAGAGTTTTTTGTGTTTCAATTCGATTAGATTTTTATTTGAATTCTCTAATATAATGTTTCATTGGTTTGTTTTTCAGCTTTAATTTTCTTATTCACATTTTAACATCACACGATTACTTTGGAAGGAAATGTTCAAAACTTAACTATTCTACTCTTGACTAGGCTTGAAGTGGAGCAACAAATTCATGTTTTTTGGTCATAACTTTCAAACCAAAATTGATACCAAAAATATAAACATATTTATAGATACTAATTTGGGCTTTACACAACATACTAAGAATTGGGGTAGGTTTTTTTTGGAACACAAGCTTCAAATTTGGACTGTTCCCGCTCAAATTAGGCCTACTAGGGTTTCAGACCTATTTTAGTAAAATGGACACAACTTGTTGGAAACTTGATGAAATTACATGAAACCAACACTGATAGATACTAGATTCATAGATTTACCAAACACAATTGATTTGGAGTCAGTATGGGATCGTACACATCCATAATACATCAAAGAATAGAAAGGAAATGATTAAAAATGCAAAAAATAGAGGAATTTTTATTGCTTCAACTTCCAAAACTCTAACTACCACACCCTCCAACCATGTCTTCGACCTTAAAAATATTTTTAAAACATTTACAACCATTTTCCAATGGTTCTCAACAAAATTTTCAACTTAAAACCATTCAAAGTCCCTCATTTACAACTTATGACTCTTCATATTCCATGTTTTTGCAACTTTTACAACATTGACAACATTTTGCAAAATTGACAACTTGTGCAACCTGAAACTCCAACACACCAAGTGACCTAATATGGAACCAAACACATCTAAAGTGGTCTTAGAAGACCTTATTACATGAGAAAACCACAAAATCAAAACAAAATGACACTTTTTCCTATTGAAGGCATGAAACTTGAGGGTACCCCTACACGAAGGAGTAGGAGGAGCTCTAATTCTATCATTAGAGTTTCCATCATAGTCATCGTTGGTGGAGGGAGTGACTCCTGGATAGGAACATGAGGAAGAGATGCAAGAATAAAGACAACAATAGGAAAAGAAGCAAACTGAACTGCCTCAGTGACAAGCCTCTTCCCATTCGCCACCCTAGGGGCAAGAGTAGTAGGAAGCCGCAAAGGCCAAGAAGTAGAGGTGACACCACATGGGCCCTTCCCCTTACCATACAAGATGAGCTCAGACACTATGGATAAGACAAGAAGATCAAAAACTTGACACTTGGCCTTCTACCAAGCAGACACCATCAGACTCCCCAAAGATGCATAGGAGCAGAAGTTGAAGCCTTCATAGCAAGGTGAGAGGTAGAAGAAGATGGAGTTGTAGAGGAAGAATAAGGCTCCTGAGTAGAATTTTCCTTCTCCTTTCAAGAGGCAGTGGCAGCCTAATGTTGCACTATCATAGAAGCATTTATCAAAATACCATAGGGAGAAGGAGGATAGGTCACTTTTGGCACTATGCCCCCATTCTTGTATTTTATGTAAGTGCGATACAATAGGTCCATGCTCGAGGGAAGTGAACCAATAGGAACAAACCATAAGTGATCTACTAAATAAGTGTCACACAACACCAAGGGTTTGCACCCAATTTTGTGCACAACATGCACAGAGCTCTCATAAGAGAATTTCAAGCACTTTTGGATCACCCAAGAGGCTACATTCATGGAAAATAGCCAAGGAACTCTTAGCTTCACTCTGAACAAGTTAGACTCTTGGATAATATTGAAAAGGGAATTCACAGTCATGGGCACAACTAGGACTAAAAGGGTGATAGAGCCAATGGGATGGACAACAATCCCATTATGTGTACATATAGTGATTTTAAAATCATCATACCCATCCTTATGTAAGAAGTAAATATTAACATGATCTTGTTTGTGATAACATTTACCTAGCATGTAGTACCAACAAGAATTCCAGTGATGGTATTCCCATTGATATGAGTGGGAATGTACAAAGGAGAGGGCTCTCTATTAGCATTCATCAGTAAATCTTGTGAGGTGAAGGTTATAGTAGGATACCCACTCACAGGATGCATAGATAGGATGGGAAGATGCATGAAAGAAGCCATCTTATACGTACATTGAAAATAAATTTCACAGAAGCCCCCAATAGTTTAACAAGTAGACAATGACCTATTCTCGATTCAGCTTCACAAAGTTTAGGGAATCTTCTAGCTATTCCACTAGGGGTCATAGGTTGGGTTGCAAGGATAGGAATCTCACAACACATACACCTATAAAACACCTAGAACATGAGAGAAGACTCCTTCAACACTACGAAATAGAACCAAAATAGTTCATGTCAGGTTCACCAAAATATAGAGGAGAGGAACCGACTACTCAAGACCCCAAGTCACAGGAGAGTCTAGAACAATTAGGTACCCTAATCTACCTCAAGCTAAGGAATCGTTTAAGATATGTTCTATGTTTAAGAGGGTGAAAAGGAAGGGAAATTTATTTGCCTCTTTCCTTCTAACAACCTAAGAAGTTCAGAAAGTCAAGTGAGCAATTTTTAGGAGTCCAAAATACAACTTAGGTAGCTCACTACCAAAGGACACTAGTGTGGGTCACAGATGATAGTGTAGTGCGATGGCATCTCAATTGGGCACTGGCCTCCATACAAACAACAAGTGTAAACTATAGTCTAAAAACTGAAGAAACCTACTAATGACTCAAGATAAGTACATTTTAATGGAATAAAAAAATTATAAAAGAGCTAAATAACATAATATTGAGAAAGTACTAAGCTTAAATCTAACTACGAAATGACGAAGAAGGGTAAGGAAAGCACACATTCCTAGCCACAAGTTGATATCTTCAAAATATTCACTCGAGGAGAAATCTACACACACAAGATGGAAAAATGTTGGAGTTGTGTATAAAGGATTTTTGTAGTCAGTTCACCACTTTGGTGTTCCCACCTCCATGGACAATAATAATAGCAATGATAGGAGAAATGTGATAAAGAAAGGTATTGAAATTAATATGCACTACGCTACAAAAACAATAAAATGATGCTAAGTGAATGGAAGGTGGAATAATATTACCTTCAACCACATGCACTTGAGGAAAATGGGAGAAGGAGTGAGCTCGCAAGCTTGTAGATTCCAACATTGTTGAAAAAATAAGGAGAGTAAATTAAATAGAGTATCAACTTGCAGCTTCAATGGTGGTGAAAATGATGTGAAAATGTTGTGAAGAGAGTGAAGAAAGAATTTTCCAATGTTTGAATGATCAATAATTTGAAGAGAATGATTGAGATAGCAATTTGAAGATGAAATTAGAGGTAAATGAGTCATTCGAGGTCAGTCAAGGGCATAGAGACGTTACACTTCATCTCGAATGGATAGTTGTATTGCCTCTACGAATTCTAGAGATAGGAATCCTGTCAGGAAGACAATGTGATGTGAAAATGTCTGTGCACCACACTAGTTTCCTTGACAAAATATCCTCCACCGACACAAAAAAACAACTTCCAAGTGGATGGGAAAAGAATGAAGGACATGGAATAGCACCATAAAATTTAATTTATCTAAGGTAGGAGGTGCATAAATATGGAATTTTCAAGGGGTGAAAATTCACTCCACTACACATCGACAACTCTTCTATACATCAATGTTATCCCAAGCTAAATTCATATTGTCAATAATGACAACCAATGCCAAGCAGAAAAAATTTCAACAATCTCTAACTAAGTATTGGAAATAAATGCCAACAATCTCCCTACTCCACAAGTCCTAAAAAAATGACAACCACATACAATTCACTAAATATTGTCATCAACCACTGCCGACGAAATCACAAACATATGTAACAATCTTACTAAATATTGACATCAAAGATAACCAATAATTAGTGCTAATATCAATGACAACCACAGTTCATCAAGTGTTGACATCAATGACAATCACTACCAAAATCCATTAGGCTTAGGGTTAGAAATAGGGTTTAATTAGTGTTAGGGTTCAATTAAGGTGGGGACTAGAGTTCAATTTGTTGAGAAGTTATTGAGATGATTTAGCATTGTTTTCATTAATGTCAAAACTTGGGATGTAGAAGGTTGTGCTCTAGATGATATACAAAAATGATCTATCCTATCAAGTTCTATGATGTTATGTAGGGGTATGTGTACGATCATGATGGGCCAAAAAGTGGCAATATGATGGGTATGTGGCTGACAACCATTTTTTTACCCAAAATTGATGAAGCAAAAAAGGTTTTTAAAGGAGATTCTCAGCTTTCCATCAATATAAATTATACTTTACTTTGAATTTAATAAGTAATTATTATTCATTTTCTATTCAACTTACGACTAAAGTCCCGATTGATTGGATGATTGAAAAACATCAATAGCTTTCAAATGGTATCACATTTTTTGAATCCAAAACACATACCACATTCTATGATTCACATACTATAGGATTGAAAAAAGAAAAATTGAATTTAATGAAGTTTTGACAATGTTAAGGTGGTCAGACATAAGTGTTTTTATATTTTTAAAAAAATTGTAATAAAAAATTCATAATTAATTATTTACTTGGAAAAAAAATACAAAAAAATATGCATCACATCCTGGCATGAGTCCTCTACTTATATATAAAATCTTAAAAAAAAATATTATCATTTTCTTATGGTTAGGGTGGTTAGATAGACACCTTATTTTTTCCCTGAAATTTAAGTACCACTGCAATGAAATTTCAAAATTTCACCAAATAGATTTTTTTTTTTTAAACAAACCTAGTAGTTTAGAAACTACATTCAATTTGCTACAAATTTTGTTCTTACATGTTTTTGAAATAATATAGATAACTTATTCAAATTTTTACATCAAGTTTCCTAACTCTAATTTTTCTAAATTTTTTGCCACTTAGGGCCTGTTTTTCCATGATGATCCTGGACATACCCTTAGTATGGATGTTATCTTTGATCTAGATATGGTAGTACTTATTATTGGGACATTCATGGAAGACAGATAATGCAGAATAATGAAGTCTAATCTTTTGATGTTGGCTAATGTGCTCAAAGCTTACTCTGAGTAACCTTGCTACAAGTTTTGGAATGTCAAATCATGTCTCTCTGATTGATACTAAAATTGATGATAATCAAGATTTAGTCTTAGTTGTGGCATTCCCATTTACTCTAGAATATATTTCATGTAGTTCAAAGTTTGCTATCTTTTGATAGTTATGTGATGTAATGAACCCATCTCATGTATGACCTATTTATGGGTCCCTTGGTAATATGGTAAGAATATCTTTTTGTGCGACATATATTTTAGGTTTGGTACTAGCATGTAAGGCCTTATTGAATATTTCAAGGTTTCTCTTCATGCCAATATGTTTTGTGATGATCTAAATTCAAATGGTGTTTGGCCGACTTAGAAGACTATGAAGACATTGTGTCTGGTTGACCTAGGAGATTATGAAATCATGGAATGGTATAAGTAAAAGTTTTTTTTGTTCAATGAAATAAGTAGTGTGGAGTATGGTGTGTGCGGGAAGATACAAGGGTGTGAAGGAAGAAGTAATCTGATTTGTAGAGGCTGTACAAGGAAGATGTGCAAAAAATTCTTGACCGGATCTATTGTAGAAAGATATTGTGCTCTTAACCAGAATTGAATTCATGCATATGTAGATGCAACTTCATTTGTTCACCTTTTTCAATGAGACTATTTTGTAATTAGTTGTATTAATTGGGCAGTGAGCCCACCAATAGTGATCCTTACCTACAGTGAGCATTTTGGCAGTGGGCCTTTGTAAAAATCACCTTAACCAGTGTTCTATAATTGAGAATTAGTATTCTCCAAGGTTTTTCCCATCTTGGGTTTCAACATAAATTATGGTGTTCATTGTTCATGGTGTTGTTGTGTGCATTCATGTTCATATATGCTTGATTTGTTTCTGATTGATATAAGCCTTCTCTAGATTAATTAAAGAAAATAATTTTATTTTATGATAACTGATTCACCCCCCCTCTTATTTATCTAGACTGTTCAATAATTGTTTTCAGAGCCTAGTCCCTTGGAGATGGAGCTTAACCACTTGAGGGAGATCTTGGTAGTTTGACCAAATGGAAGGAGCTTATCACTTTGAGGAAGAACCTAAGATAATGTTAGATGATATGAAAAGCAAAAAATTTGAAAATGAAGAGTTGAAAAAACACCTTAAAGAAGCAAATGCTTGTATTTCAAAGCTAAGGGAGAAAATACAAAAATTCAAAGCAAGACATAGAGAGGTTAGCCAGGAATTAAAGGAGTCAAAGGAAAGCATTGTTGATTTAAAGTAGCAATTGGATGAATGTAAGAAGACGGGAGAAAATATCAAAGATACTATCAAACAAAAAATGGAAGAATGGAAGAAGATTGAAGAAAATCTCAAAGATACCATCAAACATAAATCAGAAGAAAATGAAAAATTAGATCAAGAGTTAAGAAGGCTGAAAATAGAAGCAAGAGTATGTGAAAGTAGCATAATTCTAGATCAACTCTTGTCCCTATAAAAATTTTACAAGGATAAGGGAGGACTTGGCTTCACCGGTGAAAGCTTAATTCATAACACTAAGGGTGAAGACAAAGTAGTTGAAGCTAAAGTGAGATCTAGTGTAAAAAGCATGGCCTAAAACTCTATAACATCTAAGAGACCTCTGGTTAGGAATGAAAATGCTCAAAGGCACTAGTCATTTAACGACTATCATTTTCTATGAAAGAACTTTGGAAATAAGTTTGTAGAGTGTAGAAGCAAGAAGGAACCAAATACTCAATGCTTTAATTGTCACAAGTTTGGTCACAAAGTAAGTCATTGTAGAAGTGAATTATCTAATCTAGCTCGAAGGAATGGAATGAGTAATCACTTTCATGGTAATTTCTATTTATGTCATGGTTATAATCACAAAGCTAATCCGTGCAGATCTAGGGTTCACTTAGTTAAGTCAGGACAAAGATGTTACAAGTGCAGTCAAACTGAACATTATGCTAACACATGCAGATATGTTGCTCAGATTAAGCCTAAAAAACAAAAAGAAGGTTGCAGAATCAAGTGAATCTAAGAAGAAGACAATCATGGTGTGGAAGAAAAATGAAATGAGTGTGGAGAAATCTTCTATGGTACCAAATCTTGGTACAAGCCCTACAAGAATTTGAGCCAACTTCCTTGGCTTTGGGGGAGTTTTTCAATGCATATCCTATCAATTCCCCCTCTCTAAAGTAATATTGATGTTTTTTCGACTTGACTAAGTTTGATCTGATTGGTGATATATGATGAATCTTAATCCGCTGATTGAAAAGTGAAGTAAAATTGATGGAATCATCAATGTAAGTTTTTGGTGGCAAGTTCATCATGAGAAATTAAGGTTAAAATGTGTATTTTTCAAAACATTTATCATAGTTTGCAAGGAAGAAGAAGTTTCCCACAGCTTAATAAAATATTAGAGAAGATAAGCGCAACGATATAATCTGTTGATAGAGAATCAAGTGGTGGTATTCCGTTGAGGCTAAAGGGAGTAGAGTTGGACAAATTTGATCATCATAAAATGAAGGAAATGGAACTAGGGTTGAAGACTGATGAATTGTAGAATGTAAGTGCCCTAGGTATGGATATATGGGGATAATTTCCCTGGTTTACTAACAAAAAGTCTATCTTGCTCCTGTTGAGTCGATTCAAGGATGGCAACATCATTTTGGATAAATCTTATCTGATCACTAAGGAAGCTATTGAAGCTATTACTAGATTGTGTAGTATTGGTGACCTCCATGGGAACAAAACCGTGAAATATAAAGATGTGGAGGAACTTACTAGTATCAAAAAAGACCCCCGAGCTCTATTGATAAACACCATTGTCGATCTTGTAGTAAGGTATGTTTCTTACAGTGTCACTTACAAAATCTATTTCAGAAATCATGAAGGTTCTACTTAGGCTATTGTTGTGTATATTGCACACAAGATGGTGAAGGGAAATAAGAAATTTGACATGTATAGCCTCATAATGGAAAACCTAATTGAGAATATCATAATGTCTTTAGTTCAGAGTTATCCTTTTCAGTTTGGGTCTCTTCTCACATGTTTAGTATTTTACTTTCTGAGTTTTCTACCATCAAAGGAGAATGTTAAGTGGAAGTTCGGAATCCCTATTGGAAAGCAAGTCTACAGGTGTCTGGAATGTATGGAAGATAAAGTAAGTTCATGCAAATTCTATTTCTCATCCTTGTAGATGAATCTATGCTCTAGTGTGATAGTGTCTAGTTAGTTTGAGGAGGGTTCCTCCTTTGGTAAGGAGTTAGAGGTTTTCATTGGCAATTCCCCTTTGGGACCTAAAAGGAGGAAAACTATCATAGAGGATTTCATTGTTATCTCATAAGAGAAGGAGAAGGAAGAAAATTCTCTGCCTAGATCTGACTCTTTCGATCTAGATGAAGTTTGTTCGGTGTTGAGTGAAGATGATATGAATTTTTTTTTTGAAATGTGGTATGCCTGCTCTCTGGTTAGTAGGCTTAGAATTAATGATTCCTTGGTTGATTATCTAAACACATTAGTGAGACAATAGAATGCATTAAGGACATGTCTGACATCTACAGGTATTGTCTTCAATGGCTTGTTGTTGATAATTTTAGAAGCAAAATTGAAGCTATTGAATCTGAATTGAATAATATTGGGAAGTGTTTTGATTTCTTCAAAGATAAATATGAAAAAAAAGAGAATAATATTTGGAGAGTTGCAAGCTTAGTTATTGTGTACTCAAACATAGAGGGAAGATTTGGTTAAAATTTTTGGTTTGTCAAATAAATTGTTGAGGTCTAGTTGGATCATCTGTCAAGGATACTTTCTAATGAAAATGATTTTGAATGACAATATCTATCTCTGGAGTGATCATCTTCATTGATGTTGTTGACTCTACTAGACAATATGTGTGCCAGAATGGTTTTTGTAGTGCTATCCTAGAAGAGGATTCTTCCAACTATGAGAGAAAGGTACAAGAAGATTTTTCATGTGAAAAGTGTTATTTTTACTTAATCTCCTGAATGTTCTCATTTTTTCCTTTTCCTTTGATGGAAAAAACGGGGAGAAAATGAAGAGGAAAACAAAAACAAGAAGAGGTATTGAATTGCTTGTCTAAGGGGGAATGCTTAGAATTTTGGAGTTTTGTGTTTTTGGGGTTTTTTTGTTTCTCCATCAATGCCAAAGGAGGAGATTGTTGAGAAGTTGCTAAGATGATTTAGCATTGTTCTCATTGATGTCAGAATCTAAGATTTGAAAGGTTGTGCTCTAGATGATATACAAAAATGATCTATCCTATCGAGTGCTATGATGTTATGTAGTATGGATGTTATCTTTGATCTGGATATCGCAATACTTTTTGGGACATTTTTGGAAGACAATTAATATAGAATAGTGAAGTATAACCTTTTGATATTGTTTGATGTGCTCAAAGCTTACTCTGGGTAACCTTGGTACAAGTTTTGGTATGTCAAATCATGTCTCTAGTTGATAATAAAATTGATAATAATCAAGATTTGGTCCTGTTTGTGGCATTGCCATTGACTCCAGAATATATTTCATGTAGTTCAAAGTTTGCTATCTTCTGATAATTATTTGATGTAATGAACCCATCTCATGTATGACCTATTTATGGTTCCCTTGGTAATTTGGTAAGAAGATCTTTATGTGCGACCTATCTTTTGGGTCCAGTACTAGCGTGCAAGGCCTTATTGAATATTTCAAGGTTTTTCTTCATGTTGAAATGTTTTGTGTTGATCTAAATTCAAATGGTCTTTGGCTGACTTAGAAGACTATGAAGACATTATGTTTGACTGACCTGGGAGATTATGAAATCATGGAATGGTATAAGTAAAATTTATTTTTGTTTGAAAATAAGTAGTGTGGAGTATGGTGTGTGTGAGCAGATACAAGGGTGCAAAGGAAGAAGTACTCTTATTTGCAGAGGTTGTGCGAGGAAGATGTGCAAAAGATTCTTGATCGGGTCTACTACAAACAGATATTGTGGTCTCAACTAGAACTAAATTCATGCATATGTAGATGCAACTTCATCAGCTCACTTTTGTCAGTGAGACTATTTTGTAATTAGTTGTATTAATCAAGCAATGAGCCCACCGACAATGAGCCTTACCTACAATGAGCATTTTGGCAGTGAGCCTTTGTAAAAATCACCTCAATTAGTGTTCTATAATTGAGAATTAGCTTTCTCCACAGTTTTTCCTTTCTTGGGTTTCCACATAAATTTGGGTGTTCATTGTACATGGTGTTGTGTGCATTCATGTTCATATCTACTTGATTTGTTTTTTATTGATATAAGCCTGCTCTGGATTAATTAAAGAACAAAAAAAAAATGATGATGACTAATTCACCCCCCCTCTCATAACTGGACTGTTCAACACAAGTAAGGTTAAGATTCAATTAAGGTTAGGGTTAGTATTAGGGTAAATTATAATTATCTCACATAAATAATTTTGGAGTTAGGGTTATGATTAGATTTAAATTAAGGTTAGGATAAAGGTTAGGGATAGGTTTCAATAATTGTTTAATCAGGCTTATGGTTCAATTAGCATTTTATTAGTGTTTGGGTTAATGCTAGGTTAAGATTATGGTGATTTTCTAGGATAAAACTTGGGATTAGGGTTAGGTTTTATTTACAATCATGGTTAGGGTTACAATTAAGAATATGATTCAATTAGCATTAAGGTTAGGGTTATGGTTCAATTGGGGTTATGTTTATTAATAGGGCTAATATTAATGTTAGGGTTAGGATTGGGATAAGTTTTAGAATTATCATTCTAACTAGGTTAAGGCAGGGTTCAACTAGGGTTAGTCTTAGGGTACATTAAATGTTCATGTTCAAATATGTTTGAATTAGTAATCAATTAAGGTTAGGTTTGAGGTTTTAAGATAAATTTCAATAATATATTAACCTTATAAATATAATATAAGGGAAATCTTATTTATATTATAATTAGTTTAAATAATATAATAGAGTTAACATTATTAAATAACTAAATTATAATTTATAAATAAGATAGCTCTACAATTTTGATTTAATTTATTAATTTATTATTATAGATGCTAAAAGTTACAAATCCATTTAACAATGTTTCCTTCTTTGGAGCCCATCACAACATTATATATTTCATTCAAAATCAAAATGAATATTGATTATAGTGGTTATCCTTATCATTTACTTTGACCTTATGCATTCACTATACTGGCACCACCAAGCCATTTAGGTAAAATTGATCTATATATTAAAATTAGTATATTGAAATTGGCATAACTAAATTATTATTTATGTCAAAGATTATTAGAATAATTTTTTTATGTTTTATTCTAATTGAAATAAATTATTTTTCACGTTGAATGATTTATAATTATTAATATTTTATATTTTTTTCACCAATGATTTTTTATTTGAGAGTCTATATAATTTTAATGAGATAATTAAATAATTATGTGATCTATATAAAATATGCCAAGACATGTTCTTGAGATTTTTTTCTATTTTTAAACTAAAATCTATTTATATAAAATTGATCTATATAATTTGAGGTATGAATTAGTGAGGTCACAAATGGGGGACTTCATCCCCAATTTAAAAATTCAATAATTACACCTTTGTGGGGTTCGAACCTTGATGAAAAAAAGAACACTACAACAAATTAACCATCATACCATGTCACTATCGACTATGCTATTTCAATTTTTATTTGGTAAAATAAAACATTTATAATTTCAATGAGATAAATAAAATATTATTTATATCAAACATTAGTATAATAATATTTTCATTTTTTAATTATTTCTCGCACAAATTAGTTTTCTTCTTGATAGATTTACAATTATTAATATCATATCAATTTTTATTTAAAAAAGAAAAGAATACATAATTTTAATGTTATAATTAAATCATTTATATCAAAGACTATTAAAATGAAAGTTTGATTTTTTAATATAATTCAAAATAAATTAATTTTCATCTTGGGTGATTTATAATTATTAATATTTATGTCTTTCTCACCAATCAATTTTTATTTGACTGAGTAAAACATATATAATTTTAATAAGATAAATTATTATTTATAGGGAAGACTATTAAAATAAAATATTGAGTTTTTATTATAATTAGAATAAATTAAATTCACCTTGACTGATTTACATAGACTAATAGAATAAAAAATGTTGAGTCGTTATTATATTTGGAATAAATAGTTTTTCATCTTGAGTGACTTACAATTATTAATACTATACATCTTTTTCACCAAACAATTCTTATTTAACAAAATAATATAGATTTAATGAGATCAATTATTATTTATATCAAAAACTATTAGAATAAAGTGTTGATTTTTCATTATAATTTTAATAAATTATTTTTATCCTACTAATAAAGACAATTAAAATAAAATTTTGAGTTTTTATTGTACTTGAAATAAATTAATTTTCATCTTGATTGATTTATAGTTATTTGACAAATAAAAAGATATATAATTTTAATGAGATAAATTATTATTTATATCAAAGACTATTAGAATAAATTTTTTGGGTTTTAAAATAATTGGAATAAATTAATTTCATGTGATTTAAATTTCTTAAATATTATAGTAATTTTCATTTGGAAAAGTAAAACATATAAGACTAATGAGATAATTAAATTATTATATATCAAGGATTAAATTATAATAATAGTGTTGAATTTTTATTATACTTGAAATAAAATTATTTTCATCTTGGCTGATTCATAATTTTATTATTTTTTATTTCACAAAGTAGTATATATATATATATATATAATTAAATTATTATTTTTATCAAAGATTATTAAAATAAAGTATTATATTTTTTATTATAATTGCAATAAAGAAATTTTCAACTTCATTGATTTACAAATAGTAATATTATGTATTTTTCCTTAATCATTTTTTATTTGAAAAAGTAAAACATATTAAACATTAAAGAGATAATTAAAATATTTTTTTATTTATATGGAAGACTATTAGAATAAAATTTTGGTTTTTTATTATATTTGAAATAAATCAATTTTCATCTTGACTAATTTACAATATTTAATAATATAAATCTTTTTCAACAATAAATTTTTATTTGACAAAGTAAAACAAATTAAATATTAAAGAGGTAATTGAATTTTTATTTATAAGGAAAACTTTTAGAATAATTTTTTATTATTATACTTGAAATAAATTAATTTTCATCTTGACTAATTTGCCAATTTTAATAAAATACATCTTTTTCAACAATCAATTATTATTTGACAAAGTAAAACATATATAATGTTAATGAGATAACATATTATATATATTAAAAACTATTTGAATAAAATATTCAATTATTATTATAATTGAAATAAATTAATATTATTTTGATTTATAATTATTAATATTATTTCAATTTTCATTAGACAAAGTAAATGAAATAATTAAATTATTATATTTCAAAGATTAAATTATAAAAATAATGCTGAATTTTTATTATATTTGGAATAAATTTATATTCATCTTGACTGATTCATAATTATTAATATTTTATCAATTTTGATTTGACAGAGTAAAACATATAAGATTAATGAGATAATTAATTTATTATATATCAAGGATTCAATTGTAATAATTTCAATTTTTATTATATTTCTAATAGTGGAGGGTGTGTTGTTTGGTTAGTGAAAAAAGTTTACCAAGTGTGTAGTTTAAAGGGACACCCCATTCCTACGGTCTTTTTTTTTAATGCTATAATTAAAGTAATATTTATATCAACTTGATTTATTTACAAATACTAATATTATGTATTTTTCCTCAATCAATTTTTATTTGACAAAGTAAAACATATTAAATATTAATAAGATAAATTAATTATTATTTATATTGAAGACTTAGAATTAAATGTTGAGTTATTATTATAATCAAAATAAATTAAATTAATATTTCTATCAACTTGATTGATTTAAAACTACTAATATTATGTATTTTTCATCAATCAATTTTTATTTGACAACGTAAAACATATTAATGAGATAAATTAATTTTTATTTATATTGAAGACTTAGAATTAAATGTTGAGTTTCTATTATAATTGAAATAAATTAAATTAATATTTCTATCAACTTGATTGATTTACAAATACTAATATTATGAATTTTTCGTCAATCAATTTTTATTTGAGAAAGTAAAGCATATTAAATATTAATGAGATAAATTAATTATTATTTATATTGACTTTTTATTATAATTGAAATAAATTAATTTCATTTTTGACTAATTTACCATATTTAATAATATACATTTTTTTCAACAATTGATTTTTATTTTGACAAAGTGAAACATATATAATTTTAATGAGATAAAATATTATTTATATTAAAGATTATTAAAATAAAATATTGAATTATTATTAAAATTGTAATAACTGTAGTTTATAAGGGACTTCCTGAATACTATTATTATGTATTTTTCATAAATCAATTTTTATTTGACAAAGTAAAACATATAAGATTAATGATAAGATTAATGAGATAATAAAATTATTATATATCAAGGATTAAATTATAATAATGTTGATTTTTTATTATATTTGGAATAAATTTATTTTCATCTTTGACTCATTCATAATTATTAATATTTTATCAATTTTTATTTGATAAAGTAAAATAGATATAATTTTAATGAGATAATTAAGTTATTATTTCTATAAAAGATTCTTGAAATAAAATGTTAAGAGTTCTTATTATAATTGCAATAAATTAATTTTCAATTTGATTGATTTACAAATACTAATATTATGTCTTTTTCATCAATCAATTTTAATTTGACAAAGTAAAACATATTAAATATTAATGGGATAATTAAATATTATTTATATTGAAGAATTAGAACTAAATTTTGACCTTTTATTATAATTGAAAAAAAAAAAAATCATTTTAACTATTTTACAATATTTAATAATATACACCATTTTCAACAATTAATTTTTATTTAAGAAAGTAAAACATATACAATTTTAATGAGATAAAATATTATTTATATTAAAGACTATTAAAAAATATATATTTAATTATTATTATAATTAAAATAAATTATTATTTTTTTTAATTATTAATGTTAAAAAAAATTATTGGACAACCTAAAACAAATATAACTTTAATGATATATGTATATAAAAGATTATTGGAATATAATATTGTAGTTTTTGGAGGACATGAAACTGCGTACATGCCTTAATGAAATTTCTAAAACCAAAATTTGTGCCACTCGTGAGAAAGTCGTCTAACAACTTAAAAAATAAAACATGTGTCGCCCGAAAAATTTAAAAAAATAGAAACGTACATGACATGCGAAGAAAGTCGTGAAACTTCTTGAAATAATAGCTGATCAAGTCACCTAGGTAAAATAAAATTTTGCATTCATGCGAGAAGACAATATGATATAAAAAAAACTATAAAGGGCATAAGATATAGGGGAGAGGGACCTATAGGGCACCCTGATTTTGGAGGTTTCGTGGATTGTCACATGGATAAAAAAATAAAATAAATTTGTCCACCACATTATCTTGTCATTTGTGCATTTATTAGTTTTTTTTTTTAAATTTCGAGTACCTTAGCACCTATCATATGCACTGATTCGTCCATGGTGTTCTTTACAGACCAATTTTTCCCTCTGCCCGAAAGAGGAGCCCATCTACCTCCTTAATCAACACAAAAATTTGTGTCTTGGGTTGGTCGAATTTGTGGCTTTGTATTACTTCACCACCCTAAATGACCAATTGAGAGCATTAATCGCTCGACATCTCCTTTCTTACCTCCACTAAGCAACTTGCCTTACACATCCCTCTGCATTTACTTAGACTGAGAAGCACGTAAATCAAAGATCAAGGTTCATTCAATGCTCCAAATTCTCGCATACCCCGCTCATTCACATTCCTTTTGTTTGCATTTATTCTGGAGTGTTCATTAGGTTACGCATCCATACTGGTTTGACTGTCCACGATTCATTGATCAGCGCTACACGCTTCATTGTTCAACTCTACACTTTCAAAAGCTCCCATTCTCTTTCAGGTGAGGTTTTTAACCACACTCCAACATACTAGTGTCTTTCAATTTGACGATATTCTATCATGCACTTATATCAATTTGTTATTTTTTGCACAAACTTTCATTGTGCAAATTTCTCTTTGAACAAGATTAATACTATGAAATGTGGGGAGGGTTTCACTAGTTTTCATTTCATCTATACTCGTCCATGCACTTGTAATATTGTCTTCTTCATTCCATGAAATTTTACTCTGCATTGTTCTTTTCATATTTTCTTCCTACTACGAAATATGAAAAGGTTTCCATTGTTTTGACATCAAATATGATAAGGGTTTAACTAGTTTTTCATTATTCTTACATTGTTTCAATGAAATATGGAAAGGGTTTGACTAGTTTTCTGCCATGCACTTCTATTCATGTGTTCGTCATTGCACAAACTTAAACTCTGAAGTTTTCTTTTAATATTGTTTCTTATTCCGAAATATGAAAATGGTTTCACTAGTTTTAATATATCAAAGATATTCTTGCATGCAAATTTATTAATGTTGTAGTGACAGAAAATGTATCATTTTCCCTTGCTTGTTTTGGAAACAATTGTCATTGAATTAACTTAATTATTCCTTGGATTAATGTTGTAATGTGTTGTACACATTCACGTTATTCTAAGGTTCCTACTTAATTAAAATGTACTTAAATTGTACCTTGGTAAGGTGTTGTAAAGTGTTGTAACACACTTTCACACTTTTCTAGGGTTTGTTTAATCAATGGAGCCTAATGGGACCCTTTTAATCAAATGTACTTAATTTGTACCTTATTTGTAGTGTTGTGAAGTGTTGTAACACACATTCACACTTATCTAGGGTCCTAATTAATTGTGGCTAATTAGAGTTAATTAGCCCCTTTAATTCAAATTTAAGCCTTATTTTTGACACCTCCCAAGGATCCATCCCAAAACCCATAATTCAAATTGTAAAACATTTAATTAGGAAAATTTGAGGTCTTCGAAATTGGTGCTAGGACCCATTTTCCCTAGGTGGTGAATGGGTCCTCCCTCTATATGACCCCCTTTTATTAACATATTTTACATGGGTTTTTAGTGTTCTTTCACTCCCCAAAGGCAAGGTCCTGGAAAACAGTGCCAAGACCCAGTCGCCCTACATGGTGAATGGGTCCTCCCTTAATGAGGACCCCCTTTTTGAATTTCATTTTGTCAAGATATCAATATTTTTCCTTTCTAGATCAGGTGTCGGCTTTAGTTGTTTGAATTCTAGGGTTAATTTGTTGATTTAGTACAAATAAGGGGTTAATTCACATTGTTTCTTTTGGCAAGTTTAGAAGACATCCTAGAAACTTTCAGCAAGCATCCTAAGAGATAATTTGTGAGTTCAAGAGTTTACAAGAGCATTTCAAAGGCATCCTAAGGCAAATATCAAGAGTTTATTGCAGTAATTCAATATCATTTCATCATGTCAAGGGTTTAATGCATTCATGCATGTTGTTGAGATAATATAGTCAATGTAGCATTGAAGATCTATTTTTAAGCATTATTTACATCTTATTCTAGGATCAATATCTGCATTCTTCATGGCCACTATGTGTTAGATTGTAAATTTGCATTCCAAGACAATATCCAAGGTATCAACATTGCATCATTTCATGTTCCATGCTTCAATTACATTATTGCATCATTTGTTTTGATTACCTACAAGGGGTTTGACCAAGGCAAACCCCTTTTCATTAACAATCAACAAGTTTTTCTTCCCTAAATGTGCGTTTGGAAATTTACAAGTTGAAGATCAAGTGGAGAGAAAGATTGAAGCAAAGTTGTCAAAGTTGTCAAGTTGCAAGATTGACCGTCATAGTGCAAGAACAAAGAATTCAGGCTACATAATTAACTACAAACTTTCAGGAGCTGACAACTGAGGATCTGAGAGTGCAAACATAAAGGAAAATAACCTAGATCTCAGTTTCAAAAACCCTAACAAGGACCCATTCACCACTAAAGGAGAATGAGTCCTTTGTGCCCTAAAAATAGGCTTCTTGTAGCAAGGTACACACCTCTTTAACCTCTAAAAACTCCCCTCATAGTTGCTATAATAGTTAGGGTTTGTTTTTTATTATTATTTGCATTGTATCATACACATAATTGTATGTTTCATGCCCTAGAAAAATAAGTGGTTTAGTATTTTTATTGACTTATTTTGTTGAACCCTATTTTTACATGAAACATAATTGTGTCACCAAAAAGTGTATACCTTGCTTGATATGGGAATAATTGATGATAAATTAGACTTAATGGGGCCTTGATTTAGAGTTGTGAGGTGTTTTACACATCCACATTAGGTCTTGGAACTTTGCAAACTGAATAAATTGCATTTAATAATGTCTTGTAAAGGTGTTGTAAAGTGTTGTAAAAGACTTTCACGCCTCTCTAGACTTAATGGACCTCTCTTTTCCTAATTCAATGTTGAAAAATGTATTTAACAAAATTCTCACATTAATCTAGAAGGCTTGTAAATTAAACCTAATTCTAATCTAGTGTTGAATGTGTTTTACACATTCACATTGGACGTTGTGCCTTTCTAGGCTATGTGGACCTCATTTTAATCATGTAAAGTGTATTTAATCACACTCTCACATTGTATTTTGTGTCCCTATCCCTAATTACCCTTTACATCATAATTAATAGGCCCCTATGGCCCCATATTGTGCATCCCAAGGCTTAATTTGATCAAAGACCTAATGAAATCAACATAAAAGTTAAAATTATTCATTCCCCAACAATCCAGCTGGAAAAAGAGCCCTTGTGGAACCAAGTAGCCCATCTAGGTAAATTAGTCCCATCTAGGTGAGACTAAGTCACCCAGCTTGGTGGCTTAGTCCCATTTGGGCTATTTTCGAGATTCAAGCAGGAAAAATTGGATTTTTAGTTTATTTTTCCTTCATGTCAACCTTTGGGATCAAATTAATGGGAAAATTAGGTGGATTCCCTATAAATACAAGTCTCTAAACACTAAATCATAACTCATCATCATTCATTCATCATTCATCATGTTCTCAAGTCAAGCAAGTTAGGGTTTTAGCATTCTAAGTCATCAAGATAGCATTGTTTAGACATTCAAGGGAAGATTCTTCACCTATTGTTGCAGAAAATCAAGATCTCTCATCATGGCAAGGACCTCTAACTCCATTGTTTCATGCTTCATTACAATGTTTCTTCATTTTGGTTTAATTACCTAAAAAGGGGTTTGACCAAGGAAAACCCCCATGCCCTAACATCAAACATTTCTTTCTCTTTCATTGTGTGTTCACAGATTTAGGTACTTTGAAGGTTTGAAGATCATTGAGAAATAGTTTTCAAAGTTTTTGATGACATCTCCTTGCTTGTAAAGCCAAAATATGCACTAAAAGTCACTTTCAAGCTAGAAAATCAAAGTTTCGGAACTGGATACCATCACGAACCAAAGTGCAAACCGAGGGCTTCCATTTCCACTTTCAGATTTTCAAAAAAGTGGACTAAGTAACCAACAGAGTTGACTTAGTCCCACTATACCTATTTTTCAAAGTTTTCTATAGATTTGGGCACCCATCTAGCTGAAACGAGCTCTAGTGTAGTTTTCCAGATCTGGGACTAGGTCACCCAGAATGACATAAGTGTCCCAGTAGGCCAAATTTTTAGCATTAGTAGAATTTCCAGTCTCCATTCTAGTCTACAACACATTTCCAGGTGCATTCTTTCTACTTTTCATTTATGTTCTGCTTTGATAGCATTTCTATTCATCTTTCTAGGTGTTTTTCCATACAACACCATGTTTTCAAACATCTTACATTTCAATAGGTTTTCTTTAATAACCAATCTCTTTTATCCATTCTTTGCATTTATATCATTCCATTTTGACATATTTCAATCATACTAGCATTAGTCTTGAGTGAACCCCAAGTTTTTGTGGGATACCTTTCTCCTTTTAGGTGAACCCTAGAAGTGTAAGAGAGAAGCCCCTACAAAAATTTGTGGTTCAATAATGGTGAACCCGACATATTAAATATTACAATTTTATAATTTTGAATTCCATCATTGCATCCTATGTTAGATATTGCATTCATTTGCATTTAGATTTGCATTGAATTAAGATCTCAATTAAGGTTTCTTGCATTGCATTCAAAATTGCATCTCATTTAGGGTTTAGATTTGCATTGTTTTGCATCTCCCTAAATCTGAAAAATACAAAAAAAAATCAGTCAATTTTCATATCATTTAGCTATCATACAATTGCATTTCAAAATCAAAACAAAATTTCATTTCAACCTAGGTCTTTTCATTCATCATTTCGTTGCATTTTTACATTACATTTCTAGAAAATATGAAACTAAAACTCACTGCCTTAAACCAAGAACTCAAAGACATTACTAATTTAGCTTGTAAATCATCCAAAAATAGTTTAAACATACCTAACTAGGACCCATTCACCTTTACTGGCAAATGAGTCTCTAATCAGGTCAAACCATCATCTTCTCGCATCTAAAAGTGCATTAAATCACTCTGAAATCAATAAAATATCTCAGAAAAACCTAACCAAGACCTATTCATCCTTATTAGTGAATGGGTCCCTATTAGCTACTAATCTACATCTTTTGGAAATCAAAATCTCAGTTTTAGGATTTTGTTTGTTGCTATTACTTTCCTATTTTAGTTTCTTGATTTGTTGTTCCATCAATTTCATTACATTTAACTTAAATTGCTTCATTTAAGTGAACTATTAAAAGTCAAAATTGCATTCAAACACTTCATTTTTCAGCTTATTGCATTGTGTGATCAGTAAATTACATTACTTAGAATCTAAAAATTGCATTTCATTCTAGGTTGGTGCACTGCCCCTTTGCTATTTTTGGGTTTGCACACTAGGTTTGTAAAATTTGTATGGTCTTTATGACTTGGTGTCCTATTAGCAATACTATGTAATACATAGTTTGAGGATCATGTTATCCTGTGACATCTCACTCACCATGGATCTTGGATTTTCCAACTCTCTTTCTAATAGTTTTGATAATGAACCCTCCATGGACCATAACTTGCATACTTAATTTCCCATGATTTCACTTCCTACAACCAATATGCTTAATGTTACCAATAGCATCCCTACCATCCCTAGTTCCACTCAAGCTTCGGGGTCTACCCTAAGCCAAGGTGGAATTCCAATTCCATCCTCCACAACGCCAATATCCATTCCTACACACACTAGTACACAACCCACAACAACAATTTAACCTACAACAACCTTCCAACCAACCACAACACTCATACCCACTAGTATTGTGTACACTTCGATAGGTATTCCCATAGGAAATACTTCTATCCTTGTCCATTCAAATACAATAATTCCTCAACAATCAACCTCCACCAACGTACAATTCACTAGTTGTTCGCATACATACACCACACCACCTTATTCCCCTCAACGTTACAACCAAAATGACCCTCTCATTCACTCACTTTTGCAAACTATAGCATCCCTTCAACAACAAGTTGCAACATTACATGTTTAGAATAACAATAGTCAACCTTTGCAATAAATCAAGTCCAACCTATTTTCCTTCAACATAATACAAGCACAAATTCCACAAGGTATAGAACTACCTCGATTTGATGAATATGGTGGGAAAGGAGATCTTGTAAGCCTTGTTTCCACTTTTATGGCCTTGTGTAGTGATGTTATTCTAGGGTTCCTACTTAATTAAAATGTACTTAAATTGTACCTTGGTAAGGTGTTGTAAAGTGTTGTAACACACTTTCACACGTTTCTAGGGTTTATTTAATCAATGGAGCCTAATGGGCCCCTTTTAATTAAATGTACTTAATTTGTACCCTATTTATGGTGTTGTGAAGTTTTGTAACACTTTCACACTTATCTTGGGTCCTCATAATTAATTGTGGTTAATTAGATTTAATTAGCCCCTTTAATTAAAATTTAAGCCTTATTTATGACACCTCCCAAGGATCCATCCTAAAACCCATAATTCAAATTGTAAAACATTTAATTGGGAAAATTTGAGGTCCTAGAAATTGGCGCTAGGACCCATTTTCCCTAGGTGGTGAATGGGTCCTCCCTCTATAGGACCCCCCTTTATCAAAATATTTCACATTGGTTTTTATTGTTCTTTCACTCCCCAAAGGAAAATTCCTAGAAAGCAGTGCTAGGACCCATTCGCCCTAGGTGGCAAATGGGTCCTCCCTTAATTAGGGCCCTCTTTCTGAATTTCATTTTGGCAAGATATCAATAATGTTCCTTTCTAGATCTGGTGTTGGTTTTAATTGTTTGAAAAATTAGTGTTAATCACTTGATTTACTATAAATAAGGGGTTAATTCATATTGTTCTCCTACAAAGTTTACAAGACATCCTAGTAACTTTGAGTAAGCATCCTTAGAGAAAATTTGTGAGTTCAATATTTTATAAGAGCATTTCAAAGGCATCCTAAGGCAGATTATCAAGAGTCTACTCTAGAAATTCAAGATCATTTCATCAATGTCAATGGTTTAATGCATTTATATTTGTAGTTGAGCTAAGATAGTCAATGTAGCATTGAAGATCTACTTGCAAGCATTGTTTACATCTTATTCAAGGATCAAGATCTACATTCTTCATGGCTACTACATGTTAGATTGCATATTTCCATTACAAAACAACATCCAAGGCATCAACATTGCATCATTTCATGTTTTGTGCTTCAATTACATTGTTTCATCATTTGGTTTGATTACCTACAAGGATTTTGACTAGGGAAAACCCCTATTCACTAAGAATCAACAAGTTTTTCTTCCGTTGAATGTATGTTTATAGATTTATAAGTTGAAGATCAAGTGGAGAGAAATATTAAAGAAAAGTTGTCAAGTTGCAAGATCGACCTTCATAGTTCAAGAACAAAGAATTGAGGCTACAAAATTAGTTAAAAAATTTCAAGAGATGACAACTAGGGATCTGAGAGTGAAAACATCAAGTAAAATAAGGTAAATCTTAGTTTTAGAAACCCTAATAGGGACCCATTCACCACTAAAGGCGAAAGAGTCCTTTGTGCCCTAAAAATAGGCTTCATGCAGCAAGGTACACACCTCTTTAAGCTCTAGAAACTCCTATCATAGTTACACTATAACAGTTAGGATTAGTTTTTTTTTGTTATTTGTATCATATCATACACATAATTGTATGTTTCATGCCCTAGAAAAATAAGTGGTTCATCATCTTATTGACTCATTTTGGTGAACACTATTTTTACATGAAACAAATCTCTTCTTCATTTCACAATAATTCACACTATAAATTATTTTCTATATTTTATTGTTACTACAAAATATTCACAGGGTTTTATTGTTTCTCATTAGGATGGCTTTCTACCATGCCTTCTATTCATGTGTTCATCATTGCAAAAAAATTAACTCTGCAATTTTCTTTTAATATTTGTTTGTTATTCTAAAATATGAAAATGGTTTCACTATTTTTTATTTCAAAGATATTCTTCCATTATTATTTTTTTCCTTGCACAATAGGTCACTATGTGAAATGCTTTTTATATTTGTTTGTTACTACCAAATATGGAAAGGGTTTCACTAGTTCATAATTATAGGGTTTTCTATCATGCACTTGTATTTGTGTGTTCATCATTTCACAAACTTTAACTATGTAATTTTCCTTTAATATTTGTTTGTTATTCCCAAATATGAAAATTGTTTCATTGGTTTTCATTTCAAAGATATTATTCCATGCAATTATATTATTCTATTCTTCCTTGCACAATAATTCACTCTACAAAATGCTTTTTATAAATTTGATTTCTACTATGAAATATGGAAAGGGTTTCATTGGTTCTCAATTAGAGGGTTTCTTTCCATGCACTTGTATTCATGTGCTCGTCATTGCACAAAATTTAACTATACAATTTTCCTTTAATATTTATTTGTTAGATAAAAATATGGAAATTCTTTCACTTGTTTTCATTTCGAAGATTTCTACCATGCAATTGTATTATTCTATTATTCCTTGCACAATAATTCCCTTCCTAAGTAATCCACCTATTTTTTGTTGTCTTCCTACCAAATCACTAAAGAAGGCTAAAAATTCCACATGTACACTAAAAAATTTCTAGATGTGCCACAAAGGTAAATCTACAACTAGTGATATACATTGAAAGAAGCCTAATCTTCTCAAAACATACATGATATACCATGGATGTTTTGATCCACGCACATCATGTATAGCTTGAATAGATAATACTTATATGTATGTATATCACTATTCATCTTATTACAAAATAAGGGCTCATTCATATTAACTTTAGACTCCTTTCAATGTATATCAATGTATATCACTTGCATATAAATAGAGACAAAGTGTTGCACAATAATTTACCTTGCAATTTTCTTTCTCTATTTCATTCTTACTATGAAATATGGATAGGGATTGGCTAGTTCTCCTTTAGAGGGGTTTTTTTCATGCACTTCTATTTGTGTGCTCATCATTGCACAAACATTCACGCTGCAAATTGTTTTTTATATTTGTTTTTTATTCTGAAATATGAAAATGGTTTCACTAGTTTTCATTTCAAAGATATTTTGTCATACAATTATATTATTTTGTTCTGATGTATGTGCATATATATAATCATTATATATGTAATATTATATATATATATATACATATATTATACATGTATATATATGTATATGTATATATGTGTGTGTATATATATATATACATATACATATATATGTATATGTATATATGTGTATATATGTGTATATGTATATGTATATATATATGTATATGTATATGTATATGTATATGTATATGTATATATGTGTATATATATATATGTATATGTATATATATGTATATGTATATATGTGTGTGTGTTTATATGTATACATTCCTTCCCCACCCAGAACATCAAGTTGAGAGCATTAATCACTTGTTGCCTCCTTTGTTGCCTCCACTTGGAAAATTTTCTTGTGCATGCCTACACAATTACTCAGCCTTACAAGTTCCTAATTCGAAGATCAATGTTCATTCAATGCTCCAAATTCTCATATATCCCACTAATTTTCATTCCTTTTATTTTTGTTTATTCTAGAGTGTTTGTTTGGTTATGCACCCATACATGTTCGTCTCTCCATGATTCATTGTTTGGATCTGCACTCTTGAAATCTCTAAAAGGAAGAAAATATTAAAACTAACATATATATATATATATATATATATTGAAACCTATGAAATAGTAGTTGTATGTTTTAGGAGATAGAACTACCAATTTCCTACAAGTTTCACTCAAGGAAACCTTAAAGATATCAATAAAGGGATGGAAATGAGTGAAATAGATCTACAATAAGGTGTCCTAGGGTGTAATTAAAGACTAAAAGGAGGTCCACCACCAAGATAGGGCTTGGAAAGACAAGAAATGTAAAGGATATGCAAAACTCAAGTAAATGACCTAGAAATGAATTTAAATCAGAAGAGTAAACTGAAAAAATATAGAGGTGAACCTGGACATCTGAATGTGCTTAGAAAATGGTCTAAAATCCTAAAAAAATGGTTTTCAAAGCATACTAGGACTCATACACCAGGCTGGGTGATTTAGTCCTAGTTTAGGGTTTCTAGCCAAAAACTAAAAGTTCACATTAACAAGTTTGAATCCATTGAAACCCAAAAAATTTCATATACCGGGACTCATATGCCATAAGTGGCATATCATTCCCATTATACTTTTTTGGAAAGTCAAGATCTGAATATGTTCTCCTATCTCTACTCTTCCTTCCTGACTTCATTTCCATATCTAAACCTATCAAAAAGGGCTTGCGAAATAGAATATTGTATTGATTTTCTTATGGGGGGTTTACCTTGGTCAAACCCCTAGTTTGGTAATTAAACCTTGATAGAAGCAATGGATCTTGAAAGTAAATATGAATGAAAACCCTAATCTTAAATGCATAGAGGATTAGGATATCTAAGGTGCAATGAAACCCTATTCTAATGTGTTAGAATAAGATGCATGAATGAAGTATAAAGATGATGAATCACTTTTGGAGACCTCTAATCACCCTAATAAGTCACAATAATGCATGTAACTTCCTTTAGGAAGAAATTACAGTGATAATGGAGAATGAAATCACTTGGGAAACAATTCATTAGGCTTGGTTTGATGGCTAGTTGCATCTCCCCAACCTAGAACACATCATGATTTACCATACGCGACAATCATCAATCCTTGAAAATGCTAGACCTTGATTGAAAGTGAGTTGGAAGACATGCAAAAGCACTATTATGTTGCTCCAAGACTTCAACTTTTCTTGTCACTTTCTCTTGAATGCTCTTACGAAAGTATACTTGAGTGCTTGTGAATGATTAGATCTTGAATCAATCTCTCTACATGAAATAATGATTTGAAACCTTATTTATATAGAAACTTTATCTAATTTACCAATATTTAGATTCCAGATATTGACATCAATCAAAAATTTGAATTAAAACCCTTATTTTTTGCTCAAACCCTAAAAAGGGACCATGTGCGACTCATATGACACTTGTGGCATATGGGTCCAACCAAGGGGGACTCATATGCCCAACGTGGCATATGATTCCCATCCTAGCTTTTCGAGGTGAGGAAATGTTGGGTTGTTAGAAAATTGAATGTCTTTGTTGATTTTGTCAAGGATTTCAACTAAAATATTCCTTGAGATCCAAAATAAAGGGTCTTAGGGGCCTATTAATGATTATTTTAAGGGTCATGAATGCAATGGTACTAAAATAGGTATTAAGTGTGAAATTGAACCATCTCTAAGAAGAGTGTACAATTTTTTACATTGCATTTAGCCCCCACTTTAGCACCCATATGACTCTACATGCATATGTAATCTAAAGGAATCCTAACAATAAACTTTATTTCATAAAAGGACACTCATATGGATTCATTCACAACATGAAGCCCCCACTATAGCTATCTGCAAAACCAATTCATTAGTCATTCAAAAATTCCCTAATCTAACTTCCTTACCAAATCAAATTTGAGGGTAGATGTATCCTCCCATGATTCCACTTGCTCTATAGAGGTGGAATCAAGGTAGCAGTCTAACCAAATTGATTTTCATAAGTCATATCATAGGGTGTTTCCAAGTACCATGCCACATAGTGATAGAAATTTTGATGAGAATGGGAGTGGAATCACGAATCCAACACAAGAAATGACATCAAATATATTAGGTTGAGTGAAAAGAACTTTTGACCCTAATATGGAAATGACCTAATTTGAACATATATAAAAGTAAAAAATGAAATAAATTGAGATCATTTTTTCTTTTACCTGCTTGTAATTTGATATCGGTGGAGAGTGAGTGAGAATATTAAGCATGCAAGCATATGTGTATCCGAGACTCGATAGCCTACATGAGGAGGTAGTGCAAGATAAACTACAACATCATGTGAGTGGATTCTTCTCTACCTTAGCTTTCTTTTTACGCATTTATTTAATGTTTTACACATTTCTATGTAGATTTAGGACATTGGAAGGAAAAGTTGCAAAGCATCTAGGATTTTTTTTTGCAAAGTGTCCCACTTTTTCACAAAGTGTCTCATTTCTTTGTGAAGTGTCCCCCAAAGGGAATAGAGTGTCTAGGACCCTTAGAAAAGAACCCTTGAGAAACTTTAGCATGCTTTAAGACTGTTAATGTATAGATTTAAGATTTTAGAATGCTTGTAGGTGATATTTTTTCTTTTTTGTTATATTCCTCCTCGGTCATGACAACTTCTCGGTGGTACAAATTTTTTTTGCTTACAAGTCCTCATCACAACATTGTCAGAGGATGATACACATATTTTATAGGACAATGGGTTATATTGGGTGTACCTCATGCCTCCCATGAGGTACCATGATGATATGCTAATGGAATTAGTAGAGAAATGGGATGCAAACACATGAACCTTCCATCTACCTATAGGTGATATGACAATCACTCTGGATGATATACATCACATCCTTTAAGTTCCCATTCGAGGTGAGACTTTCCATTTCTCATAGGACTGTACATAGAGGAAGATGAGAATAGATATATAGTACTATCTTGGAAGGTTGATTCGGGATGAGATCATAGGGCCATGTAATAAGCTACAAGGGCTACTTTACACACAATCGCCACTTCTAAGGCATATTATGATTTTCACTGTAGCACTAGTTCTAGTTCTAGATGGTCATAGAGCACACCTAGATGGAGGCCTAATTCACATGATATAAGAGATGGAGCATCATAGGACTGTCTATGTAGTGGCCCTCTTTGGATGCGAGTGTAAGTGTGAAATCGTTGTGTATTGTGGTATTGAATTATTTAGTAAACATAGTGTCCTCCTTTATTTAGTAAATTAAATTAAAATGATTAAATAAACTAAATCTATGAAACATAACGTAAATAGTTATTATTAAATTAATTAATTTTTTTATTGTAAATGTATCATATTTAATTATAGTTGATAATTTATTGCTAAGAAAATATAACAATTTAAATATGATAAAGAAATCAAATAAAGATAAGTGATCTTATCAATTGGATAAATATGGAAAGAAAGATGATTTTTAATCAGGTAAAAGAAATAATATTTTCAAATTGAGTTTTTAAAGCAAAAATAAAAATAAAAAAAAAAATAAATAAATAAATAAACTAAAAATAAAACAAAAATTAAAAAATTAAAAATCAAAATATCGTTTGATATTGGCTTTAAGTAGAATCAATTTTGGGTTAATAGGGGGGATTGAAAAGATACAAGGAACAGGGGTTCTCGGGCGGCTTTCCAGGGGATGGATAACCACCAGAAGATCGTTAATCTAGGGGAAGATAATTTTGGCACCACTGAATGGTCACCCTTAGGATGTCTAAGATTCGTTAGTTACTGGGAGTGCCTATTATGATTCAAGCTGCATCAAGAAAGCTGGTAACCAATCCCAAGATCTCGACTTGGCACGGGCAAGGGATGCAGAAGTATGGCTTACACAATCTATGCACTGCATGTAAGTTTTTTGTCTTTAAATGCCAAAAGTAAATTCTGCAACTTAAGAGGTTTTTCTTATCAATAGAATAGGGTTATAGGCTCTATAAAATGTCCATGATTGTCGATTCTCTCTCATATTTTTTTTATTTGGTTCATTCTCTTTCGCGAATCTTACTTTTGATCATTGTCGACGGGAGACTCCTCTATCTACCGTTGAGCATCGTTCCACCAATAATGGGGACCCAAGTTCTTAATGTTTTACTTTTCTGGTAATACAAACCCGAATTCCCTGTGTTTAGCATTGTTCGTGGTATTAAGATTCGAACGTTGCATGAGGTTATCGTCTCTTTCTCTAGTGTGAGGACCCAACCTAATTGTATTATGTA
Organism: Sequoia sempervirens; assembly: GCA_007258455.2. Lineage (NCBI taxonomy): Eukaryota > Viridiplantae > Streptophyta > Pinopsida > Cupressales > Cupressaceae > Sequoia > Sequoia sempervirens. Next base: position 165,670,481 of record VDFB02058242.1, on the reverse strand, counting down.
ATCACATCGCTGATGATGTGTTATATGATCCTCTGAGACATGACATTGTTATCTGTCGGTTCAAAAACATTCCGCACCCTTTTCTTTTATGTCGTAGTAGAATGACGGAGAACAAGAATTGGTGCTTGACAACAGTAAAATCTTGGAGATGAATTTAGATGTAGTCGACAATCAGGACATACTTGGAAATTCTTCTCAACTCTAATAGTTGTACCAGAGGCCATGTTTAACAAACCAAATGCTGTCGCTAACCTTCCTCTTTGGCAGTAGGTAAGGGTTTTATTTTCTGCCCTTCCACATCATTAGTAAATGTTTTGAAAACTGGAATATTCCCTATCGTCTTCTTCAACCAATCCAATCTCTCCTAAACTTTGAATAGGTCTCTTGTGGCTATGAATATGATCTGCTTCACACCTTCCAATCACATTTTATTGAAAGTTTCTAAATTTTGTCCAAGATATACCATTTGTGCATATCTCAGGCAATCATAACATTCAATAGACCACATTCCTCTCTGGCATTCTGACAAATAGTTCACTGTCTTACTTAAGTGACCTGAATAAGTATATAGGAATTGCTTGAACATAATAGGAGGTTCAGGGTTTAAATAATCTCTCTGACTTCAATATCATCCTGTTCCAACTGCGACGTTTGAACTTAATAGGAAATGTTAAAGAATTAAATAACCTGCTTGATTCTACTGATAATCTATCATCGTTGCAGCACTTGAAAATAATTTTAACAAAGCAAGAAGATGGCGATATTTCCAAATTCCAACAATCACTTTCAAATAAACTTGGCAATCTGTTACTGTTACAGCATTTAGAGTTGAGGCGTTGTGCAGAATTAGAAAGCCTCCCTGAAACCATTGGCAACCTATCACAGCTGCATCTGCTAGACTTGCAATAGTAGTAAATTAAATAATCGTTTTGATTTCATTGGCAGCCTGTCACAGCCGCACACTTGTACATTATAGGAAGTTTAAAGGTTTAAATAATCTATCTGATTTCATTGTTCACCTGTCACAGTCGCGCACTTGAACATAATAGGAAATTGGACTGTTGTATTTGTTACTCTCTTATGTACTCTAGCGACCTTTGTTTCTGTCTGCAGATTACTCAATAGAAGAAATACAATAGTTTCGACGCCTTATAAATGCTTATTTGTGCATGTTTCTTTTGCCTAAGCTGGATCTCCAATCGCTCCAGTGAGCTATTAATTCTCTTGCATCTATTCCAAAAGCCATTTCAAACTGATCAACAGGTAGGAAATCTCGAGCTTGCGGTTGAAGCTAAAGCTCATACTCTAAATAGTTTCCATTTTATTGCATCAAAATTATTTTGAGGAGCAACCTTATATCATAGAAGTCTAATCCTTCCTCAACCTATTCTCGAAGTCTTCCACAAAAGTGGTCTGTGTTCATCTCTGGAAAAACAATCATTATATGAACCATTCTAATCATTTTGTTTCTCACTTGCAAATCCCTTTTGTGACCATTTTTCATATCAGTTCATTTCTAACATTGTACACTGGGTCTTTTAATGCTCCCCACTAGGGTTCGATAGTTTGATCACTAATCTATATGCATGCAGTGCCATTAATAGCTTTTAGCTATAATAAATGAAGGGATTATATTATAGCTCAAACAGGATATTCGTTGTTCATTACATTAGTGTGTAGTGGAATTATTTATACAATGGTTATATTAGTTGATTTAGTTATAATTAGATGATTAAAAAGATTTGGTTAAGTAAATTTGGGGCAATATATGGGAAGAAGGTGTTATGTATAATATGAATTAGAAAGGGAATGTTTGTTAAAGTGCTACCCTATAACTAGATAAGTGAAATATCGGTCTAGTATAATTAAATAGTAAAAGAAAATATTATGTTAATTAGATATATTCCTTTTAGAAATTAGAATATAACTAAATGGATTAGGGTGTTAGTTGAATGTGAAAAAGGTTTATGGCTAATTAAGAGAGTTTTATTCAAGGATTATATAGACAAGATAAAATAGGAAGTCACATGAGACAAGACGGATATGCAAATGGAGTGTCAGTTTGCGTGAATATTTATATGGGGTTAATTTATAGAATATGTCTTATAACTTCAATTATTATTGTCAATGACTTCTTAATTGATGAATAAGTAAAATGTAAATGAACAATTAATGTTCTTCTTCTAGTGTATAACTTGGATGTGTTAGTGGGTGTAATTGGTTGGGGTAAATATGTATTGACTTATTAGAATGTAAACGAGTATTAAAATGGCCCTTATAGTTATCGGTTTTGTTGGGATTCTTTAACGATGGTCTTTTGAATTGGAAATATATTTATCTATATGTATGTATTAAGTTACAATTACAACTTGATCTTTTGGGATGTGTTTTATAGTTTTGTTGATATTTATATATATAGCTTCCTTGATTAGTTTAAGATTTAAAAGGGTTGTATAAACACATGTTTTGATTGATGAATTATTCTTAAGTGGCTATTCTTTGAGTGTACTTGTGTGTGTTTAAAGGTTGTTTTGATGGTGTCATTTTTTTTTTGTGTCTACCCTCTTGAGTTGTTGGATTTAGAGATGATTTTGGTCATTAAGATCATGTTGGATTTATAAAGGATGATGATGGTTCCTTATTATTTTGTTTTCTATTTGAGTCCTTTTAGTTGAGGAGATTTTTGAATGTTAAGTTTTTGTGTTGGAACTATTTTGCTTCTTTTTACCCTCGTTGTGGATTGTCGTTCTTTTGGCTTCCAGAGGCTTGAGATTATTGTCAGTTGATGTTCTCTCTTTATGTGCCCTTGATGAGGCAAGTGTTTTGATATCATGATTTTAAAAGGGTTGTACATGAAGTGTTGAGACTTTGATTATGTGTTATAGCGAGATGGTTAATGCCTCGCGTAGTTTGGTCTTGAGATTATTTGTTTTTCGGTTATAGTACAACCCTTGCCTGTTTTGAGATATGTTAGGGGTCATAGGGAGAGTGGCTCTTCGTGGGCGCCGACGCCTCAGGATGAGGAAGGGCTCAGGATAACCCACGAAAGAGTAATTAAACAAGTGATAACCTAAACAATAGAATTTAGGGGGATGGGTAGTAAAACAAACAAGATAATTAAAACTGGATTCCTCGTCTATGCATTAGGGCTACCATAGACTAGTGATAGACTGAGAAGGCCGTGGTCGGTAAAGTTGTAGTCTCGTCTTCATGAGAGATTAGCAGCTCCGCATTAGCTACCCTATGGTGATGGCGCCTCAGTTAGGAGGAAGGGCCAGGAGATCCATAGATGGGTGTCGGCGCCTCAGTTGGAGGAAGGGCCAGGAGAATCCCATGAGAGCTATGCGATGACACTCTCCACTTGACACCCTTGTGCTTGGTTGTAGTTGCCTCTGGTTATTGTATCTTTATGTTTTTTTCGAGGGCTAGGGAATCCATAGATGGGTGTCGGCGCCTCGGTTGGAGGAAGTGCCAGGGGATCCCATGTGAGCTATGCGATGACCCTCCCGACTAGACACCCTTGTTCTTGTTTCTTGTCGCCTCTGGATATTGTAATCTTTATGTTGTTTTGGATTCTTGTGGAAATGATTTATAGATGCTCTTTGGTGACTTTCTTAATTGTTATTGCTTGGGTTTAATGTGATGAGTTTTCATAGCTTTATTTGATCTTGTTGGCTCATGAATGTTGTGATTGTGTCATTGTAATCCTTGAGTTTCATGATACCTTTGTGTGACGTTGAGTCTTGTGGTTCCCTGTTTGGATGTTCTTGGTTGAGGTCTCTTCTTGTCAGCCCCTTAGCACGGGGGGTGGGTCTTCAGACCCACGTGGTCGGGTGGAACGTGCTAAGCACCCCATTGGGTCCCCAGTCAAGGATCGAGAGGTGCAGATTGGTGCTGTTGCGGTAACTCCAAAGTTGTACCATTCTACTTTGTCATGTGGTTCATGCCCATATTGGGAAACATGTTTGTATCATTGTAAGACTTGAACAATGTAAAGTAATGAAAATGATGTGATGTAATATTTTGGCATTGGTGAACCTTGTGTAGATATGGTTCCATATTAGATGATTATTCAAAGTGTTGTAATTATTTAAGTGAATGGTTCTTATTGATGGTTTTATATGTATGCGTTGTCATGGATTAAATTTTGCTTTCATCCTTTATCATTGATGTATGGAATTAAGTTTCGTAATGTATCCTCATGTACCCCCAAGGGACGTAAATGATATTGGGTTGTTTAAATGAATTTTCATGTCATGACTTTTGTGCCTCTCATGCATGTTAGTTTTACTTTAAAAAAAAATTGTGCAGTAATTGTTGCTTTAGTTGTCCTCTGGGGTTTGCATGACGGGGCATTACAGTTTATGCATGGCGTCACAACATGCTTGCACTTATGGGTATGTGTAGGATCATCATGGAAAAAATAGGCCCTTAAGTGGCAAAAAATTCAAAAAAATTAGAGTTAGGCAACTTGACGCAAAAATTTGAATAAGTTATCTATATTATTTCAAAAATATGTAAGAATAAAATCTGTAAAAAATTGAAATTATTTTCTAAACTACTAGGTTTTTTTTTTAAATAAATCTATTTGAGTCAAAATTGAAACAATGCAAAGTAGTGTACTTAAATTCTCAGGGGAAAATAAGAAGTGGGTGTCCGCCCTGACCAATCGTGAACTACAATAAAATGATAATGTTTTTTTTTATAATATTTTAGACATAAATAGAGGACTCATGTCCGCGATGTGATGCATTTTTGTAATTTCTTCTTCTTTTTTCCAAGTAAATAATTAATTATGAATTTTTTATTACAATTTTTAAAAAATATAAAAATTCATATGTCTGACCACCTTAACTTGGTCAAAAATTCATGAAATTCAATTTTTCTTTTTTTAATCCTATAGTATGTGAAGCATAGAATGTGATCCATGTTTTTGGATTCCAAAAATGTGATATTGTTTGAAAGCTATAGATGTTTTTCAATCAGCCTATCAATCAAGACTTTATCTGTAGTTCAAATAGAAAATGAATAATAATAATTTATTAAATTCAAATTAAAGAATAATTTATATTGGTGGAAAGATGAGAATATCCTTTAAAAACCCTTTTCATTTCATCAATTTTGGGTAAAAAAAAAGTCTTTAGCCACATACCCTACAAATACCCCTCATATTGCCACTTTTTGGCCCATCATGATCCTACACACTAGTACAAAAACAACAATATATGACTAAATAAACTACTAAAAATTGCATATAAATGACTAATTTTGGTCACGTAACCATTAGTAGTTAATTTCCGGTCATTTATAATGCGACCAAATTTATGACTAAACTATTTTAGTCATTTATCTAGTCATTTATTTAGTTGTTAATTTAGTCATTGATTGTTGTTAATTGGTCATTTATTTAGTCCTGGTAGTGATTTATTTAGTCATATATTTAGTCATTAATTTAGTCATTGATTATTGTTAACTGGTCATTTATTTAGTCATGGTAGTCATTATAGTCATTTATTTAGTCATGGTTTAGTCATTTATTTAGTCATGTTAATAATTTATTTAGTCATTTATGAGCTAATGCTTTCAGATGTGTATGCAAACTCTTATGTTTAGAGAATGCTATTACAATAACTAGTCTATGAAATTGCAAACCAAGAGAAAATTATGTTGTTATTGAATAATATAAAACTTTAAAGCTCTTATGTTATTAAAACTTCAACAAATTTAGCATTGAAACAACATTGGAAAATAATTCTCTATATATTCAAACTGTATATAAAATATGTTACAAATAACTCTATATATAGAGTTTTGAATACCAAATCTTTTGTAGTTTACAAACTATTGATTTATTATACTTTGAAAATTTAAAAAAACTAAAACTAAATGGTGTGAATGTATGTCTTCAGTGATGCCACTATTGCACATGAGATGGACAGTAAATACATCTAGTAAGGCACTGGTTTTGCATTTTCTCCTTGCTATGTACCTATCCACAATAAAAAAATAAACATATTACTAGGTAGCATAAACAACAAATATCTTAAAAGTAGATACCCATAAGCATTAGAGTAAGTCTAATAAATAAAAATACATAGAATTAATGCTATTACAAAAGAAATGTATTTGCGAAAGAATTAATATCATAGTAATATCTTAAATATTACTAGTTTATTAGAGCAATATCTCCTTGCTATGTACTCTCCATAAACATATTACTAAATAGTTGTAAACAATTAATATATTAAATGCAAATACCCATAAGCATTAGAGTAAGTCTAATAAATAAAAATGCATAGAATTAATGATATTGCAAAAGAAATGCATTTGCAAAAGAATAAATATCAAAGTAATATCTTAAATATATTACTAGATTATCAAAGTAAGTCTAATAAATAAAAAATGCATAGAATTAGTGATATTGCAAAAGAAATGTATTTGCAAAAGAAATAATCTCTACTTTTTCGATTTTGGATTCAATTATTGTATTATTTTTTAAATCAAATCACCACAATATCTTGAAAAAATAAATTGCATTCTAAATTTAAATTAAATTCTAATTTCTAATTTAACAATTACTAATTTAGATATTAAAACAACATTTCCCTTTTAGTTTTTCTTTTCTAATGAAAAAAAAAAACTAAAAAAGAAAGATTGCTTCAAAAAAGTTAAGCTAGTAATAAAATAATTTATGAAATTTCATTCTAAATTTAAATTAATTTATAATTTCTAATTTAACAATTACTAATTTAGATATAGGGGCATCCTTTTTTTCTTTTTAGTTTTCTTTCAAATGAAAAAGAAAAACTAAAAAAAAAAAGAAAGATTGCTCAAAAAGACTAAGCTAGTACCAAATTATTTTAAGAAAAAAAACTAAAACTTTAATTTTATTCTAAATTTAAACTAAACTTAATTTCGACTTAACAATTACTAATGATATAGTTAACCTTTCTTTTTTGTTTTTTCTTTTCTAATGAAAAAGAAAAACTAAAAAAGAAAGATTGCTTAAAAAAAACTAAGCTAGTAATAAAATTATTTAAGAAAAACTAAAAGAATTATTAGAATGTCTCTTGATAACTAAAATTCTATTGTAATAAAATTATTTAAGAAAAACTAAAAACTTCAAAAAAACTTATATGTATATTATTAGCTCAATGAATGGAAGATACACTATGAAGCTATGAATGTGCTCAAAATTATTGAAAGCACTATGAGAATAAAATGGGTTCAAGAATACAAGCCTAGATTATTTACAAAATCTACTTCAAGAACAAAATCTGAAAATGAATGAAAATAGGCCAGAGATTTCAGGAAATGTCAAAATTTGTGATATTAAGTGGAAAGAAGCTGAAACAAAGCCCTCTATTAAAATCAAGATTTCCAATAAATATAATAATTCTCTCAGTTATGAAGGTGCTCTTTGGGAATTCAGACACACTTTGGTTGCTCCTGTCGAATCTGTCATTCATCCCATTCACAATTAGACACTTTACTTGGATGAAGAGCATAAAAGAAAATTAAAGAAAGAATTTTAGGGCATGCCATTTATATAATTTTTGGAGTTTCCTTTTTGGAAACGTCAAGTATACAAAAGTTTGTTTTATTGAGTATTGGGTCTCTACCACACAACCATGAGGAAGAGAAAATGAACATAAAGAAAAATATCCAGAATGCTATGAAGGTCACGACCATTAGAACACAAAAAGCCCTCAAAATAATGAAAATAGTAAGTTGAGAGTGCAAAGTTTTACATTTTCTATAGAAAGAAAGTAACCCATCAAGATTTGTGCAAGGAGATACAAGGGTTTTTATCATATTGCCTCTACTGAGCTCGAATCGAGCCTATTCTCATAGAAATTTAAGAGATAAGAATAATGAAACTTACACAAGATTGTTGTAAAGGAGACACCCTCCAAAGTCTTTAGAAATGAGCCTCAAAGATACTCCAATGGCAGTCAAACAAAGAGGAGAGATATCAACAAATGGTAAGCAAAGGAAATACAACAGAAAAATACTCAGTCGCGATCAAGTGAGCTCGATAAAATGCTTCAAAGTGGAGAATACTTTTCAGTTTCAAAACCAAAGACTTACCTCTACAAGATTTTTTTTTCAGGAAAATCATCAGAAACAAAATAATGAGACACCATTCCACTCTCAAACCCTACCCAGGCATGGCAGTGCTGAGTTTTCTCCAAAAATACAAGTGAAAAATGAAATGAGATTAGGGCTCAATTTCTTTTTGATTTAGGATTTTTTCATTACCCTAAGCCCAATGGTTTATTTTTCACATTGTATTAAAGAAAATAGGTACCTTTTTATGATTTTTATTAGAAAAATCAAATACCATTGCCCACTTTCCCGCTTCTTTACATCATTTGATTTTGATTTCAAAATTAAATCTCCTACTTTTAAATATATTATAATATAAATATTATATTATATTATATTATTATATTATATATTATATATATAATAATAATATAATATAATATTATTATATAATATTAAAGTATTTAATATAATATTATATAATATCATATTATATTATAATTTATTATTATAATATATTATATTGTAATATAATATATTATTATTATTATATTATATTATAATACAATACACTTCCTCAATTCAATTTTTTTTTAATTAACCACTTTAATATCATATTGTCTAATTTTTATGTGTGACTAATTATTTAGTCATTTTTATTTGTGTGACTAATTATTTAGTCATCTTTATTTGTGTTTTGAAATGAAAGATAGCCCTCAAAATGCAATTGGATTGTTTAAATCATATTTTATTAGTGAAATTGACCACAATTTCTCTTTGATACATTTGACATGCTAACACAATAGGAAAATCAAACTAGCTTCAAATCATAGTTAAAAACATTAATGATTCATTAACATAATGAGTAATAAAAGTTAAAGAATGTAAATGTTAATTTTTTTTATAAAATATGTGAAGGCCTTAAGACTGCACCGAGAGCCAATGCCTTCCACACAATAGGTATTTTTGGTGCATCAAGCAACCTAGGCAGCCAAATAGCCCGCTTAGGTAGGGGTCCCATGAGTGGGGCTTAAGCTCTATGGATTATGATCAAATTCAAAAGAAAAAAGAATAGTGTAATAGTCATTTATTTAGTCATTAATTTAGTTAATTATTTAGTCATTTAATTAGTCATTTTTATTTGTCTGATATTAGTCATTTATTTAGTCATTTAGTTGTGATTTTACCCGATGATCAAATTAGTCACTTATAAATGACCAAATTAGTCATTTATTTGCCAAATTCTACTAGTATTATTCATGTGACTAAAAATTTTAGTCACGCAGTCATTTACTTGCCAAATTCTACTAGTGACACATACCCATATGTACTATGATTTAGGAGGGTTTGTATATCATTAGGTCAAGAGCATGGTGCATTGTACACTACAATAATTTTGGTGCCTAAAGCATATCACGTGCACCAAGACGATAGGTCTCCCTTCTATATGCACCCTTGGATACCCACGTGCATTCAACTATCCACTGAAACAAGCATGGAAGTATGGATATATTTTATACTAGAGAGCCAGATTCAACCGTTTGGATTAGGAGGAGATCTTGTGCAGAACTTATCATGTAATACCACAGTGGCCAGATGAGACCCACCAGTTGAGGAGGATGTAGATGAAAGAGTTTCTACTAGGGAGGCACAATTACGTAGTAAGACCATTCTACTACGATCGTGTCATGAGATAGTTCAAACAGGTACAGGTGCCACTAGTAGCACAACCCTTTTATAGGAGATTAGTGTGGAGTTCCTGGAGGCTAGGAGATATAAGATGACTGACAATGGATGATGTTGTATACAGTGATTCATATGACTCAAATCTTGGCATACCCCCACTCTTTGATTTTGATGGCATTGGTGATACAAATGCATATGAGGAGTGGTGGGCCATAACATAATCAACTCTAGTGTTTCCTATGGATGAGCCTATAGGCTTTGAGGTGCCTATACCAAATTAGAGCGATGAGGAGGAGGTAGGTGAGGAGATAGGGGTCAGGGATGCAAACCTATTTGTAGATGAGATAGAGGATGACTACGATCAGGAGGTAGACTCAAACTATGAGGGAGAGGAGGAGGATGAGGAGGATGAGGAAAAGGATGAGGAAAAGGATAAGGATGAGGATGAGGATGAGGATGAGGAAGAGGATGAGGATGAGGGCCAACTGATGAGTGAGGATGTTGATACAGTAGATGAGGGTCTAGTTTCCCATAAGTGGATAGATTTAGCTCCCACCATGTTACTAGATCATAGTCAATAGTTGCAGTAGGTGCCAACACTTATGAGCATGGACAGGCTAGCACATTTTCTATTCCTCCTACGTAGGATGTCGAGGCTATTTTTACACAACCGGATGGAGAAATAGGTGATGACATATTATTTATGATTATGCTTATTCTTATGATCATGTTCATACTTTTGATTTATATATATGTCATGATGTGTACTGATTATCTTTATGATTTCTATCTTGCAGGCTCCATGAGAGAGTGGCATGATCTCTACCAATGGGCGACCGCAAAGATAGTACATCCTTCACTTAGAGACAAGGCTATCGACACAGAATATATTCCCTTGCCTATCATGGAGTAGCATCTAGAGTTTTTCAAGCCTTTCACTAAGCTGAGAGGAGTATACAAGGGTGCTACTATGTGAGCTAATCGAGATGAGGGTGATCTATCAGCTCTGCAAGCTTCCTATGAGGAGCTTCAGTCATCTTGAGATCTAGCAGAGGTCAAGAGACTTCATGTAGAGGTTTCCAGGCTGCAGGTGGATAGATACCACATAAAGTAAGAGCACCTAGAGACTATCAAATGGGAGTTCATAGTTGTTGGATGAGTAGGGGGCCTACGGTATGAATTTGATTATCTTATTAGTTCACAATCACATACTATTGTCTCTTGATAGATTGTATCTCGATAGATGTAATCACTAGGTCTCAAGGGATCCAGTATTCAGAGTCCACACTAGCATTATATTTGATGACATATGTACTTTAAAACTTTGTGATATATATCATCATTTATGTTTGAATTTTTTATGCTGATGTGTTTAAGTTAGATGGAAATGTGATCTATCAAATAATCTTTGTAATACTATTTAATAAATTTCTTCATTATCTAACATGCTTTATGTGATCTAAAAAAAACTATCCTAGTTTCTTTTAGATGCAACATCATGATTAAGTATGTTATGCTAAATTAAATACACTTATGATCTAATTATTAAACATTAAATGTATACAAGGATGTAATCTAAAAAAACATATGAGATTAACTTGAATAGTATGAAACCTAAAGTGACCACCTAAAACTAATTTAAATAATTACTTTAGTATTCAAGACAAACAAATGATTCTTTGTCAAGAATGAAAGAATGAAAGAGAACACAGAATGTCATCTACTAACTCTAACACCATGGCTTTATCATTCATACTATTCAAGAAGATTAGAAATAGTACCAGCACAAATGTGTAGCATTAATAGGTTCTTTAAGAGGTGTACCATCCATTTTTGTTAACGCGTATGCTCTGGACCCATAACTTTCATCAATTATGTAAGGTCCTAACTAATTAGGGCTGAAATTTCCTTTTTCAGTTGGGGCAGCATTGACATTGCGTTGATTCTCAAATAACACCAAATTGCCTTTAGTAAATGCACAAGGGATGACATGATCATTGTAACTATGTTGCAATTTTTTGGAATAAGCTTGGAGATGCTCAAGAGCATTAAGGTGTCATTCATCAAGCATTTCAAGATGATGCAATCATTGTTATTTATAAGTATTTTCATCAATAAGTCATTCAAGAGTGATTCTCAATGAAGGAATCTCTAACTCCTAGGGAATTATTGCATCAGTACCAAATACAAGGTTATAAGGAGTGTTCCCAGTTGATGTTCTAATACTATTACGATAAGCCCATAATGCATATGTTAGCTATGTGTGCCAATCCTTATTATGTTTTCTTACCATTTTCCTTAATATTTGTTTAAGAGTCTTATTAGTTGATTCAACTTGACCATGATTAGATTGCAAGTACTAGGGTGTTGAAAAATGATGTTGGATGTTAAACTTTTCTAAGAACTTTTTCATATCATTATTCTTAAATGGTGTCCCATTGTACGAAACAATGCAGAAGGAAGTCCAAAGTAGGAACTAATGTGTTTCAATATGAAATGACATACTACATCAGCAGTTGTTGAATGAAGGGTAATGGATTATACCCATTTTGTGAAATAATATGTTGCACTAATTATGAAGGTATTTCTGATGAAAGAAGGAGGTGAAATTTTTCCAATAAGATCCATACCCCATACTAAGAATAGAAAAATAAGAGTTTCGTCGTGAAGCTTAGGAGCAAGAGCATGAGTGAAATTGCTATGTTCTTGACATTTCTGACAATTCTTAACGTATGCAAAGAAATATTTTCTGATATGTTTCCAATAGTATCCTATGCAGATTAGCTTTTAAACTAGTGATCTTCCTCACAAATTTCCTCCACGAGTGCGATGGGGATTTCAAATTGTTTCAGGAATCTAAGTAAAAGACGAGGACCTTTAATACAACACATTAGCAAGGATTATATATCTAGACATGAATTTTTGAAGGCGGTCTCAAGTATTCTTAGTTGTCAGCTCAACTAAGGTGTCTTCTTTTAAATAATTAAATATCAGTGTATACCATTCACTAGAGTTTTTGTGATGGTTGATAACACTTCTTTGACCATATTTTCTATTGATGGTTTCATAATTGTATGGACAATAAATGTGAAATATTTTGAAGGATGTTGAGGAGATATAAGGGAAGTTGCAATTACCATTGCATCTAGATGCAAATTATCTTTTCATGGGATGTTATCAATGGTATATGAATCAAAGGTATTTAACAAGGTCATCGTCAAAATCCTATATCTTGATAATTTTTCATGCTTTCCTTGATACGTTTCATTTATTTCTTTAATGACTAATTTTGAATCATTGAATATCTTAGTGTCTCGGGCTCCCATAGTTAAAGTGGCATGTAATCCAACAATTAACGCTTCATACTATGTTGTGTTTTTTGTGCATGGGATGTTTAAGTGATAGGACAAAGGAATAGGCTTTCTTGTAGGAAGGACTACTATAATCCCTGCACTAGAGCATGTTGGGTATGTGCAGGATCATCATGGAAAAAAACAAGCCCTTAAGTGGCAAAAAATTCAAAAAAATCAGAGGTAGGAAACTTGACATAAAAAATTGAATAAGTTATCTATATTATTTTAAAAATATATAAGAATAGAATCTATAGCAAATTTAATGTAGTTTCTAAACTACTAGTTTTATTTTTTTTTAAATCTATTTGGTAAAAATTTGAAATTTAAATGCAGTAGTACTTAAATTTCAGGGAAAAATAAGAAGTAGGTGTATGTTTGACCACCTAACCACAATAAAATGATATTTATTTTTTAATAATATTTTAGATATAAGTAGAGGACTCATGTATCAATGTGATGCATATTTTTTGTAATTTTTTCAAGTAAATAATTAATTTGGATTTTTTTATTACAACTTTTAAAAAATATAAAAACTCATATGTTTGACCACCTTAACTTGGTCAAAACTTTATGAAATTCAATTTATTTTTTTAATCCTATAGTATTCAAAGCATAGAATGTGATGCATGTTTCGGATTCAAAAAATGTGATACCGTTTGAAATCTATATATGTTTTTCAATTAGCCTATCAATAAGGATTTTAGGTGTAATTCAAATAGAAAATGAATAATAATTATTTATTAAATTGAAAGTAAAGCATAATTTACTAGTTAGCCCATCATACCCTACACATACCAATCATATCACCACTTTTTGGCCCATCATGATCCTGCACATACCCTATTCTACATTTAGAGTCGTCAAAGTATAACACACATTTACTAGTTTCAATTGTCAACACATTATTGTTAGGGAATGAATCACTATTAGGTAACGCTAAGGGAGAAGGAGCATCAACTACTTGGTTGGTCAAGGATTGTCCTCTAATTACCTATTATGGGACAAACTTAAGGTCAAACTCAGTTAACAACATAACTCACTTAGCTAAACATCCTAATAAATCTGTTTTAGGAAAAATATGTTTAAAAGGATTAAATTTCATCATCACATGTATTTCAAGATTCAGTAAATAATGTCTCAATTTACTAGTAGCAAATACAAGGGAAAAAAATCTATTTTCTATCATTGTGTATTGTATTTTATAATCAATCTAATTTTGGCTAATGTAATAAATAGGATGTTCTTTACCATTTTTTTCTTGTTGAGCCAACAATGTTGTGAGAGCTTGGGTTGATGCTATTGTATAAAGAATGAATGGTTTGTCTTGCATAGCAAGTTGTAAAATAGGTGGTGTAGAAAGATAATCTTTCAAACTCTCAAAATCCTATTTATAATCCTTATTCCAATTAAACTGAACCTCTTTCTTAAGAAGATGCATAAAAGGTAATGTTCAATCAGCTCGAGATGCTACAAACTGGTCACAAATAGACTAAATTCTTCCTTGTACAGTGTGTAATTGTGAAATATTTCTAGGAGGTGGAATGTTAACTATAGCATCAATTTTCTTTGTATCCACCTCAATGCCTTTGTGAGATATAATAAAACCTAAAAGTTTTCCACTATCTACACCAAAGACACTTTTTCAGATTCAATCTCATGTTATATTTTTGCACTCACTAAAAGATCTTTCAAAAGTTATTCACATTATCTGTCAATTTAAATATTTTGGGTGAATATCATCAAAATATTCTTCCAAAATAGTATGTATGTGATCATGAAATATCAATGTCATAGCTCATTGATATGTTGCACTTATGTTCTTCAGTAAATGTTGTTTTGTACTAATCTTCACGGTAGATAAAGATTTGATTATATCCAGAAAATTCATCCATGAATGATAACAAAGCATGTCTCACAGTTGATTCATGTCTCGCAGTTAATTCCACTATCATGTTGATATTAGGAAGGCGAAATTAATCTTTTAAAGATGTTTTATTTAAATCATGAAGTCCATATACATCTTAATATGATTATCATGTTTCGTGACTACCACAATGTTTGAGATCCAAAGAGAATAGTCTATAGGGTGTATAAAACTAGCTTTGAGGAGTTTCTCAATCTTGGCCTTGACCAATAAGGCTATCTTAGGATTCACCTTTCGTATCTTTTTTCTAACTAGTTTAGCATTTTCGGCAAGGACTATGTTGTGTGTTACTATCTTCACATCAATTCCCAGCATATCTGAATAAGTCCAAGCAAAAAATTTAGGAAAGTCATGAAGTAAATTTCCATGGTATTCTTGTTCATCTTCATCAAGGAACTTTCCTATCTTAATCACTTTCTCCTTGTTGCTAATATCCATCAGTATGTCGAGTTTATCCACCAAAGGAAGTACACTTTGTTTTAGAAATTCAATGTTGCATTCTTTGTTGTCTTTATCAATCTCTTTACTTTCCTTTTCTTTGTCTTCTTGCTTAGCACTAATCACAACACATGTAACCCATTTATATTTAGGAGGAATAAATGGTTTATCATAAACTCCTAGTATTTCTTTCAAGGCTTCATCATCTTCCAAGTATTCCAATGATTATTTGTCAGTTGTATCAATCAATTCAAGATGCTTCAAGGTGAGTTTTTTTAGGGTTACACATGATGGTGTTTATGTTTAAGGAAGGTCTTTTCATTACTTTCATTATCTTAGAAGGGAAATATACCAAACCATTTTTTGCTTCTTGTGTGTTCCATTTTTTGCTTCTTGTGTGTTAGGCTCTATAGGAACATAGATGCATTGTTCTTTCCTTCCACATCCTTTTCCACTATAGCCAAGTTGTTTCATAAGATCATAACCTTTTCCATAAAGTTTCTCCATTTATTTTGGGTTTGGTGGTTGTTGATAGTCTATCTAATTAAGGTTTGTTGTATATCTTGTTTCTTCTTCTAGACTAGATGAGGTAGATGCTTGTGAGTTTTCTTCTAAATTTTTCATTGACATTACCATTGGTTGCTTTTTTTTTTAGTTTCTTTTGTTGTAATCTTGTATTCTCCCATAAATGTTGGTGTGAAGTCTAAACAACCCCAATCATCTTCTAATAACTTTGTCACTTTTTCTATCTCACATGCTTCTCTTCTTTTATAGGTTTTATGCTCGAAGTTGGAATCAATGTGTTTATAGGATTTATCTTTCCTTTTTCAACTTGTAAGCAACTTTCAGGCTCAGGGTCTATTTCAACTTGGTACACTTTATTGTTATAGACATATTCCATGATATGATGAAGAGTTGAAGGCACTGCATGTATCTCATGACTCCAAGGTCTTCCTAAAAGAAGATTTTGTGAAAGATCATGAGGAATAACATGAATAGGAGTTTGTAAGATAACCTTTCTAACTGTAACAGGAAAAGTAATCACACCAAGAGTTTTCATTCCTACATTTTCAAATCCTCAAATCGATAAGGAATCAAGTTTAATTCTTGATTTATCAATGCCAAGTCTATCCAATAGGTTCACACTACACACATTAAGAGTTGAACCTTTATCAACAAGGGTTATTTTTATTCCTGTCCTATTGAATCTAGCTATTATCATGAAGGAATAATTTTTATTTCTCATCTCCAAGGGAGGTAGCTCATGTTGATGAAAAGTAATTTCTATGTTAACCACATTCATTCCTTGAATTAGAGTTCCTACATCACTTGCATTTGTATTAGAGGGAATCAAAACTTGTTGCAAGGATGTTTGAATCATAGTATGATAGTTAGGTGAATTTTGAATTAGGTACCATAGGGATATATTTTGTGCAGTATTCTTAAGTTGTTCAACAAGATGATACTCCTTCCCACTATGGGAAGGAAAACAAGGAGCACTAGGAAAGATAGGTTGAGGAAAAGGTAAGGATGTTGCAGTTTTTTGTTTTGGTTGTGGATTGTTTCTAGTGTTATATGTATGATCAATGAAATTATAACTTGATTAAATTGTGAAACATTATTCTTAGGTGGTTCAAGGGTGAAAACGGGTTTGTTTTGAGTTTGAGGTTTGTGTGAAGGTGGGTAAAGGATGAGTTGAGGTTGAATCACATTAACTTCTCTTTGTTTTATTTTGTTGTAACAAGCCTTAGTGGATGAACCTTGTGAGATGAAGTCCTCAAGGGCCTCATCTAACATGTCAAATTAATCACTACTAAATGGATTGAGAGTTAGGTTAACTTGGAAAAAGATATTTGACATACTCAAATAACTATGCTTTCTCCAAGTGGTTCATCAATTTCTAGGTGTTTTTGGTTTTGATTTCTAATGAAAGCCAAATGTAATCTAATCTTATCAAACTATGAACTAATGCTAAAAATGAAAATATAGTAATGTAATTTTATCCACAATTGAAATGAATCTAAATTAAGCTAGCTTTAATGAAATCCATGAAACAAAAACTTAGTAAATTGAAACAAAAATCTAACAACAAACTAAAACATAGAAACAGGTTTTTAATGTTGTAAAATGCAGTTTCAGATTTAAAACAAGACTAAATTACCTTGAGGGGAATATGATTCCCAATTAGGGTTTTTTCAAGTATTCAAATGCTAATAAAAAGTCACCATAGAATACCCAGAAATAAAGAAAATCCACTTGTACTAGGACTAAATCACCCAGAAGGGCGTATGAGTCCCAGATTAGGGTTTTTACACAAATTTCAAAAAATTATGATTGAATGTTAAGTTTTTTGGTTTGAATGATGTCTCAAAAATGTGCAATTATAGATTTTAGATGAAATTAAATGATTCAAACATACTGACATAGACATATTAGGACATATATGTATGCACATATATATATGTACATACATATTGACAGACATACATGTACATACGTATGCACATAGATATATATGTACATAATAATTGACATAGACATACATGTACATACATATGTACATAGACATATATGTACATACTTATGCAGGTACATATATATGTACATATGTATGCACATATATACATATATGCACTACACAATTATGAATAGATAATTGGAAAAATAATTATTGTGCAATGAAGAGCATAATAATGCAATTGCATGGCAGAATATCCTCAAAATGAAAACCAGTGAAACCATTTTCATATTTCAAAATAACAAACAAATATCAAAAGAAAATTACAAAGTTAAATTTTGTACAATGACGAACACAATAATAGGGGAGAGCATCCCATAGTGGAGCACCCTACCTTGGCAGGTCCACATGGACTAGAATTAAAAATAAAATTTTCTACCACATTATCTATGGGACAAGCTACAATTCAATTGGTCCAACTTGTTCATGACGTGCTCATTTCAAAGTAACACCATTTTCCATTAAATGAATTCTTTCATTATGTAAGTAATATATATATATATAGTCCTCAAAGTAACTTCATACTAATCCATCCAAACATAGCTCACATTCATCTCTACCCTTCACTCCTTTGACCTCCCTTTGCATGCCTCCATAGTAATACCCTCATAATCAACTATAATAATGTTATGAGTGTTAACCAATATAATATAATTAGTATTTAGTAAATTGAATGATATAATTTTTTGACATTATATTCATAACCCCTAAATCTAATGTGGTTTTTGGTTTACAAAAAAAGAGTGAATTGTTATAATTGATAAAAACTATACATGTATTTTTTCGATGTGAACCGAAACAAATAAACTTGAAATAAGACATGGTAACATGTTAACTTTTGTAGAGGTAGAGACTAAAATTAAATTTCAATTGAGCTATTGATATAGAAAAGGATAGATTACATAAAGTATTTATTTATGAAGTGCTCTCTAGGTGGTAATATTTAGTTGTTAGTATGTTGTGAGATTATTGTACTTTTTGTATAGACTTTAGCAAGCCAATAGCCTTGTGCATGTATTAAATGAAATATTGTATGAGATTTAGTTCCTTGGAATGTTATTTATTATAGTTAATTATCATTGGATCTAGGACAATATTATATATGTTGGAATTGTCAATGTGACAAGCTAGGTATTATAAACATAATAAATGATGCAAACAAAATTGAATCAAATTCTAATCCTTGTTGAATTTAGACATGTCCAGTAGACCTTTTGAGTGACTATATGAAGTGTTTTCTTATGCATTTTCAAATGTTACATTATCAACATAGACTATACTCTATGAAATATTGTATTGAGTTCCTTGGAATGTTATATCTTATATTTAATTATCTTTGAATCTAGGACAAGATTATATATGTTGGAATTGTTAATGTGGAAAGTTAGGTATTATAAACATAATAATTGTTGTAAACAAAATTGAATTAAATTATCAGCATAGAATGTAATTTTTGAAATGTAGATTATATGACAATCATAAAAACGTATTCACATAGTATGGGTCTAGTAATAGTCAATGGGCCTCGCAATAGAGCCCCTTAATATCCAACTCTAAGATAATTTTTATGCATAAAGTAAACAAAAGAAGTTGAATCATTGTACCAAAAAGAAATAGGTTCAACCAAATTATGCATGTAATGAAAGGGTTGGTCATATTGAGTTGAAAGCATTGGTAGGAATTAAAAATTGAACTAAAAAAATAACAGACCAATTGCAGCTAGATCAGGCTGGGTGTAAGAATCAAAATCTATGCAACACATTTGCATTAACTTTCATATAGACTACAAGTTGACTAAAATTTACATCGCAAGCATTAAATTGCAATGGATAACAAAATAACATTGTAAAACAATCACATTGATAAATAGTTTTAGTTCAAACCCAAAAATCATATTGCAACACATTGAAATTGGCATTCCCAACTATAAACATGAACTTGTTGTGCACAACCAAAAACCCAAAATATAGTGGAATTTTATAGTTGGTTCCTCCCAACCTTAGTCAAATGCACCAAGAAAAGAATCTGGAGATGTGTTCTCATCTCCTACTACTGCATTTTGATTTGTCATTAAATTATTTGTATTTCAATTTATAAATTGCATGCAACTTACATTTGAAAGGGGTTATTGGTGAAGAAGTCATTCAAAATGGGAAATTGAATTTATCTTACTTGAGATGGGCTGGGACTCAAACAAACATTACCTATAGTAAAGTGAGGGATGTTATTGTTCATAATTCCTGAAAGAAACCATGATTTTTTGGAAAATGGGGTTGTAGGACTACTTAATCATCTATCTCACAAAATTTCTCTATGGGAAGCCTTGATCTCTCTTTCCTTCTTGTCGTGTTCTTTTTTAACTTTTTCTTGCTCCTTCTACTCTCTTTCTTTTCTTTGCAACTGTTTCAACTTGTCTCTTCCCTTGCACTATATTTCCTTGTCAATTTTCCTTTGTTCCTTCATTTCCAAGGCCACAATTTGTGTTTCCTTTTTGTCCTCATTTTGTTACTTCTTTCTACTTTTTATTTCCTCTAGTTCTTGTTTCCTTTGATCTTGTTCCATTATGAGAGTCATGTAACTATTGTCTCACCCAAAGATACCCACCAATAGACTTTCTCATTCTAGAATTGATAGTGTGAACTAGAAGCTTCAATAATTTACCAATTCTTGAACCGGTTTGGGATTCAATTGTTTTAGTGATTTGGGAGTCAATGAACTCCTCTTGCTTGGCTAAACCTTGAATTTCCTAGCTGCCATCTACATAGTAATTTGTATAGTTTCATTTGTAGGTGTGACAATTGGAGATAGGAATGTAAAATTCCCCATTTCTTGTTGGAAATGTAAATCAAGAAATTTCTCAACATATCTATCCATGTCATGAAATTGTTGTTGTGCACCTTCCTACACTTGACTTTCCATTGCACTTTGCAATTTTTGTGACACATCATTTATTGAAACATCAATTCTTGAAAGACTAAGGATGTTCTACACTGCAAAAGCATCCTTTGTGTTATCGATCTGATATGTCTTTCTTAGATGCATGTCAAACATGAGGGCATTGGGATTGATGGGAAATATCCCCATCCTTTTAAAACTATCATGTCGAATGTGAGGGCATCGAGATTGAGGCTACCTAACTCTGCCAAATTTTCCCTTTGAATTTCAATATTTGGAAATCTAGTAAAAAATGCAACTCGTTCAAATTTAAAATATGACTTGAATAGTGAAAATCCAAAGGTTGTAGCTTGTGTTAAGGATGTGCAAGAAGTGTAAGGAGGTAAATTATTAACCTCCTTTCGTCATGGATATTTTCCACTGCAACACGACTTCCATTTTCATCAAAAATGAGGTGTTTATTAGTTTGTGACACCCTCTAGAACCAAGATACAAAAGTGTTTCAACTAGTCAACAAAAAGCTCTTTTGTCATCCACACATGTGCTTGGGTTGTCATACATGGGTAAGTGCAAGAAGATGAGTCCATGAAATGTGGAAGTTTTTGCCTTAGGCAAAAAAATTAATTCGGCTTGCAAAAAATCGGATCTTTCTTTTTAATAAACAGGATCCCATTTTTTAAAAGCGGGATCCTGCTTTTAAAAAATGGGATCCCTTTTAGCTTCGGGATCTCGAGCCTAAATTTTAAAAATGTGATCCCGTTTCTGGAAATTTCTATTTTGGAAAATTTTCAAACGGGATCCCGTTTGAAAATTTTCAAAAATGGAAAGTTTTCAAAATGAGATCCCATTTTAAAACTTTCTATATTTGAAATTTCCAATTTTGAAAAATTTCCATTTTGAAATTTTTCAAACGGGATCCCCTTTGAAACTTTCAAAAATGGAAATTTTCATTTTTGGACCGTTTTGCAAAACGGGATCCCATTTCATAGAACCATAAAAAATGGTTTTTTATGAAACAGGATCAAACGGGATCCCTTTTTTAATGAAATGGGATCAAACAACGGGATCCCGTTTTTATGAAACGGGATCCCGTTTTTTAAATTGAGTTTTTGGGCAGGTTTTTGGCTTTTTTTTGGTTCGGGAAATGGCTTCGGGACCCAAACCTAAGCTTTGGACCTAGTTTGACCTGCAATTTGAAGGTCATGTTAATGTAACAGGAAAATAATGACTTTGGACATGTGTTTGAAGACCTATTTTGTAGAATTTTTTTACGAAATTAAAACCCATTATAGATGAGTCAGTGTAGATTCCAAATATGTAATTTTTTTAATAATTTGAATATTTTTTCTATTTTTCAATTAATTTATAATGAAACTAGTCCATAAACTTGAATTATCAAGTTTTTCAGTATTTTAATAACTTTTGATCAATATAACATATTGATGAACAAATTGCACGAGAACAAACTTCAAACAATTATTTTTAGTTTAAAAAAAAAATAAAAAAATGATAAGTTTAGGTCATCTTATGCATGTCGTATGCAACGATTTTTTGAAATGACAAATATTCCTAATAAAAATTTAATAAAAAAAATATATTCAATAAAAAATTACAAAAAAATATCAAAAACAAGCTTCAGTGAGTCACAAATCTTTTCCCAAAAGGATTTTGAAAAATATGATAATTTAGGTCAAAATATGGATGTCGTACACATTCATGGTATGGTATAAAAAAGTGACTTTTAAACAGTGGTTTTTAGAAACGCCTATTGAAACTCAATTTTTACAATCTGGGTATTGAAACTAGACTCTGAGTACTACATTTTATGATTAGTGACTTTTTTGAAGATTCCATCTCTAAGTGCTTCAAATTTTAAGGTCAATGTGTCAAATTCTAAAAATTAGGGAAAACACTTCCACTTTTTGGCCAAAAAGTGGACTCAACTTCTTGCACACACCCACATGCTAGTGGTTCATAGTTAATAATATAATTTTATATCTCTATATTTCCCTTGAAAAATAGAAACCAGGTATGCTTTGACCAGTTACATTAACACAATAGAGAATTTTTATCCATTCTCAACTTTGAGGAATTATGTACAAGATTTTCTTGTTGCCTCATCATTCCATTTTTTCCTGCTTGAATCCCCATTTCATCATAGTTCCATATTATTTTTGGACCATATAGGTTATTTTCATATGATACTGACAATGTTTTATAAAATCTAGGTACTACTTTGGGTCTTAGGTTTACTACCTTGTCCTTGTCGAGAACTTCAGTTGTGCACAAAGTCAATTCTAGATGACACCCATTGAATCTAGTCGACCATGATTTTCCAGGTATCCCCTCCATGAAAGGGTTGGGTCTAGTTTGGAAAATATTAGAAACCTCTTGCTTGAGATTGATAATATCAAGCTCATGGTCAATATCTACCATTTTTGTACACCAGTTTACAATAAGACCCTCCTCCTCTTCTGTGAGGACTATTGGAGGACACTTCTTTGAAGTAGTTGTGATGTCGCCTAACCAATTTCTCAGTGTTGTAGCTTGAGATCCCTACTACTACTGTGGGTCTTAGGTTTACTACCATGTCCTTGTCAAGACCTCTAGCTATGCGTAAATTCAATTATGGATGACACCTCTTGAATCTAGTCCAACATGATTTTCTAGGTAGCCCCTCCGTGAAAGGGTTGGGTCTAGTCTAGAAAATTTGAGAAACCTCTTGCTTGAGATTGATAATCTCAAGAACATGGCCAACATCTACCATTTTATACACCAATTTATGATAAGACCCTCCTCTTTTGTGATGACTGTTGGAGGATTTTCTTTGAAGTAGTTATGAGGCCACCTAACCAATTTCTCAATGTAGTAGCTGGGATTTTCCATTTCTTGGTATCAATTATCATCGACATCCCATTGGTTTCCACATCCTCTAGGGCCTTGTCCATGTCCTTTGATGACCATTCGCTTTCTCCTTATGCTCTTTTTCACCTACTTGCAAGTGTAGTAATCTTCGAGACTGCCTCAATAAGTTGAGGAATGGTGTTTACTTCTACAACATAGGTTCATGCATAGGGAAATCGTTACTATTTTTTTTTTGTACATGAATTTTTATTCCAATCTTCTTTGTTGGATTGGACCTCATTTGATCTTTAGATTATGCCTGCAGATATAAAAAAAATTTTGAAGTAATGATAAAAATAATCAATGAACATCGTTGAAGTCACAGTGATGCATGAACAATTTTTTCTTTCTTTAATGTGCATTTTGATAGTTTGCAATGCAATTTTTGGTATCCATGAATAGTTTGTAATGCAATTGTCTTTAATATGCATGTTGACAGTTTGTTTTATTTAATAATTTAATTGAAATGACTTAGAGTAGATCAGGTGTAACAATCACATTCAATGAAATTGAAATCCACTAAAATGCATACATAGTAGGTATATTAAGAAATGAACTATAATATCTTAGAGAAGGTTAAGTGTAACAATCAGAATGTATGCAACATGAGTGCATTGACATAGTTATAGTGCATACAAGTGATTTAAATTCCTAGACATATACAATATAAATGATATCACATTGTGTATAACTATCACATTTTATACAACATATTATTAGAAGTGTATGGTTGGTACATTTATTTGCATATATATACTGCTAATTAGAAAAACTATATATATACATATACATATATATGTACTATATATATACATACATATATATATCTATCTATATGTACATATATATGTGTATATATTTGTACATATACAGTGCAAAAATAGTATACTGAGACACGAATGAACATTGGTTAAACATAGTAAAAATGAAAGACAATGGTACATGCCTTGTGAGATAGAAAGCCTCACTTGAAAGAAAAAGGGAGCATTCTTGAGTGCAGAGCTGAACAATGAATTGCTCAATGTTGAACATGTATGGGTGCCTAACCAAACAAAGACTCTAGAATAAACAAACTAATAGGAATTAAGAAAATATATGCATTTCTATTCTTCAAGACTCAAAATGAAATGGCATGGTCTTGTGCACTTGGAGTAGAAAGGGAGTAATGATAACATTGTAAGAAACACAAATGCATTGACATCCATAAACAATATAAGTTGAAACCCTAGATATTGAGTTAAAGGGTAGTGGGTGAAAAAAAATTATAGTGCATTCAACTAATCTATATTCCCAGGCATATAGTCTCTAAACAAAAAACACAAAAATTGAACTGAATTGAATTGACATTGATAAACAGTATAAGTTGAAACTCCAAATATTGAGTTACAGGGTAGTGGATGAGAAACATTTATAGTACATACAATTGATCTATATTCTCAAGCATATAGAATAAAAAATAAAAACCTTGAAATTGAACTAAAATGACTTGACATTCATAAATAATGTAAGTTAAGACCCTAGATATTGAGTTACAGGTTATTGTGACAAACATTGACATCACATAAAACATATTTGCATTCTGAGGTATAAAGAATATAAATGAAAAACCCAATGTAAACAACATTAGGGTGAAACCCCAGATATTTATAGATTTGTGGAAAATATATTCATGGCATACAACAAATTGGCATTTGTAGGTTTAAAGAATTAGTAGTTGTAGAATACATGTATCTTGGTAGAGTGCTACTACTACTACCTCTATTCATCTTCCTCTAGGAAAATGTAGAAATGAATATGAATGTGGGATGTGCTAAATGGAAATTGGAAAAGATTGAATAATGTATTTTTGAATTTGAAAATCTCTTTATAAGTTCAATGTTGGTTTGGTATGGACTCTTTAGTTTTTGTCCTTTTTTTTCAAATTTGAAAACTTGATCCCATGCCTTCAATTGAAAAGTTTGTATGTATTTATGGAATGCAATCCTTGTTTGCTTCTTAGGAAACTTTTGTGGCTTTAACACTATTATTTTTCGTTGTTGTAGGTGTAAAAATAGAAGGAACCAGTAGTCGTGCACAAGGATATGACCGATGGGACACATCTGAATGATTGATTTTCCTTTGAGTATTTTTTGCTAGGAAAGTGGGATGGGGGTTGGGTTGGATTGGATTTGGTGATGGGACATTCTTCTCTCCTAGTTGTTCTCATGGTATCAGATCTATGAAAATATCAAGTGATGTAATCCAAGTGGTGATATTTAAGGGGAGTGTGGGTTATCCTATTTTTTAATTTCGATTGAATGTTATAATGCTATGGGCCATTAGAAAGAAAAATGGCTTGTAATATGGCGGTGTCAGATGTTCTATGAATATTCTCTGACATGTAAGAATGTGAATAACTATTTGTGGGTGGGACAAATATGAGCCAACTATAATATATTTTTTATGGTACAATGATTCAACTACATTTGTTGAATTTATGGATAAAAATTGTTTTACCATCAAATATTAAGGTGCTCTAGTGTGGGGCCCACATGGGACTACTTTTTTCCCCACTATATGGCCCCATTCCAGTGTCATCCCATCTCCCCTAGACTACATATTAAGATGATATTAGTCAAAACCAACATATTTTATATAGAAAATAAGAGATGTATATAAAAATTAGATCAAAGACGAGAAAGTTCACATTAAAATTAATGAATATACTCCTAAAATAAAATAACATTTAGGTGATATAGGTAGGATTTATCTTTCTGTATAAAGGGTATGTGCAGGATCATGGTGCAAAAAACAGGCCCTTAAGTGGCAAAAAATTCAAAAAAATCAGTGTTAGGCAACTTGACGTAAATATTTGAATAAGTTATCTATATTATTTCAAAAATATGTAAGAATAGAATTTGTAGAAAATTGAATGTAGTTTCTAAAATACTAGGTTTATTTAAAAATAAATAAAATCTATTTAGTGAAAATTTGAAATTTCAATGTAGTAGTAACTTAAATTTGGGGAAAAAATAAGAAGTAGGTGTCAATCACACTAACCATAATAAAATTATAATATTTTTTGTAAGATTTTATATATAAGTAGAGGACTCATGTCGGATGTGATGCATATTTTTGTAATTTTTTCCAAGTAAATAATTAATTATGAATTTTTTATTACAACTTTTATAAAATATAAAAACTCATCTGTCTGACCACCTTAACTTGGTCAAAAATTCATGAAATTTAATTTTTATTTTTCTAATCCTATAGTATGTGAAGCATAGAATGTGACTCATGTTTTGGATTCAAAAAATATGATACCGTTTGAAAGTTATAGATGTTTTTCAATCAGCCTATTGATCAAAACTTTAATCATAATTCTAATAGAAAATGAATAATAGAATTCAAATTAAATCATAATTTATATTTTTGGAAAGCTGAGAATCTCCTCTAAAAACCCTTTTCGTTTCATTAATTTTGGGTGACAAAAAAGTCGTCAGCCACATACCCTCATAATATTGCCACTTTTTGGCGCACCATGATCCTGCACATACCCTAAAGAAGATTGTTAGTTGGTTTGGGGTTTTGTTTCTTTGTCAAATTGTACAATGGTAAATCTTATTAAATGAGGTTTCAAATTTAAATCCTAGTCAATTTACAAAAAACTTACTTTCTTAAATGAAATTAATTTGATAACAATAATTATTCATCAATTAGTTCAATTAAAATTTAATTATGTTTTTTTGTAGATTAAAGTTCATAAGGGTTTGTACACATTTACAAAACAATCATAGAGGCCAAGCAAGGGGGTGCAAAAAACATGAGGTTCCCGAAAAGTAATAATAGAGAAGTTACACATAGATCATGAAAAGATGGGAAAAACCAAAACATAGGATAGAAATAGTCAAGGACCAAACCAACTACTAGTTTCCCAAGAGCTTAAGGCCATTAATGGCCTACCATTCTTTAGCCAAAAATTGATGTTTCTCTTCAAAGGACAGAGACCCCTTTTCAGTAGGCTGGACCTCCTAAGTACTACATGAGGTAGAGATGCCCCCTTTTTTCCCCTTCTTGGTGTAACCAACATCCTACCTATTATCACCTTCCCTTTTTCCATGGTTGTTACATAGATCCTTCTAGAACACCTGGATGGTGACCAAAATGCTAATAGTTTTCTTGTTGTATTATATGATTTCCTATAATCACTTGAGGGTTTTGTCTTGATTGCTATGTATGGTAGACACCTCATCTTGGAGTTTCACCCTATCTTCCCTAATACCAACCAACACCTAGATCTCTTCAACATTATTCTCCCAATTGGCCCATTTATCAAAAGACTTGGCAAGGGATGACAGCAAGCCCCAACAGACTTTGTCATGAAATTCACAAAACCAAGCCACCTTCTGATTAACAACCTTTTCCTCCAACACTTGAATTAAATTATCCTTGGTTGTGATGAGCTAGGCCAGTGACCATTTGAGAATATCATTCCAAAAATTGACGACCTTTGTAAGATAATTCATCTTAAACTTTTGGTTGACACAATTGACAAAAAATTCATTATCCAATTGGGGTTCCTTAGAGGTATTATCCAAATTAACACAAATGGTGGGGGAACAAGGGGGACTGGGAGGGTTAATGGGCCGAAGGAATTTGGAAACATTGAAAATATCCTCATGAACGTGGGAACTGAAATGGGAGCCAATAGAGTTGGGGTTCTAGGAATCATCATTTGAATTGTTAGAATCATAGATAAAAATTTGGGTGGGGTAGAAGAACGAGACACTTCTTTTAGAGTTAGGGGTAGGGACCTCAATGATAGGGGTTTTACCTCTCACCCCAGTAATTAATAGCAAGGAGGATATAATCAAATTAGGGACAGCCAGGTAGGAACGGAGCTCTCTAGGGGTTTAACAAGGTCACTATCCAAGAGATAATTCTTCTTAATAGATTTTGGCGATGGGGAAAGGGCCACCTGTAAGTGACACAATCTAAACTACTAAGTTTATTTTATTTTATTTAAAGTCTATTTGGTGAAAATTTGAAATTTCAATGTAGTAGTACTTAAATTTTAGGGAAAAAATAAGCAGTAGGTGTCTGTCTGACCAACCTAACCACAATAAAATGATAATTATTTTTTATAATATTTTAGATATATGTAGAGGACTCATTTCCAGATGTGACGCATATTTTTTTGTAATTTTTTTCAAAGTAAATAATTAATTATGATTTTTTTCTTACAACTCTTAAAAAATATAAAAACTTGTATGTCTGACCACCTTAAAATGGTCAAAACTTCATGATATTATTTTTTTTCTTTTTTAATCCTATATTATGTGAAGAATAGAATGCGACACATGTTTTGGATTCAAAAAATATGATACCATTTGAAAGTTATAGATGTTTTTCAATCAGCCTATCAATCAGGACTTTAGTTGTAATTCTAATAGAAAATGAATAATAATTATTTCTTAAATTCAAAGTAAAGAATAATTTATATTGGTGCAAAGCTGAGAGTATCCTCTACAAACCCTTTTTGTTTTATCAATTTTGGCTTTAAAAAAAGTCATCAACCACATGGGCAAAGTCTAGAAAAACAAGGTAAGTTGTGAAACACATTTTTTGCATTGACTTCTTAGGATTAGCATGTCCAAGCAAAATTCCAAAGCATGCTTGAGGCTAATCCCTAGGCAATAAATTTTGTGTCAGAAATATTAGATATATATTTCAAATTGGATATCTATTTCAAATCGGATATCCATTTTGAATCAAATATCCAATTTGGTTTATATATGATTGTAAAAAATGTTATGCACATTATAATATATGATTTAGAAAATGCAATAAATATTTTATAATTTATTGTAATATATCTAGTTTAGAATATACAATATAGATTATAATTTAATATATAATATATTATATTACTATGTATAATATTTAAATATTATTTCTATATTTTAGTTAATGTATATATATATATTGCTAATATATAAAATATTATATAACTAATTAATATAACTAACATATAAAATATTTAAATA
>VDFB02058242.1:165625514-165640588 GCA_007258455.2 Sequoia sempervirens | reverse complement strand
CAAATTTATACTTATTGTTGTTACTCTAGATTTGAGCCAGAGTTGGAACCTGTATTGTTACTATGTATACTTTCAATTTAGTTGTAATATTCTACATGTCATTGATGTATCATTCCCACTCATGTTAGGAAACATTGTTGTACAATTGTAATATTTCTAAAGATGTAAACTCTTGTAATAAATGTGATGTATATATATGTTATTGGAATTAACATGTGTTCTCATATGGATGTCTATTATTTTATGTGAGTAACTGGTTCATGTTAGATCATTTGCAAGAATTGCAATTATGTTTACCCCAGAGGATGTAGTTAGATGATGTTCATGTATTGTTCATTTCTAGTGTTGTATGTTAACTTACATTGTATGTTAGTTTTACTTTTTTTTTAAATTGTGCTATAATTGTTAGATATAAGTTGTCCTTTGGGGTTTGCACGATGGGGCATTATAGGAATGGCCAAAACCCAAAACCTTAACACAAATAAGGGGCTTCGTGGGACTATGCAGTTACTATAGATGCTTTGTGAAGGGATTCTCCAAAATTTTCACCCCACTCACAGACTTAACCAAAAAGAGAGCCTTTCTATAGAGTGAAATGTCTCAACAATATTTTGAAAGACTAAACGAAGAAATGTGCTCATGCCTTGTTTTAGCCATCCTTGATTTCACGATACCTTTTGAACTGTAGTGTGATGCATCTGGAGAAGGAATTGGAGTGGTCCTTAAGCAAAATAAGCATCCCATTTCATTTGAAAGTTGCAAGCTCATCAAGACTAATAGACAAGTGCTATTTAATTTATGATAAAGAGATGCTAGCTATCATGCACACCAAGTAGCCAAGTTTCGTCAATATTTAGTTTGTGGGAAATTCAATGTTAAAACGGATCACAACAGCCTGAGGGACTTCATGAATAAAAAGGACTTAAATGATAGACAACATAAGTGAGTAAGCAAAATACAAGCTTACAATTTTGATATTGAGTACATGAAAGGGACAAATAATGTTGTGGTAGATGCTTTATCAAGGTGACCCCACTTGAACACCCTAACAAGTATAGCAGCAGATTGGAAGAATGATATCATTGCAGAATATGTCAAAGACCCCTAGGCTAATAATATCCTTGAAGGGAATTTACCCAATGAAGAGTACAAAGTAGTAGAAGAGCTTATCCTATATAAAAATAGGACATTCCTTGTGCCCAACTCAAAGATGGAGAAAATACTTAAGGAATACCACAACAATCCCTTAGCAGCCCACCATTGGTACTATAAAACTTACAAACAAGTGTGGGAGAGATAATCTTGGAAAGTCCTCAAGAAATATGTCCTAAAACATGTACAAGAATGCATGCCCTATCAAAGAAACAAAAATTGAGCAAAGCCATCAAGCAAGTCTTCTAGAACCTTTGCTAATTCCCAATCAGAATTTGGAAAGCATCTCAATAGACTTCGTAAGAGGATTTCCTAAAGTTCAAGGGAAGGATTACAATTATGTAGTAGTAGATCGATTCACCAAGTATGATAACTTCTTTGCAATATCCATTGAATATTAGGTTCCACAAATAGTGGAAGTATTTTTCAAAGAGATCTTTGAATTACATGGTCTACCAAGGAACATAATTAGTAACCAAGATAGTTGATTCCTTAGCCAATTTTGGTAAGAGCTCTTTGGTTAGCCAAGACTGATCTTACACCCAGTACAAGTTACCATCCTTAATAGATGGACAAACAAAAATCATTAACAAGTAGTTAGACGGATATTTGAGAAATTATGTCACATTCCAATAGAATGCATGGGTAAAATGGTTGCATCTTGGTGAATATTGCTATAACACTACTCATCACATGTCAGTCAAGATGAGCCCATTCAAAGCATTATATGGTTATGAACCAAGCTCCTTCGGAAGTTTTATTTCGTAGGAAAGCTGAGTACCAAGGGAAAAATATTTTGTACAATAGAGTGTGGACATTATGAACACCCTCAAAGACAATTTTCATCAAGCATAAAATCAAAAAAATATTTATGTTGATCAAAACCGCACATAGATGACATTTGAAGTTGGAAAATTAGTATTCTTGTGGCTACAACCATACAAGCAATCATCCATCAAAAGAAGTGGGGCATAAAAACAAAATCCTCAATTTTATGGGCTTGTATTCACAAAAAATATGAGAACAAATTTGAGGATTGTGAACAAAAATATGAGAACAAATGAGAAAAAATTCCAATTGATAAGCTACCCTTTAAAATTGAGGAAAATTAGTATTTTTGTGAATATGATTGTTCTCAGGAAATTCCAATTCATAAGCTATCCCTTATAAGAAGTGGAGAAAACTTGCTGCCCTAACACTTTCTTCAGCCTTGAGTAAACCCTTCCATATGATCGGCGAAGTAGCTTATGAATTGGAATTTCCTGAGAACAATCATATTCACAACATCTTCCACATATCAAGGCTGAAGAAAGTGTTAGGGCAGCAAGTTTTCCCTTTTTTAGAGTTACCCTCACTTGACATTGAGGGAAAGCTAATCCTGGAACGTGAAGCAATTCTTAATATGATAGAGAAGTGATTAAGGAATAAAACTATCCTTAAAATTTGATCAAATGGAAGGGTTTACTCAAGGATGACGCTACATGGGAGGGTGAAGAAATGTTCAACCATCCAAATCTAAAATTGCTTGAGGACAAGAAGATTTGGAGGGGAGGACTGTCATGCCCCTACAAAGATGAAACCTAGATACAAGAACCAAATCGCTGATTCGCTTCATAAGACATAAGGCATCAGTGAGGATATAATTTTGAAAGGACGTGTTTATGGAAGAAGGCAATCATTTGATGGAATAATGCTATTCATCCTAGCCATAAGACACCTCCCTTCAAATAAAGAAAATTAACTAAGGAGAGAATCGATGATTGTGTACATAATAATATTAATAAAATTAATTATTCCTATACTATAACTAAAGAAGCATTAACAAGGAGCCATGACCCTTGACGAATGTAGAACTTGAAAGGTTGTATCCCTTAGCCCCATCGAGATATAAAGGATGAACAAGGCAAGGTAGAAAGGATCATCGATCAAGGAGAAAAACACATACAAAAAAATAAATAAAAAGGAATCAACTCAGTTCATTACAACATATCGCTATTACCATAGATATCCTATATTCAGATGTATTTTTCTGCACAATCATTGTTTACATAAGTATGCATATTTCCTATATGATAATAAAAATATTTAATGGATGATTTCTTGTAATAGAATAGGTGATGTGCTTGATTATATAAAACCCAACTTATAGGATGGGTCGAGGGTGGAGTGATAGATAGGCTAAGGGAACTTACACAGAGAGCTAACAAAGCCTACTTACAAGCACCACCCAACTCCACAAGATGGTAAGCGTCTTGTGAGAATTGAGGATTTGATGGGGAAATAATATACAAGTCACCAAGGGGGAGGGTTGTGGCATACACCCTCTTATACTTGGCATATGGCTTCAGGTAGACCCATCATGTCCCTTCTCCCACAATTCTAATGTGTTTTCATTATTGATAGTTTATGCATGTGATGTTATTGTCTAACTCTCCTAAGAATATATATATTGATTGTTGATGATTAGCATTGGCATTGTTTGTCATTGATGTCAAAAGTGTTCTATTGATGATTGTGGTTGATGCAAAAGTTATTATTGTCAAAGGTACGATGGTTTTTTGTGTTGATATAGAGTTGCTTGGTATCACAAGATAAAGATCATTCAGTGAGTTGCATTCCCTTCTCATTCTTATCACAAAGTCTGATGTCAAGAACCACCATGGATATGCAAAGAACTTGTTGTTATCCTAAGTTCATGTCAAAGTTCATGATAATACATGGTGGGATGATGGTAGCTCTCACAAATTTTCTTGTCCCAGAGCTTTTTCACAAATTTGTTTCATAGTGTTTGATAATGTTGATGATAGTGTTGGTAGTTTTGTGTTGCTTCTAGGCAAACAAAGGAATTTTTCAAAGGTGTTGATACAAAGTTGTTGCTAAATTTCAAGGTGATGATGTTATATATGCATGAATATGTTAACAATAATTTGGTTTGAATTGACATTGTTCCTTATTGATATTTGATGTAACAACATGGAAAGATACTTGTGAATGGTGACCATCTTGAAAAGATACATGTGAATGGTGATTATTGAAGGTTTCATAAAAAGCCTAAGTCCTAGGGTTTATCTCTTGTGAAGATTTTTCAAAGGAAAGATTGCTTTTGTTATATTTTAAATTTGACCTGTTCTAAGATGTTAAGTGTCACTTAAGTGAACTCTTAAGGGCATTGCTTTCATCAAGTGACTAACCCTTACTCCTTAGTCGACCGACTTAACAAGTTAACAATATATGTTTGAATAATTCAAGGGAAGATCAACGATTATCATTCAAAGTTGGAAGTGGTAGAAAGATATGATCAAATTTTATATTTAAACTACTAGACAGTTATTTTTTAGAAGCCTAAGTTTTGACAAGAAGTTTGAAAATCAAGGGTTTTTCTTAATGGCACCAAAACTAAAGATCAAGGAACTATATTCAAAGTCTATTTTTATTCCATTGGGCTTGGAGAGAGGATTTTGGATATTATGAAATCATGTTTTTATTATGAATGTACAAAGTGAGGAATTTTTGAAGAGAAGAACATGATAGGGTTATTGAGAAGGTTCTAATCTGAAGTATGTGAGCTATGTCAACATGTTTTTGAAGACCCTAATATCATGACTATGTAAAGAGAATGTATGTTGTTGATTGAAAAAATGACAAGTAGATATAGCTGTAATAATTTTTGATATTGATGCAGCCTTTGAGCAGAGTATGATGATTGACAGAGGAGTCAATGAATTCTCAGAATTGTGATTTTTAGATTGTTGAGATACTTATCTATGTGTGCATTTAAAAAGGTTCAATAGTCAACATGTATGATTGAGTTTGTATTTATTAAGGAGATTCTCTTATGCAAGGAGCCCGATGAGTGTGGTTTGGAATGAGTTAATAGTAGGAGGTTGTTTTTGAAGAAAGATTAGTTTGTGTCTTTGTCTAATAGTGTTCTAGATGAACAAATGTTCATGAGACTAAAATCTGAGATTGATTGATTGGAATCATAGGAATGATTTTGTAAGTTTCAATGTGAGTTGTTTAAGGTTAAGTGTCATTCTTTGTGTCTTCTATCTATGCATACAAAGAAGATTGCATACATGGGGTAAGTAGAGGTCAAGGTTGCTTCATTCATATTTGCATCAAATCAAATCTATTTTGTGTTTGTTGAGATGAGTGGAGTCTTGTACAAAGAAGTTATCTTTGATGTATTCAAGGAAGAGTTATGTCTTGAATGTTTGTATGTGAATAAGGGTGATGGAGTTTTTTGGTGTGGAGATAGAGCAATGATTTGTATGGAAATAGAGTAACCCTCTGAGTTTTGTTTATTTCTTCTGAAGTGTGGTAATTTTTCTAGTGAGGCATATTAGGTTGTCAGTGAGGCAGATTAAGTAGCTAGTGAGGAAGATTGAGTAGCCGTTGAGGCATAGAGTGTAGCCAGTGAGGGTTGTATTGTGAGTGAGGCATGCATTTTGTAATCAACAAGGTTTTAGCTGATGAGGCTTAATGAAACATATTTTTAGAGTGGCTTTTCACCCTTTTAGGGTTTTCCACTCATAAAACCTTTGTTTTGTCTCCTCTTGGTGATTTATTTGGTGGAACACTATTTTAGTGATGATTTTATTTTGTATCTAAGTAGATTAAAGATAATGGTACATTTTTCATACTATAAATCTTGTGTGCATGTGATTGTTTTTATATTGGATATTTGATTGTTAAGGGATAACCGTCTAACTATCAAGCTATTGTTAGTTCTTTATTCATGAAGGAATTGTCCAGTATTATTATTCGAGTAACCAAAAAACTA
This sequence comes from Sequoia sempervirens, assembly GCA_007258455.2. Taxonomy (NCBI): domain Eukaryota; kingdom Viridiplantae; phylum Streptophyta; class Pinopsida; order Cupressales; family Cupressaceae; genus Sequoia; species Sequoia sempervirens. The sequence goes on along the minus strand of VDFB02058242.1, from coordinate 165,634,653 downwards.
TCTACACTATTATTATTCAAGAACCACATAACTATCTAGCATTAGAAAATTTTTTCTTGGCTAGCTAGCATGCTTCTATTCACGAACATATTATAAAAACAATTTACAAGCATAATGAAAAAAATTAAATGGATAGAGGATAGTTGCTTCATATGTATTGAATCTAAAAATTAGTGAGAATAATCCTAAAATGTACTTATTTTATGTTTGTCTTTCCAGTTTTAGCATATAACCATATTTTAGGTCATTTCAGAGCCAAAAGCAATGGTGATTTGAAAATAATAACACTTTGTTGTGAAACAAAAATGGGAAAACAAAAATTTAATCAATAGCCTTGAAGTCTATGCAATTTTTTTTGATCGGATGGCCCTCATGGGGACAATCCTTTCTTGCACTAATATTGGGGAGCTTATAACTCATGAAGCATAAATACAAGGAAGTAGAAAGATGATATATTTGTAGGATTCTGACATAAATTATAGACTACAAATGTTGTAGTGTTTTGCTTTAGATTAATTGATTTCTGTCAAAATACCCTAGCCTCTTTCAACATGTCTAATTTCATCATATCTAGCAACAATTACAATCCTTTTGATGACACTTTACCGAGGCATAATGTTCTACACGAGGAAAATATTTATTTAAGCATTGTTAGAAAGATAAGTAATTCGGATTTTTACATTGTAATGTTATTTAATTGTTTTCAATTACAACCCTTTTTATTTGTTATTTTTTTAGGATGGCAATTGCTTTTACTGGCAGAGTTTGATTTTTTTTCTATTTTAAGTAATACCACTTTTCAGGGTATTTTTAAGTGGGGCCATTCTTTAGGATTTTATTTTGGAATTATAGTACTTGTGCCAGAGACACAATATAATTTTTTGTCTCACTAGTAATTTTTTTTTATTTCAACTTTGTGCAATTTTTCCCTAAAATTGTAATTAAAATAGTTTATCATTTTTATTTCAATTTTGGTATGTTTTTCCACCAACCCCAAAAATAAAATCTCATCAGTGTTGATTTTTTATTTTAGGGAAAATTTTCCCCAAAATTATAATAATGTATAATTTTTGTTTCAATTTTGGTCTATTTTTCCATGGATCGCAAAAATGAAAGGGTTGTGAGCTCAACAATGAATGTTATGGTAGAGGATGGTTGGTACAATACACCCGAGTATCAAGTAAGGATATTTATGAATCCTTTCCTAGGCTATGAAACTTGTCAGTGTCTAGACAAATTCATCTGATTTTCCTTTCATCATTCATGTCATGGATCAATCATAGTTCATTTTCTTAATACAATACAAGGTTGTAATGAGGATTGCATTCTATGTATGCACTTGATTTTAGAACAAGTTAAAGCACCTTAATGTCGGAATAAATTATATTTCTAGTAACTATTGGACATTAATATCTAAAATTTAGTCAAATAACAAATTTAAATTTAAATTTAGATATGAATGTCTTGCTTTTTTTTTTGTTTTCTTTCATGGCCTAGATTTAAAAATGACATGTATTTATTATTCTCATTCTCAGGATGAAAACTATTTTCTACAAGTAATACTTGTTAAGCTTAATATAAAAATTGTCATCCTAAGTTGGCTATGAGACGTGTAAGTGAAAGTTTAATATATCCAAATGTCTCTCTCTACAAATAGAGAAAATTGGGACAATTTAATTATGGCAACATATTTCTGGACTTGATGTTAATACTATAAAATCTTTATTAACCAAAAATAAACTATTGAACTATTAGCCATGCAATTACAAAAATATCAAGTGATAGTTAAAATAATAAAATAACAGTCTCTCCACCACACAAATATATAAGGAAAAATATTGGGTGATAGTTCAAATAGTAAAATAAGGGAGAGGGTCTGATGGTGGTGAGGGCTATGTTGTGCAAGGGGTCTACAATAACAGAGGACACACTGGCCAAAAATTTCAATACCACATTGTAGAGCATCTAGTTGGCAACTCAAGAAAATCCATCTCCATCAAATTCTCGTACATTATGCAACTCATATCGAACAATTTCTTAAAAATCCCTTTTATGAGGAAAAAGGTGGCATCGACCAAATGTGGACGTGTGGTACTTGCTTACATGTTCATCTTCACACCACTCCTTGCAAATTTAATGTGCATTTCCTTCCCCTCTCCTCTCCATCGTCAACCATTTCGCACCCACATTAGCATGCTTTTCATGTAGTATGGTTTCTTTTGGGTTCTCTACAACACCATTCACTCTTCATGTCCGCACATGACACTAGAGATAACTTTAAGAAACCCCCCCCCTCAATGAAGGTGTAAAATCCTAGTGAATCTTATATACTTCCCGATAAAAATATTGATTTTAGTGGTGAGTTTTTCATTTTTTGGGAAAAAAATAAATCTCAATTGGAAAATCTTTTCTAATTGGTAGAAGTCTATGGAAAATCCTGACGAATTGCAATTTTTTTTAAAATGAAAAAATATTTTCATTGACGATTAAAATCTATTTTCAAACCTAGAAAATATTTCCATTGGCAAATTAAACTTGTTTTCAAAATAGAAAAAATAATTTTGTCAGCAATTAAAACTTTTCTTCAAACCAAAACAATATATTCATTGGCGAATTAAACCTATTTTCAAATGCATAAGGAAAAACATTGGAAAATTAGCATAATCTCAAACTAATAAAAAAATAAATGGCGAAATGTCAATGCAAATCAATATAACCACGACCATTGGATGAATTTTTTATGGATGACTATAGTTGCATTCCAAAAGTAAATCTTTAAAGCACTAGATTTTTGAATTGAAACCTCTAGAATAACACTAGAACCGTTAGATGCAAACACATGGTGAGATCAACACTCATCACTCATTACGGTAATGAACCCAATGGGTTGAAGGATTTTGGCGATGAGCGATAGAAGAACTTAAGTGGTAAAAATATGCGCATGTATAAAGTTTGTTTTAAAAGAGGGACTTCCTAGGAAGAATGTAGGACCAAGGCTTTAAAACTTAATATTTCATATGTGCGAAAGATATTCCATATTTGTAGCTAGATGTCAATGCAAATCAATATAACCACAACAGTTTGATGAATTTTCAATGGACGATTGTAGTTGCATTTCAGAAGTAAATCTCTGAAGCACTAGATTTGTGAATTAAAACCTCTGGAATTACACTAGAACCGTTAGATGTGGACATGTGGTGAGATCAAGGCTCATCGCTCATTAATGCCATAACTTAGTTTTTGAAGAAAGTGTGGTTGCGGTACTATGGGCGGTGCTACAGATTAGTGCCATATGAACATCCAAAGCAATTGATTGGATAACTTTATATTGAAAACTGCACGATGTACTGTAGAATCATAGATGATGTCAATAATCCAGTGATCTATTGAAACAAGATTTGTAATTATTTCATATTGTTTGAGTGGCACTGGCGATTTTGACAATTGACAGCTTGTCATCTTGAGGTACAATTTGCATGTAGGGGTGATCCCACAATACTAGTTTAGGATTTTTGGCCAAACTAGACACTAAACCAATTTTTTCTAACTAAATCTTCACTTTTGGGCACCTATAGTGAGTAAACCATGAATTTGAAGATGATGCAAACTAGTGATTTGTGACATTTTTTCTATAGATTCTAAATATGTTTTTTTCAAAAATATTGGAATCGGATTGCAATTCTTTTGCCATCTCCTTTGAAAACTAGTTTTTTTTAGTAAACACCATTTTTAAGGAGTGATGTTCACTGTATACAACATAAATTTTTTTCATGAAGGATTAAATTCTATTTTTTTCGAATTTAGATTTGTAACTACAATATCTAGCACTTTCATTTGGTTTCATAGTGTTTTATTGAATATTTGTTTCTTAATCAAGTTTTGAAGTCAAACCAATTCCAATTCAAACATAGGTAGACTGTATACAACATAACTTCTTTTATATGTATCAAAATTCTTTTTTTTTGGTTGGATCAAGGACTTAAATATCTAGTGTACTGATATTTTTTAAAAAAATTATTTGATAATCTACTATTTTTTCATATGTGTAGAACATAGAGTTGATTTTTGGTGAAAAACCTACATTCACAAGAAATAAAAAATTAAATTAAATTTATTTAAAATTATACTTTTTGGAAAGTTTATAATAAGGACTACATACTTACAAACAATATATTTTAAATCAATTCATTTGATCCCCCAAAAGGTAAATCAAAAGTTTTTTTTTTATCATCATTTTGATAGGTGTAAAGGAGACTCCATTATAAGTATGGTTTAAAACTATCAGGGTTCTATCCAAGGGGGTTTGATCAAACCCTCTTCAATTGGAATCCTTTAAATGGAACTTTACAAGGCTTAATCATTATATTTTTTTTAAATATGTGATTTCAACAAAAATCAGGATCTCCCAGAAATTGTAAACTAGTATTGTGGGATCACACGTAGCTAGCCTATCAAAGTCAAGATGTCAATCAAATTAAATATTTAAATTTTAAATGTAAGGCTTAAGTTACACAAATCGATTAAGTTGATTTTTTGGTTTTTGTGAATCATGATTATGACTATACCCAACCTCACGCGTGACATGTGTGAGGTGTACATAGGGACTAGGCTGGTAGTGGCACTATTGGTGGAACTATTGGCCCATAAATAAGGATAGTGAGAACAAATGAAATCATTTGTTGAAGGCTAAAGGCTATACTATTGAGTGCAATGTTTGAATTGTCATAAGGGTTTTCATTTTGTAGGGTTAATAAGGATTCAAGAAGAAGATGATGTGGTATTATTGGGGATACTCTAAATTCTACTACCTCCAGTTATGTAGTTACAGAGTAAAAGACCAATTTCCTTCAAGTTCAGAATGGGTGGAATTGGAAAGAAGTTGATTTGATTCACCTGACTTCTTAGACAGGTTTTGATCCAGGATGAGGAGCTCTAATGGAGATAAGTGCTCTCCTAGTGCATGGAAGTTGCAAGTAGAAGATGGGAGAAATTTTACAACCCCTCATCTTCTATATGACTCTAGTTCTCAAAGGGGATAAGTACATTTTGTATCTTCACAGCTCCCCTTTCCCTAGTTTGATTGTTCCCTCGTTCCCCATGCATTTATTTTCAATGCCCATGGCTGACTCAGAAAGTCCCATGCATTTATTTTCAGAGCACATGGTTGACCCAGGAAGTCCCATGCATTTATTTTCATACACACATTTGTATTAAATTTACATTGTCACTAGCAGTTTAGCAGAAGCTTCGCGCTTACATTTGTATTTGTACTATGTAATAATGTGACATTGTAATTTAGTTACATAATAAAATAAATGGTTGTACTATTAATGTGACAATGTAATTCATTTTATTAAGTCCTTTGCAATGTTAAGTTGTCAGCCCCTTGGCCTTGATGTCAATCCTAGCACATTAAAGTTTAAAGCAACTTTAAAAAACATGTTTATTATTTATATCATAAATCACTCAACCATTCGATGAAAATTTGATGTATGGTTGTAGTTGCATTTCAGAATGAAATGCATAGAGCACTAGGCTTGTGAACTTAAACCTCTAGAATCACCCTATAACTGTTAGATTTACAAAGATCAATGGTTTAGAACTTTTTTTCAATGCAGGACTAAATCATAAATGGCTTGTTTTAAATTTTGTCATCCATGTACTAATTGTGTAGTCTAGAAGCAACACGTTTCAGTTTTAGTTTCATTCACTTTAATGCTAAAAAAAAGCACTTTCTACTGCTAAATGATTTAATTTTTTAGTAAGAGGGTCAGCACACAGAGATATTTCAGTCTTCAGTTTGCTCATTGTAGTGCACTACCCTATTCTGGGTTCCACAATTCCACTTCCAACAAAGTCATTCTAGTAACCTAGCTTCCACGACTGTCAACATTAATCTTTTCAAGAATCAAAATTCGGGTAAGTGAAAGAATTCATATGGCTACATTTCATCATTCGATGTTTCTTAAAATCTTATTTTGTCAAACTTTGAAGTTTAGGTTTAGGGTTAAGAGACTTAAATTTTAAGAAAAAATGAGGACTAATAGGGAATTTAGAATTTTACATTGTATCAACATGTCTAGACCACCAGTACCACTATAGAAATATTGGATACAAAATACATTATGCAAAATTGCTTAAAACCTCAGGTTTCACTGATGAATACCATGATATTTATGATCTTGAAACCTATGGTAGGTGTACTTGTAATGCCCCGCCACACAACCCTAGAGGAAGTTACAATTAACTACACAAATGTACTAATTTTTTTTTTGTTTAAGTAAAAATAACATAAAAGTTCACTACTAATTTCCAACAACCTCTAAGTTTATCCTTAATTAATGAGTTTGGTAGTGATGTTGGAGTTGTACTTGTGTTAATTAATCAAGTGAAAAACTACCTAACTTCTAAGTACATTGATTTAGTTATCACTTGATTAAACCACTTCTGAAGGTTTCCCAGTTTACCTCTTTGGGCTCTGGCCCCTAACGGAAGCCACTCTTCTACTTGACAACATACCAAACAAAACTAATTACCAAGGGAATCCCAAGTGCATACCAACACGATAAAATCACTCCAACTCTAGGAGGAACACATAAGGAAAACTCACTCCAACCACTAGAGACAACAAAAGTCAAAACCCTCTCCAAACACTGGAGGCAACAAAGGTCAAAACCCTATCCAAACACTGAAGGCAACAAAACACATAAATCACTCTTAATTCAAAGGAGGCACAAAACATCCCCATTCGTGAAAACTGGGTGAGAAAAAGTGATACAACTCTATGCATTTCCCAAGGCAATTCGCAAATCGAACCACCACACGAAACATCCCAACCTAGAAAACTCCTCTAGAAGACTTACTAGACAAATAACCCCATTTTCCCAACATTGAGAATGAACGAAAACATCATTTAAAAAGAATTTACGACAACTCAATAAACTAATGTTAGGGTTTCCTAAACCCAAGCCAAGCACTGGTATAGTACATGAAATCAATTTAAATAATTAGCATTATTCGTTCATACTCAAAATAAATAAAATTGCATTGGCAATATTAAGGAATTTAAAATCTAATCATTTAATTCCTTTTTCCTCAATTATACATAATATTCAAAATAAATTTTTAAATAAAGACATTTGATTGTAAAATCAACTTTTAAAATAAATCATTTGATAATTTAAAAATCAACTTTTAAATAAAAATTTTGATTACCTAAAATCCACTTTTGCCTTTATTAACATGAGAATAATCATCTAGAGATAATCTATATTTAAATATAATCATATATTAAATATACATATAAACTTATATATATATATATATATATATATATATATATATATATATATATAATTATTGTTAAAACATATTAATATTTTTAAAACAACCCATTTAAAATTCCATATTACAAATTATTTAAAAAAAAACCTAATATATACATTATGTATATACATATTATATATATCCAAATAATTATAAAAACAAATCTTATTTAAATAATATTATAATATATATACATATAATATATATTTTTTATATATATAATATTAAATTATCATATATAATATATATATTATATTATACATATAATATAAATAAAATAAAATTTAAAAAGAAATTAAAAAATTAAAAAAAAAAGGAACCAAATGTTGTTGCGCAGCCCTTGTGGGGACTGCCACAGCCAGCGCCTCCCTCATTTCCAAGCAAACTGTGCATGTGAACAACAGAATTTTGCAATAACAAAATAAATTTGGCAACACCATGACTAGTTCAAATTTTAGTTTAATAAACAAATTTCTTTTGGTTTTCTTCCTATTTTTCATTGTGTGAATCGTCTTTTGATTTTCTTTCCTAAATCCAATAGAAGTTTGTAAGTTTTGAAACCATTTCACATGGATTTCATTGAATCTAAATAGTATTTTAAAGATTTTCAAACATCATAATCAAAGATTTGAAAATTATTTCAAAATGAAACAAAAATCAAAGAACATGTGTTTTCTCCCAAAGCTTGAAAATTTTGACAATGGTGATTTTAATCCCTATTTTGATTTCAGCTCCACCAAGAAATCCCCTTGCTTCTTCAAAATTTCAAGAACAAAATCCAAATCCTTGCTCCTCCTCTTTTTTTCCCACAATTTCAAAATTAAAATTAAAATGAAATTCCATTTTCCTTACAAAGAGTTTTCCCCAAATTTTTGGTCAAACCCCTAAAATATCCCACCCACTAAATTTATTGAACATTTGGAGGATATTTCTATTTTTTTTTATTTTTTAACAATTTTACTTTCTAAATGATATTTCATACCATTTTCAAATTTTCATTTAAAACAAAAGAATTTCAAAGTTTGCAAAGAATTTATTTTATCCAAAATTTCAAAAAGTGAAATTTAAAACACATTTTTCTTTTTATTTTAATTTAACTTTAAATATCCAACATGATTTCTATTTTCATTTTAAATTTGAATCTTAATATACAATAATGCCAAAACAACTACTTCATTTAATTTATCACCATTAACCTAGTTAATCAATAAACTAAAAATAATTTTATTAATTAAATCAAATTAATCAATGAAATAAATAACATTTCAACATTGTAACTAGATATGTTAAATCATCACTTTAACTATACCCGCCATTTAATAACCTTTAAAATATGAAATGAAATAATTAACCAAGGAGGAATGAACCAAATCAAAACCGCTAAACCTGACGACAAACTATGACTAGGGTGACGACTTGGCACAAAAAACCTAGCTACTATCTCCCAATCGATTATCGTGGGTCAATGGACACACTCAAACCTGTGAAATTAGGTGGAGTCGATGTCCTGTACCTGTCAAACTGTGAGCAAAGAGCATATCGAACATGCAAATATATATATATATTAAAACACACCGTGAAGCAGAAATCTTGGAATCGTAGGGCGCTCGCAAGCGAGTGATACAATCCCGTCCCCTTCACCAATACAGACTTTAAAACTGACGAGTCTAACAACAACAATATAATTAAAGCATAAGGCATTTTTAATTAAATAATTGCTACACTAATTCAAAACATGCCATAATGATAACATCTAAATAAAATACCATCACATCAAATTATAATGTTTACATCACTTAGCAGGATGGCCGGT
>VDFB02058242.1:165561026-165625494 GCA_007258455.2 Sequoia sempervirens | reverse complement strand
TTGCAAAGAATTTATTTTATCCAAAATTTCAAAAAGTTAAATTTAAAACACATTTTTATTTTTATTTTAATTTAACTTTAAATCTCCAACATTTTTTCCATTTTCATTTTAAATTTGAATCTTAATATACAATAATTCCAAAACAACTACTTCATTTAATTTATCACCATTAACCTAGTTAATCAATAAACTAAAAATAATTTTATTAATTTAATCAAATTAATCAATGAAATAAATAACATTTCAACATTGTAACTAGATATGTTAAATCATCATTTTAACTATACCCTCCATTTAATAACCTTTAAAATATGAAATGAAATAATTGACAAAGGAGGAAGGAACCAAATCAAAACCACTAAACCCGACGACAACCCAACAACACCCTTATGACTAGGGTGATATCTTGGCACAGAAAACCTAGCTACTATCTCCCAATCGATTACCATTGGTCAATGGACACGCTCAAACCTGTGAAATCAGGTGGAGTCAATGCTCTATACCTATCAACCTATGAACAAAGAGTATATCGAACATGCATATATATGATATAATAAAAAACACTGTGAAAAGGAAATCTCGGAATCATAGGGCACTCGCAAACGTGTGATACAATCCCATCCCCTTCACCAATACAAACTTTTTAACTGATGAGTCTAACATCAACAATATAATAAAAGCATAAGGCATTTTTAATTAAATAACTACTACGCTAATTCAAAACATGCCATAATGATAACATCAAAGTAAAAATCCATCACATCAAAATATCACATACGCATTGCTTAACAGTTAGTGATCAAATTGCACACGCATGATAAAGCATCTCAATAACCAAAAGCACATCAAAGCAAACAAGGACACACTGTCCAGCTAGAACACAAAATAGAGGAGTATTACAGTACCTCAAAACTTAGATTTTCATATCAGAATGCTTTGCTACAAGGAAAATGCAAGTTAATAGTATCAGTGCACCATGGGTAATTGGATTAGGGTGCATGATGTTAAATGAGGTTTTCCCTTGCCCAAAATTTGTCATGGTCTATGCCCAAAATTATGATGATAACAAAAGAGCAATTGTTAATGAAGATAGAAAAGAAGAATTGTTATTCATTAATGCAGAAGAACTTGGAAAAGTGTTGGTGTTTGCAACCAAAAAATTTGGAAATGTCCACATTGACCTAGAAAAGCTTGCTAGTGATTATGAAGCAATGGATGAAATGGAGAAAAAAATTTCTCAAATAAAATAGTCGGATAGAAATAAATTGAAAGGTGATCATAAGCCTCCTTATGATTTGGATATTTTAAACCATGAGTTTGGGATACTATTTCCATGCTAGCATTCTTCCTCAAACTAGAAGTAATTTGGAAGTGGGTGCAAGCCTCCTTGAAATGGTGTATAATATCCATTATGAGGTTCCACATGTCAAATATAATTTTATTGAGCACATTGTAGAATCCATGCATAAACAATTTTTAATGATTAAATGAGGTTCCACCAAGACATTTAGGTTCACAGCCTACTTGTGCTATCTTTTTTTATTCAAATTTAGAGGAATGTTTCAGACCAACAAGCTTCAAATTCAGCCCTATAGTAATGTTGAGGAAAAGAATGGATCCAGTATATGAATGGACCACTGAGATAAAGATGAATGATTCTTGAAGGAACTATAGTCATTTTGTAGGCTAATTTTTGGCTCCATTGCATCAAGCAATTACAAATACTCCAATGCCTATATTTCCTATGGGGTGATCCCAAAATACTGGTTTACAATTTTTGGCCAAACTGGACACCAAAATTGTTTTTTCTAACTAAATCTTCACTTTCAGGCACTGATAGCAGCTAAAATATGAAGAATTTAAAGATGATGCAAACTAGTGATTTGTCACATTTTGTCTATAGATTCTAAATATATATTTTTTTAAAATTTTGGAATTAGATTGCACTTTTTTTCCATCTCCTTCAAAAACTAGTTTTTTTTATTAAACAACATTTTTTAGAAGTGATGCTCACTATATAACGCATAAATTTTTTTCTATGAAGGATAAAATTCTAATTCTTTCGAATTTAGGTTTTTAACTATGGTATTTAGTGCTTCCAATTGGTTATATAGTGTTTTATTGAATTTTTTTCCTTAATCAAGTTTCGAAGTCAAACCAATTACCATTCAGATGTAGGCGGACCGTATAATGCATAAAAATTTTTGTATGTATTGAAATTCAATTTTTTTTTGTTGGATCAAGGATTTCAATATCTGGTGCACTCATATTTTTCAAAAAAAAATTATAATCTATTATTTGTCCACATGTACGAGCTTGATTTTCGGTGAAAAACCTATGTTTAATAAAACTCAAAAAAATACATAATAAAACTAAAACATATTAAAATTATATATGTTGGATAGCTCGTTCTAAGGACTACCATCATCCAATTGTGTATGTGAAGTATCCTCCATTTTCATCCTCAACTCAAGCTTTGAAGCGCAAAATTCTGGACTTTTATGGTTCCAAAGGTGAGAAGGTGGGAAAGGGGGGGTTTGGGTGAACCAAGGGGGGTTCGAACCCCCTTTCAAAAATTGTTTTCTTTGTGTTTTGGTGGGAATGGTGGGACCTTGCATTTAATTGATTTTTGATTTTCTTGAACTAGGGTTCATTTAAAACCTTTTTTGGTTTGCTCGAACCAAAGGGTTCATTGGAACCCCAAAAACCAATTTTTTTTGCATGGGGTCACTTTTGCAACTTTTCCTTCCTTACTTGAATTGTAAACCACTTTTGTGGATTTACCCTATGTCATGTAGAAACTGCATTCAACTAGGAAAAGAAATACAATTGGTTGATCGGTACTTAATGGAAGAATATACTGTGATAAGATTTTATGGATTGGGAGTACAGCCATACAAACTTCTGATACATGTGATAGAAAAGGGTTTTTGTTGGTTAGCAAAAGAAGACCTTATGTCCTTCTTTATCTTTTTCATGTGGAGAGTTCACATTCAAGAGAAAAGCATTTAATGTGGCACATAATCTTTTGAATTTTTTTGATTTTGATGTTATTTGTCACTAGCAGTATGATCCATGCGACACCATTAAATCAATGATTGTGCTCAATAAGAATATTGCAAGTAGAATTTGACATCAAAGTAAACCTTTGCTTGAAAACTTGAGAAACAAAGATTATTGGGATGAGGTCAAAATAACAATGGAGAAAAGTGTTGTTGAGAATGGTATTTTTTTTTTAACAATTGTTAGTAGAAATTATGGCATTGCATCGAAAGACAATTAGGAGGTACAAAAATTTTATGAAAAAAGTCATAAACCATCTAGTAGAGTAAAAATACCAGATTCTTTAGAGAAGGAAGTTATAGATAAAAATTGGTCACAATAAAAAATCATGAGTTTAGAAAATTGTGGAATATATAGCATCTCGATGAACTTGGAGACAAAGAAACTGATGATGAATCTAATGATAATAGGGAAGAGGTAGAACAAAGCCATGTCAAAGCTAGTTTAAGTGAGGCCACAAAAGAAGCATATACTTCAGGAGAAGTCATAGTTGAAAAAATGAGTTATGAAGGTTGTCCTTTAGGGTCCCAAGGACAAAGCCATGTCAAAACTAGTTTAAGTGAGGCCACAAAAGAAGCATATACTTCAAGAGTAGCCATAGCTAAAAAAATGGGTTATGAAGGTGGTGGTTTAGGGTCCCAAGGACAAGGAATTCCTACAGTAATAGAGGGTATGTGCAGGATCATCATGGAAAAAATAGGCCCTTAAGTGGCAAAAACATTAGAAAAATAAAAGTTAGGAAACTTGACGTAAAAATTTGAATAAGTTATCTATGGGTATGTGTAGGATCATGATGGGCCAAAAAGTGGCGATATGATGGGTATTTGTAGGGTATGTGGTTAACGACTTTTTTTTAACCCAAAATTGATGAAATGAAAAAGGTTTTTAAAGGAGATTATCAGCTTTCTACCAATATAAATTACACTTTACTTTGAATTTAATAAATAATTATTATTCATTTTTCTATTTGAATTATGACTAAAGTCCTGATTGATGGGCTGATTGAAAAACATCAATAAATTTCAAACTGTATCACATTTTTTGAATCCAAAACATGTATCACATTCTATGCTTCGCATACTATAGGATTTAAAAAAGAAAAATTGAATTTCATTAATTTTTGACCAAGTTAAGGTGGTCGAACATACGAGTTTTTATATTTTTTAAAAGTTGGAATTAAAAATTCATAATTAATTATTTACTTAGAAAATAATTACAAAAAATATGCATCACATCGGGACATGAGTCCTCTCTACTTATGTCTAAAATATTATAAAATAATATTATCATTTTATTGTTGTTAGGGTGGTTAGGCAAACACCTACTCTTTTTTTCCCTAAAATTTAAGTACTACTCCATTGAAATTTCAAATTTTCACCAAATAGATTTTTTTTTTTTTTTTTAAATCTAGTAGTTTGGAAACTACATTCAATTTGCCACAGATTCTATTCTTACATATTTTTTAAATAATATAGATAACTTATTCAATCTTTTATGTCAAGTTTCCTAACTCTGATTTTTCTGAATTTTTTACCACTTAAGGGCCAATTTTTTACCACTTAAGGGCCTATTTTTTCCATGATGATCCTACACATACCCCTATATTATTTCAAAAAAATGTAAGAATAGAATCTATAGAAAATTGAATTTACTTTCTAAACTACCAGGTTTGTTTAAAAAACAAAAAAATCTATTTGGTGAAAATTTGAAATTTCAATCTGCGATGCTTAAATTTGGGGAAAAAAGTAGGTCAATGCGACCACACTAACCACAATAAAATGATAATATTTTTTTATAAGATTTTATATATAAGTAGAGGACTCATGCCCCAATGTGATGCATATTTTTTTGTATTTTTTTCCAAGTAAATAATTAATTATGAATTTCTTATTACAACTTTTAAAAAAATATAAGAACTCGTATGTCTGACCACCCTAACTTGGTCAAAACTTCATGAAATTTAATGTTTCTTTTTTTAATCCTATAGTACGCAAAGCATAGAATGTAACACATGTTTTGGATTCAAAAAATGTGATATCGATTTAAAGCTATAGATGTTTTTCAATTAGCCTATCAATCAGGACTTTATTCATAATTTGAATAGAAAATGAATAATAATTACTTATTAAATTCAAAGTAAAGCATAATTTATATCAGTGGAAAGATGAGAATCTCCTTTAAAAACACTTTTTGTTTCATCAATTTTCGGTTAAAAAATAGTCATCATCCACATACCCATCATATTGCCACTTTTTGTCCCATCATGATCTTGCACATACCCTAGATGTACAACATAGAAAACCAGTTGATAAATATGGCCTTGGAGCTGATAAAGTAGACCAAGGGCATACAAGTAGAGCTAAAAAAATTCAATTTGTTAGAGCTTCAAATCCTCATCCTCATGGTCAAACACAAGATTTCACAAGTAGGACATGTCCATGGTGGAGAGCTTAGTGCAACTGGCACTACCTCTAGTGACAATGGTATGGGTAGCAGTACTAGTACTGGTCAACATGTGCTACAAAAAAAAATTACACACAAGAGGACAACAATACAATACACCACAGAAACACAAGGTGATCAAGGCATATAGAAGAGGCAAAGGATTTTGACAGGTCCAAGTCACACTCCCAGTGGATCCACCACAAAGGAGTTATTTCCAAGCACTCCCCCACTACCAATTTACCTTGTTGTGACATCATTAGTAACTGCAAGTACTCCTATTCCTTCACCATTCAAGCATTACATTGTTCCTGCATCCCTAGGTTTTGATTAGATTGAAAAGTTTAAAAAGAAACCATACTTGAATAAAATAGAAAAGAAGCAACTAATGGAGAGTGTATATGATGTAACTTTAGAGCTTGCAACAACCATCGTATTACCCACATTTGACATAAATAAAGAAATCATGGAGTACACAATTTTTGTTCCCATAGTTCAAAACAAACCAGCAAATGAGATGGCTCAATCTAAATTCCAAGTGAACAATATTCAATTGAACTTTTTTGCACTCAGAAATACTGACAAAAATAATGTATCAAAGAAGAATAATGAATTGGTGTACACATCATTGCTAAAGCAAGATAGAGAGAGAAAAAGGTTGCAGACTCAAATT
Organism: Sequoia sempervirens; assembly: GCA_007258455.2. Lineage (NCBI taxonomy): Eukaryota > Viridiplantae > Streptophyta > Pinopsida > Cupressales > Cupressaceae > Sequoia > Sequoia sempervirens. Next base: position 165,619,316 of record VDFB02058242.1, on the reverse strand, counting down.
AAAAAGTTGCAAGAAGACCTAGGAAATGAGAAAACAAAGAGGAAAGCAGTAGATAACAAGAGCAATGAATTGGAAAAAAGAATAAAAAAATCTACCTCTAAATCAACAAGCAAAGAGGATAAGCAGAATGAGACTGCAGTGAATGAACTGAGGCAAAGGCTAGATGAGAGCAACAAGAAATATGATAAGGAAAAATCCACTTTAGAAAAATTAAGACTAAGCATTGTGAATAGAAATGCATAGTGGGAACAAAAATTGGAGAGAAAAAGAAATAAAAGATTGGAGGTAGGGCTGATGGTAGAAAAAAATGAAATTAAGTCTTGTCAAAATAAGTTATCTGCATTTTGTAGAGAAACAATGAGACAGATAAAACAAAAGATCTAGGATGAACTAATGTAGAGGATTGATAATTTGTGTGACATGTTTCAATTGATTGATGCTATCATACAACATCGTAAAAAGCTCAACAAATATTTAGTGGAAAACAAAAACATGTTGGCATGTTAGAGAAATATACAAATCAAATTCAACAAATAGTTTACAAAGCCAGTGATAATGTTTTGAAATCAAAAGGGATTACTAATCGGCTTGCTACATCAATGATGTTGTCATCTATTATTGAAATGTGTTTGAGAATGCGTGAAACAAAGGAATATTTGCATTTGGTTGCAGATAAGATGAAGAACTTGGATGAAAAGGTAAGGAACTTCACAGAGCTTGGTTTTCCAGAGGCTCTTGACATAAATGAATGATTCATTAGAAAGAATGATTTTAGAAAGAAGATGAAGGATGCAAGGAAGATTAATTTGGGACAGTTTCCTCATAACCCAGATGTGGTGAACTATTTGGATTCCATCAAACCATTGCTAACCTTAAATGCAAAATTGATTGAAGAATCCAAGACAAGTCCCAATTTGAATAATGAATTGTTAACAAATCTTCAAATCAAATAGCATCAGTGAGAACAAATGACAATTCCACCACCTGAAGAGTGGAAGTTTCTAGAAAAGGTGATGCGGTGATTTGATTTTTGATAATACCAGTTTCCAAGTTCCAACTCAACTCTATGTAGATTTTTCTTTGAGAAATATTTTGCATTTCCAATGCCTCTATGTATTCCTTCATGTGATAATCAATAAAAAATCTCAAATTCAGACTTCAACAATTTGTTGATGTTCAATTATCTGTATTATTTATTTCATCATTTGAAGAAAAAGTCTGGTAGTGGTTTCAACTACTAGATAGACATTAAATAATTGTTGATGTTCATTGTTGTATATGCTACTAATACTAGTGTTAGTATTTTATTAAGCATTGAGTTGAGTGATGAATTGCTAAGTACATGTTCAAGTTTTAATTTTAAAACAATTAAAATATGAACTATAAGGTGATTTTAATTCGAGGCATCCATAATCTTAGTGAAATTGCATTATAATTCACACATCAATACTCAATCTCCATGACTACTTATCAGATCCACAAAACATTTATATGAATTAATGCTTTAATCAAGGTACTTTAACTAGTTCATTAAACTAGAGCCAAAATTAAAACATACATGAATGCATAATGATTGTTACCTGATTTTTAGCTTTTAGCTGAAATCAAGTAACCTAGTGTTTGTTCTTTTCATGTTGTTTAAAAATTTAGAGATAAACCATAAAAATGCTAGTTTCAATATGCATAAAGGAGTGATTGTCAAAGTAAATCAGATTACATTTTGTAATTGCAATGGTGCATTACAAAAAATGAGAAATAGAATCATGTATTCAAATGTAATTTATTTTATTGATAATCATTAAGGTACATGTCCATCACAAGCCAAGGGAATAGCTCTCTTATTCAATGAAAATATGAAACAACTCATACATGAATAAGTAGACTGAAACAAAAGAGAATGTGCATGTGATGACTGGTTACAAGTCACCTGTTCTCATGTTGATGCTGCCTTGAACCACTTGTGTCCCTCCCAGCTCCATAGTGCTCCTCACCCTACATCTGAAGAAAACATGATGTTAGAGTGAAGCTCTAAGAAATGAAAGATTCAATCCTTACATACACACCTACCTATGCATGTATAAATTGATCCATAAGTGCATTAAGCAAAAACATCAAGCATATGCATTTATTTTCTAACTATTTGCTTCATGTACAAATTTAGGAGAAGTTTGATTATTGTTTCATTATCAGATCAAATACAACATGTGGGGTAAATGTGGCTCCCAAAAGGGTAGAGTTGAACATGATTTGAAAGGAAAGGAAATTGAGCAACTTGATCAAATATTTATCTATTATCAATGCATTAAATCAATATGGAATTACACTAGTTGATCCAATTTCATTATCAGATTCAAAAGATGCAACATATTGTGCTCACATGTCTTTCAATCTTCTTAAGTGGTCCCTTGATCCATTTTATAAAAGGAAGTGATTTTGGAGATGCATCAAGTTTGATTATGCATCTTTTAAACAATCAGGAAGCATTTCAAGTTTTCATTGAGTTCCTCACCATAACCCTACAAGGTAGTCACATATCACATAGGAAAGTGAGTTGTTAGGTCACCCACATATGTGACAGGTGGTTGTCCAATAAAGTTACAATGAGGAAACTGAGTGTATTGATTACACATAATAGAAACAAGAACAATGGTTGAATCAATGTCATGGTACAAGTGCATAAGGACAATAATCATAAATGTATGTTACATGTCAATTCAAGGACAACCATGAGTGTATATGCTACAAAACAGCCATGAAGGTTAGGACGACAATAATAAAGAGGCAACACAGGCTGATCAAGGATTTTGGGGTAATATGGAAAGGCAGCATAACTCCAGTTGCCCATGCATAAGTGAATGACACCAATGTCAAAGAAAGGAATGCCAAGAGACAAGCTCAAGTGGAACAAGGCTTAATTCAAGTCCTTCTCAGTCAAACATTAGACAAGCAATGCTGCCATATCACCTTCAATGCATTATGTTTGAGGGAAAAGGAAAAAGGAAAAGACATTTAAGAAACATCAACTCTAGTTGACATAGATATGAGCATATCATGAATAGGTCATTATAAGAATTTTATTTATGACAACACTGGAACCCTCATATGATGTGATCACTTCTAACAAGACAGTCATGTGCATTGGAAGGAGCAAATGGCCTTCAAGGTAAGTCGACAATTCAATGCATAAATAATGGGTAGTGCATCAAGTAAGTATGATACTGAAGTAGTAGTTGTTGAGCAACATCATGTAGAACAAGGAGTATTAAGTCTTCACAGTGCTCCTGTAGCAATGGAATATGGGTATTAGGCATAAAGACTCTTAATGAAACATTAACGATGGTTTCCAGTTGTGCACTTACCTGATGGAGGTCATCATTCCAATGCAAAAGGAAGAAACATATGCTCTATTTTGAAAGACTAAGACTTTCATGGTGATAGAAAGAAATTGTGCATTGGAAGGAGATGTTCGCAACCAGTCGATTTTGCTAGTTTTTTTGGATTGTACATGGTCTATGCATCATAACCTGGTATGAGAATTGGAGCAAAAGTTCAATCCAGAGGCACATGAGATGTCATTGTTAACATAGGCATTAAATATCACATTTTCAGCAATAGGTGATTGATGAGCGAAGATAAATCAAAGAAAATTCTATCGATGCATCATTAAAGGACAGTGACACTACACTAGCAGAATGCTCCCTATGTGATCTCATATAAGCTACAAAGCAGCCCTAAGAGGGTAAATGAGACTGTAATGCAATAATCTCATGAAGGTTTGGAACAACAACAGTATATGTTGGCATCATGCTACAACACACCAATATGCAATGCAAGTATGTGGCAATCTTGTCTCATAAAGGAAAAATGAGAAAAGTGCATGATGATGAGGATGAGTTCCACTGTGTTGTGCATTTCAAGTAAGGAAAAGAGATTTCAGCCTTCAGCCTCTATCAATCATTGGAGTACCAAAATGATAACTTGTAGATGGAATAAGCAAGGGATGTGGTATGCATAAAGAACAAGAAATTCATCACCATGGGGGCAATGCATGGGAACAATCAATGAATTTTATTGAAAATCCTTTCTTAAGGTCCTGAAAAATAACCAGGTAGAAGAAACTAATGGTGATGAAGGAAGAGTACAAATGTACCCTGATGTAAGAAAGGAGCATTGTCCAAATAAGGGGAAGTACCATCATCTTAGGTAACATCAATGCAATAATAATAGATGACAAAAACAGAGTCTCATTATTGTCTGCTAAGGATAAAGGAACCTAGAAATGGGATACAAGAAAATAAAATGGATTGCTATTGTGCTTTTCATGATGCCTATGTATACCATTTAATCAGTACTCTTCTTGTGAGATCCAAGCTTTTCAATAGAAGGAGGATTTAGAGATCATCTCTATGTCTGACTGGTAAGGAGCCACTTAAGGAGGGCTTTTTCTCATTTAATGTTGGAGGGTATTTCATTATAAAAGAACTAAAAATTCTTTATTGCACATAAAGAAGTAGGGTAATCACTACATTTTCAGAAAACATTGAGGCAATTTGTTCACAATGACCAAACCCATGTAGGTTTTTTGTTTTAAAACATTATTGCATTCTACAAAATCTATGAAGTGCATAACTAAAAAATGGCAGTATGGAAGAATCCCTACAGGAATTCAAAAAATGGAAAGCCATTTATGTGTCATGACAGGCTATGGTAGGGAGCTAGCCTTTTTCCTACAAATGTGGAAAACCCACTTGGGGTTTCAACAGATGGTGCAATCATTGTTTATATCCTAAAAGGTGAAAGAATTTGCAAATATATTCATTATTCTGCAAAAATATGAGCTCTATAGAAAAAAATCTAGTGACCCATGTGGTTTTTTTACTAACAGTGGAAGAATTCAACAAATATGCATGCTACATGAAACCCAAACAGGGGTTTTTCATCAAAATGCAAAAATGAAGCAGAAAATCACAAATGCAAGAAGACCCAGTTTACATAATGAGAGTCGAGCCACATTTTCGCTTTTTCTTTTTCTATTTCCTAGAAACCCATCTGGGTTATTAACTTTATCAATGTTCGTGAAATACAAGAAGGAAACCAAAAGATAACAAGAGGTTTTTTTAGAAATGAACATGAAAGACACATTTTTCTGCTCATAGTTGTGGCCAGTGAGCCATTATTTTCATGAAAAACAACATAAATGCATTAGGTTTATTCAAATTTGCAGAATAATGAAGCATATTTAAAAAATGTCACAAAGATGTAAAGAAAATGATACATTTGAAAGCTTACATTCAAGCTTTTCTTGCTCACTACAGGAGAATAAAGACAGTGCAAGGTCAGCTGGGAGCTTACCCAAGCTCGAGCAGTGATATGTGCAGAGTTTTGCCACTCAAGACTTCCTGTCAAGCTTCATACAAGCTTCTCATGGCGGCTATCAAATCAAGAGCAACAACAGAAAACAAGAAAATGAAGCAAAGGTTCATCAAAATGCTTGATAGTTGCAGCCTGTGAGTCAAAAAACAGCCTCAAAAGTGTGATAAAATGCAAGTTATTCCAAAATACGCATGTACCTAAACTTCCATGGTGTTTTTAAGCAAGAAATTTCAAAGCTCGACTAAGTGCCAGTGTGAAATCATCATTCTTTCAGTGTTTTCCAAAACCCTCATGGCGGCAAACCAAATTTCCAGATTCTTCCAAAGACCAAATGATGATTTTTTTTCATCATTTTGGGTATTATGTTTAGGGTTTGACCCTTGAGTTCCGATGGGATTTTGTCCCATGTTTTAAAAATTTGAGGCATGTGTTAAATCTGAATGGGGGCCAAAAATCACATGTTATTTCCTTAGGCATTCGTTGCCTTTCAAACTTTCCAACTTTTTAAACTTTGCTAAGTCTTCACTTTACATCATAGGTTATCACTTAGGCATTTTATGCCTTAGGGATTTCTTCCCTATTTTGACTTATGCTAAGTGTGCAATACAATATGTGAATGCCATGTGACCTATGTGTCATGCCTTTATTTTCCCAATGCCATGCAAGGTGGAATTTGCTTTCCAAGAGTCTTGGAGGTCGGCCTTATTGGCCAAGTGCTATTGATACTATATGAATTTGCAAACCAATGAGTATGACATGTGTGGAAAGTTGTAACACCCCTCCATTTTGGATGTTTGGATCGACAGTGTTTTCTTTGTAATGCTTTGTTATGTTTATGATGTGACTTTGGAACTTGGTTACTTTTGACCACTATCTGTTAAGCGATGTGAATGTTATATTTTGATGTGATGTTATTTTACTCTAACGTTATATTTATGGCATGTTTTGGATTAATTTAGCAGATATTTGAATCAATGATGTTCTATGCTTGTGATCATGTTAACGGATGTTAGAATCGTCAGTTAGTATTTTGTATTGGTGAAGGGGATGGGATTGTATCACTCGCTTGTGAGCGCCCTACGAATTCTGAGATTTCCTCTTCACAGTGTGGTTGATCATATTATATATATATATATGCATGTTCGATGTACTCTTTGTTCGCAGGTTGACAGGTACATGACATCGACTCCACCTGATTCACAGGTTTCAGTGTGTCCATTGACCAACGAAAATCGATTGGGAGATAGTAGCTAGGTTTTCCGTGCCAAGTCATCACCCTAGTCATAGTGTGTCATTGGGTTGTTGTCGAGTTAGTTGTTTTAATTTGGTCTATTCCACCCAGAGTATTTATTTAATTTCATATTATAAAGGTTATTAAATTTCAGGTGTAGTTAAAATGAGGTTTAAATGTATTTAGTTGCAATGTTGAAACGTTATTTATTTTATTGATTGATTTGAATTAATTAATAAAATTAGATTGAGTTTATTGAGTAATTAGATTAATGGTGATGTATTAAATGAGAGTTGTTTTGACATTATTGTATATTTTGATTTAATTAAAAATAAAGGTAAAAAAACCATGTTTGGATAGTTAGAGTTAAATTAAAATAAATAAATGAAAATGTGTTTTTATTTCACTTTTGAAAATTATTGACAAAGTAATTCTTGGAAAATTTTGTATTCTTTTGTTTTAATGAATTTTAAAAAATGCATGGGATTTGAATTAGAAATTAGAAATTTGTTTCAAATTTTAAAAAATGGAAAATATCCCCAAAGTTGCAATAATTTTTGGTGGATGGGATATTTTGGGGATATTCACCAAATTTGGGGAAGAAAATAGGGAGGTTTTTTTTGCATTCTTGGAATTTGGCTGTGGATTTTGGAAGGGGAGATCAAGATTTGGAATCTAGAAAAGCTTGGAGTTGGAATTTGCAACTCATCTTCTTCTCAAGAACTTCATTGAAACTTTAGATCACAGGTTTTCATGTTTTAATTATGTAAGAAATTTATATTTTCAGTTTAAATCTTGTTTTCAAATTCTGGGTTTGAATCTTGATTAGATCTTTAGAACAAATTAGATTGTTGTTAAGAAATTAAAATTTACAATAGAAATCTTCTATTCTAAACAATAGCAATTTGAAAGAAGACAAAATAAAATCGGAAAACTTTTTGTGAGTATTTGGAAATCTCCAGTATGTTCTTTCTGAAATTAAATGTTGTTGTGTTTCCATTTTCTGTTGGTAATTTTCCCAATTTGAGTTGGGAAATGGGTTGTAGTTTATATATATATATATATATATATATATATATATTTCTGGCTTATAAAGCCAAGGAGTTCTTTTTTTTAAAAAAATATATATATTATAAATTTATTTTTCCTTGTTATAAATTTGCATTCTGGAAAACAGGGACTATGTTTTTTTTTAAAATTTTATAAGAAAAATAAAATATAGAATTAAATATATTTTAAAGGGGGGGACTGGGGTTGTCCCCCACAGCCAGCCCCATGAAGGAGGCATTGGCTGTGGAAGTAGCTAGCACTGCCTCCACAGGCAGCGACTCCCCAAGGGGAGGGACTGCTACGTAGTCCCCACAGGGGTTGCGTCCCCTATGTAGGGGCTGCACAGCAGCCAAAAAGTGGTTGGGGTTTTTTTTTAATTTTAATTTATTTTAAAAATATAAATTTTTATTATTATATATATTATATATAATATATATTATATTTGTTTTTATTTATTTTTAAATATTATAATATATAAATTATATATAATATTTTAATATTAAATATATAATATATATATATCATATATTTTAAATAATGGGAATATTTCTAAGTTGGAAATTTAAATTATGATGTATATATATTTAATTTATACATATACATATTAGGTATATATATAATTATATATGTTGGATATATAATTATACTTATATATGATTAAAAATTAATTATTGTATGAGAATAGTTGAGAAATGGATTCTTTTCAATCAAAATGATTTATTTTAAACTTGGATTTTAACTATTAATTAATTAGAAAATCTTAAAAAATAAAAATCATATTTTAGAAGCTTATATTAAAATGATATTTAGATATGTTAGATGGGAATTTTAAAATGAATATTGCCTTATTAAATGATTAAATTTAAATTCCTTAATATTTCTAATGCAAGTTGACTTTTATTAATCTATGTTATTGGGAAAATGAGATTTAATTATCGGTGTAATGCCCCGTCTTAATAACCTAAGAATGTTGCAATAATGTAATAAAGGTGTAATAAAAAAAATTTAAAAGTTTATTTATTAAGTTAATTAGTTGCATGCATTCATTAAGCTATGCGACGTTACACTACTTTGAGTTTCCATAAGTGACTTAAGTATTTCGCATTGCACATATTAATTTATAACATAAGGATAAACATTACATAACATTGAAATTTCCATTTAAGATAACATATAGCACGAAATTGTTTTCCATACGTTGCATTTGATAGGATATTACAATACTCATCCATCACGGTGAGGTAGTTCAATAATAATTACAATTAAAATTACAAGTATTCTCCTCACAACATTTGAGGGATATTTTCAAATACATAATTTACAAAATTACAATATTGAAATACACATAAGTTTCCAAGTACGAGCTCTCCATCCATGAAGCTCTCGATGCCATGATCACAAAACTGGGGACCCAATGGAGTAAGGTCCACATTCCACCCAACCATGTGGTACCCGTAGGTCCACCCCCCATGCTAGGAGATAGTAATAAGGTTACCTAGACCTAATCTACTAACCCTAGACACTAGTACATAATAGACTATTGGTTACATTGCTTCCAGATTTTGACATTTGAATGTTTTACAAGTACAAGGTTAACTGTTATTCTAGGTGGAGTGTCATCACAACGTTGCAAAGGTTACCCTAGTGTTTCTTCCTAGACTCTGGCCCCCAATCCTTGGGTTACCCTGGTAACCTCTTACGAAACCCGGCCCCTATTGCATATTATTGTGGAATCGAATGTCTTTTAAAAGAACAAGACACTGATTTGCCATTCCAGGCCTTCTCATCTTATACTCATGACTGAAGTAGCTCAAGAGTCATAAGTGAGGCATTAAAATCTTGTTAAGTGTTTTAATCTAACTATTGTGTTCATTAGTTATCACTGACTTACTAACTATTTGTAAGTTACCCTGACACCACTTTGTGTGTCGGCCCTTACAAATAGCCACTCCCCTAAACATAACAAAGGAATCTATGTTCTCTGACTAAGGTTTACAAAGTGTACTTATAACCAAAATCAATATAAAAGACCAATCATGATAAAACGAGCAACAATCAATGTTCATAGCACAGGTGTCAAACCACCAAGTAAAACCATGTACACATCCTTAGTTAACACAAGAAATTTACCTTAACAATAACAATCCCTATTTAACAATTGATCTGGAAGACTTAATCGTTAGAGACTTTCCCATTTTGCCCAGTCACAAAAATTTAAACAATTTAAAGCAATACATGTCTATCATTTGGATATACTAAATCCATATGTATTATTTTGAAAACAACTTGTTTATAAATCATTTTAATAAAAGATCTAATTTCAAAATCAATAAAAATAATAACTTTTTTTTTTTAAAAACTATTTTTCTGATTTTTCTCAAATTCACCATTTATCATATAAAGAAAATATAATTTTTCTCAAGAATAATTTTCAAATTATTTTTCCTAACATAATACACATATATTTATATAAATATTTATTTAATCAAATGTGATCTCATATTTATATATATAAATATATATATATATATATACTTATATATATATAAAAATATATTTTTATATATAAATACAAAATATAATAACATATAACATTTGATTTTTAAAACTTTATTTATAAATAAACTGCATTTCAACATTAAAAGGAAACTATATTTTTTTCTAAGTTTTAAATTAAACAAACTTTATACAGGGCTCGACTCCCCTCATAGCTGAAACCCTCGTGGGAGGGCTCGGCCATGGCGACAGCGCTAGCGCTGCCTGTGAAGGCAGCGCTGAGCGCTGCCCTCACGGCCAACTCCCTGTGGGGTCAGCCGTAGGGTAAGCCCTCAGCCCTTCTCCAAAAACTAAAACAAATATTTAATAATTTAATTCCTAAAAATCGCAGAAATTTCCTTCCACGTATAAATGAAATTCAAAAAAAATAATTCATTTCAAAATATTTAACACTGTGCAAGTTTGACGAAAATTCGTACGCAGATTTCATTGTTTTAGAATGGAATTTTTAATGAAAATCTTCATATACCCTAAACAAAATATATATATAGATTTTAAAAATAGTAAATAAAATACTGTGAATAATATATTGTGCTTGTACAAATATTTTGATAGGGTATATTTTCTTTTCTAGAGAATAAATTATGAAATTTGTTCATTTAAACAAATACTAAAAACTATCAGCTAAAATCACAGCAAATTCGTATAAAAAAAAAATATATCAAATTCTTTTCTGTAATACCCTTAACAATTTTCAATAGGAAACTACATTTAAAAATACTTTAAAAATTTCTTTCTTGTGTCGTTTAAATATTTTCTATAGTTTAATCAAGTTTTACAAAATTCCTGAGATAAATACAGGAAATCACAAACAAATCTTTTCTCTAACTCTTTTATGAAAAGAAATAAGCAATACAAGAAACATATCTGACTAACTGTAGGAGAAATCTCTTGCCTGTAGAAGAAAGTCTCTTGCCTGTAGTGTGAAATTTCCTCGAAACTTCTCCAACCAACACAAAAGAACTTCCCTTCCAAGGGATCTTCTACAAATATACAGAGTTACCAATTTAACACAATACAGTAAATTTTAACAGAGCTTTGAAATTTTTTTCCCGTGAGGAAATTGAACATCCTCTGTGAATTCCCAGATCCAATATTACCTCCGTGAAATTTCTCATCAAACCCAATTAATGGAACTTGCACACATGTCGAGAAGATGCAAAAATATCTCAACCACTTCTCGGATAACTTTTCCAATTTCAAATTTGCATGCAAATATTTATTTATTTTAAATTTTTAAAACTCAATTTTAATTTACATGCATTTTATTTTTATTTTATTTAAATTTACAATTTCAAATGCCATTTCCCTTAATAATATTTTATTTTTAAATAAACTATTTACACACTTAATAATTTAATTTAATTTATTTATTTATTTAATTAAATAAGTTTGATCTTTTAAAATCAAACCATTTAACCAAATAAGCTAATTAATTAATTAAATAATCAAGCAAGTAATTTCTTCCACATTTAAACATTAATTTAAATACTAATAATTTAAAGCACAAAAAACAACATTAAATTTAACCAGATTTACCTTCCAAACAATTTATCCAAACAGAAAATACAAGACAAACCTATGACTCTGAACTAAAAACAGACGATGTACTAAGACCAGGATTATAGACTAGACTAGTGTGAACCAAACTACTATCTCCCGATCAACGTATCCGTTGAGTCTTGACACGCTCCGACCTGAGTACCCAGGTGGAGTCAGTGTCATGTACCTGCAATTCCTGCAACCAGGCAATAACATGTATACATATATATATAAAGCATTAAACAGACACATCGTGCGGAGAAAATCACGGATATCATAGGGCACTCGAAAGCGAGTGATGTGATTCCGTTCTCCACACCAATACACGTCACAGCAAACTGACAAAATAAATTAACAGTTAGTCCATCATAACATGTACATAGCAATAATCATCTGACAGTGAACATCTAAACTATATCAAATCATATCTGAAATCAATAATCACCAAACAATGTATCATCATGTCACAGAATAAATCCACTATCGCTCAAAACCAGTGATCGAAATATCCAAACAAAGCATCATAGTATAACAGTATTAAAACACAACAACAGAAAGCATAAGTATAAACGGAGGGGTACTACATCCTCCCCCCCTAAGATCAGGCTTGCTCCTAAAAGCCTGTGAACAGATAGGGATAAAGTTCCCTCATGCGTGTCGCATCCTCCCAGGTAGGAAAAGCCTCATAGCTAGGATCCCATTGGACCCTCACTTGATCAATGTCTCGACCTCTGAGACCGAGCATCCGGCACTGTAGAATGGCCATGGGCTCCAAAGCCAGCTGCCCATCCTCTACCTGTAATGCATTCCAATCAAGTACATGAGATATATCAGGATGATATGGTCTAAGAACTGATACATGAAAAACATCATGAATACGAGACAAACTGGGTGGTAAGGCAAGTCGATATGCCATGGGACCAATTCTCTCTAAAATCTTGAATGGTCCAACGAAACGAGGAGCGAGCTTAGAGCCTTTTCCATAGCAGATTGGACTCTTTCTTGGTTGCACTCGAAGAAACACTCTATCACCAACAGCGAACTATCGATTAATCCTATGCGCATCAGCATATTTCTTTTGCCTAGCCTGTGCTGCTATCAAATGCTCTCTAATACGGTCAACCTATTGCTCCATATCATGAAGCATCTCAAGTCCTAGTAACACTCTATCCTCTAGTCGATCCCAACTCAAAAGAGTTCGACAAGGACGACCGTATAATGCCTAAAATGGTGGCATACCTATGGAACTCTGATATCCATTGTTATAAGCGAATTCTACTAAGTACAGATAATCCTTCCAACGAGACTGTTGGTCCATTACATACATTCTAAGCATATCCTCTAATATTTGGTTAACTCTTTTAGTTTGACCATCGGTTTAAGGATGATACGCTGAACTAAAGTTCAACTGTGTACCTAGAACATGTTGTAACAAAGTCCATAGGGCTGAAGTAAATACAGGATCTCTATCTGATATAATCCTACGAGGAATCCCATGTAATCTAACGATGTCCTCCATGAATATCCTAGCTATAGATGAAGCATTGTATGATGATCGTATAGGTGAAAAGTGAGCTACTTTAGTCAATCGGTCAACAGTTACCATAATGGCATCATGTCGATGTAATGACATAGGTAACCCTACAATAAAATCAATGGATATGATATCCCATTTCCATTCGGGAATGAGATGTGGCTGCAATAATCCAGCAGGATGTTGATGCTCAGCTTTAACTTACTGGCATTCAAGACATCTCGATACATAATCAGCAATATCACGTTTCATACTAGGCCAGAAATACAATTGTCGAAGATCAACATGCATTTTCTTGACACTTGGATGAGCTAAGTATGGAGCTCAATGGGCTTCAGTCATAATTAATGTACGAAGACTCTCAACATGTGGTCCATAAAGATGACCTAAATTCCGTAATATACCATCTAATTCTAGGACATACCCTACAAATCAACCTTCTAAAGGTCTACCAGATTCAATCTCTGACCTCACTTCCTAATACAACCTATCAGTAGGAAGTGCTGCTACTATTTGACCTCTCAAATCTACTTCGAGAGTAGTAGCAGAGATCTCATGTCGACATCGGCTAAGAGCGTCAGCCACTACGTTCTCTTTGCCTTGAACATATTTCACTTCAAAATCGTACTCACACAAGAACTCCATCCACCGTCTCTGCCTAGCATTCAAGTTAGGTTGCGTAAAGATGTATTGCAAACTACGGTGATCAGTATGAAGTTTGAAACGATGACCTAATAAGAAATGCCTCCAACAAACTAATGCATGCACTACCGCAGCTAGTTCTAGATCATGAGTAGGATAGTTTAATTCATGATCTTTGAGTTTGTGAGACTCATAAGAAACTACACGCCCATCTTGCATCAAAACTGCTCCCAAACCCTCTAAGGATGCATCTGCACAAACTATGAAATCCTTAGCAGGATCAGGAACAATCAGTATAGGCGCATTAGTCAACTTTTCTTTAAGAGTCTGAAAAGCCAACTAACACTGTTCTGTCCAAACAAACTTCTTCCCTTTCCTCTGAAGAGAAGTAATAGGATGACCAATTCTAGAAAATCCCTCTACAAATCGTCTATAGTAACCAGCTAGACCCATAAAACTATGAACTTCACCTACATTAGTAGGCATGGGCCAATATACAATAGCTTGAATCTTTGAAGGATCCACAACGATACCTTTTCCAGATATCACATGTCTAAGGTATTTTATTTTAGTTTGAAAGAAGTCACACTTCTTCAGGTTTGCATACAATTGATTTTCCCTTAAACATTGCAATACCTATCTCAAATGTTCTTCATGTTTCTCGAATAAACTAAAATATCATCGAGAAATACCAGGACAAAGCGATCAAGGTATGTATGAAAAACACCATTCATTAGACTCATAAATACTGAAGGTGCGTTCGTTAACCCAAATGGTACTACTGTGAATTCGTAGTGCCCATAACGAGTTCGAAAAGCAATTTTATGAATGTCTACTTCAGCTATACGCAATTGATGGTAACTGGATTTCAAATCGATTTTAGAGAACACATTAGCTCCCTTAATTTGATCAAAAAGATCATCGATTCTAGGCAAAGGATAACAATTCTTAATCATAACCTTGTTCAATTGATGATAGTCAATGCACAGCCTAAGAGATCCATCCTTCTTCTTTACGAAGATGACAGGTGCTCCCCAAGGGGAAACACTTGGATGAATAAATCCCTTTTCTAAAAGTTCCTCTAACTGGATACGAAGTTCCTCTAACTCCTGAGTCTTCATTCTATAAGGAGCTCTAGATATAGGCTCCGCTCCAGGAACTAAGTCAACTCTAAAGTCAATATCCCTCTTCGGTGGCATTCCAGGAATGTCATCGGGAAACACATCCGTGAATTCCCTAAGAATAGGATGATCATCAAGAGATGCCTCTCGACTCTCACCCTCTTCCAAATTAGTAATTGTTGTTGCAAACAGTTGACATCCTTGACAAAGACATCTCTTTAATTGCATAGCAGATATCATTCACAAAGAGATAGGTCTTTGAATACCTACAATTTCCACTTTCGCACCTAAATCATCAATACAACTAACTGTCTTAAGTCGACAGTCAATTACAGCATGATAAGATGCTAACCAATCCATACCTAAAACTATGTCATACGATCCTAAGGGCGTAACATATAAATCTACTAAGGTAGTTAATGTACCAATTTTAAGTTCACAATTATGTACTAAGTTTTCTACTGCTACTTTCACCCCAGAGGTGAATTCAACTTGCCACTTACCACCTTGCTTTACCGCCACAACACCACAATGGTCTACAATGGTCGGTGAAATAAAGGAGTCAATGGCTCCATAATCAAAAAGTATAGAAACACTAACACCACGTAACTTACCTAAAGTTTTGACCACCGTGTTCTGGTGATTAGCTTGGCGGTCATTAACCGCAGCATATACTGTATGTGATCATCCTACATCACCCACTGTAGGCTCTGAAACTGTAGGTCGAGGCCCATAACCAGTAGAACCTCTCATCGGACACTGCCTAGCTATGTGTCCCTGTTGCCCACATGAATAACATCCTGTACCTGTGCCTCTACCAAATCCTCTGCCACCCGAAGGTGCATTGGACTGCTGGTAACTACCCCTACTAACAGTAGACTGAGCACTCTACGCAGGCTGATCCTGCCTATTGCGCTTGTTGCACCACCAGTTGCGACCCTTTCCTGTTTGAGGACTATTTTGTTGTTGTGGTTGAGGGTTATTGTTCTTTTGAGGTGTTTGTTGTTGTTGTTGCTACCCACCCTTTGTGGGTGTCTGTTGGTTCTTGGAAGAACCACCTATCTATGCCTGTCCACCCTGTGGACTAAAACCTACTGCAGGAGCACTCCCAATCTGCACTCCTGTGTGCCCACCTAAAGCCATAATAAGGTTCTCCTCTACTATGCGAGCCTTCTCCACTGCTACTTCCATAGTCTTTGGCTCAAAGACTCGGACACCACCACTGATGCGGGCATTTAAACCCCTGATAAAGTGTTGTACTAGCATAGGCTCATCATCGCCAATACCAGCATACTGCTTGAGTTCATAGAACCTACGTTCATATTGCTCTATAGAAAGAGCCAACTGACGTAGATAATGAAACTCGTCAGCCCTACGCTACCTCCAGTGTTCCGACAGGAACCGTGCTCTAAACCTCT
This sequence comes from Sequoia sempervirens, assembly GCA_007258455.2. Classification (NCBI taxonomy): domain Eukaryota; kingdom Viridiplantae; phylum Streptophyta; class Pinopsida; order Cupressales; family Cupressaceae; genus Sequoia; species Sequoia sempervirens. The sequence continues at coordinate 165,602,849 of VDFB02058242.1, read as the reverse complement.
CAAGAAACATCTCCCAAGACACAGAACCAATATCTATGTGGAGCTTTTGCTCCTCCAGGCACCACCAAGTAGAGGCGAATCCTCTCAAGTGCATAATAGTGCATCTCGCATGGGTATTGCTACCATATGGGTGCATGGCAAAGCATCTACCCAAATCCAGTAGCCAGGTCTCAGCCTCTAAGCTGCCTCCTGTACCATCAAAGGTAGGAGGGTGTGCTCTCAGTAAATCCCTCATGTGACCAGCAATAATAGAATCCTGATGTGTTGTGTCCTCTACTCTCCTAGGGGATCTATCTCTCTCTCTAACAACCTCCTGCTCAACATCCTGTCTAGGTCCAAGATGAGCTAGGACCTCCTCTACTAATGGACGTATTTGAGAACCCTCTACTGCTGACTATTCGGGATTCTATCCCTCGTTTCTCTGACCCAACTGTTCTGCCTGATCACTATGATGAGGGCTAGGAGGGGGAGTAACATGAGGGTTTGGCCCTTGGCCTCCACCTCGACCTCTACCATAACCTCTTCCTCCTCACCTAGGCATGTTCCTACACATAACAATAATGAGTCTTAGATACTATTCAACCAAAGCTAACAGTTGTGACACTACGTACTAGGTCAACCTAATGGGCTCATGATTACCCAGAGCGTCCAATGTTTGTAACCTTGGCTCTGATACCAATCTGTAATGCCCCATCTTAATAACCTAAGAATGTTGCAATAGTGTAATAAAGGTGTAATAATTTTCTTTTTTTAAAGTTTATTTATTAAGTTAATTAGTTGCATACATTCATTAAGCTATGCAACGTTACACTACTTTGAGTTTCCATAAGTGAATTAAGTATTTCGCATTGCACATATTAATTTATAACATAAGGATAAACATTGCATAACATTGAAATTTCCATTTAAGATAACATATAGCACGAAATTGTTTTCCATACATTGCATTTGATAGGATATTACAATACTCATCCATCATGGTGAGGTAGTTCAATAATAATTACAATTAAAATTACAAGTATTCTCCTCACAACATTTGAGGGATGTTTTCAAATACATAATTTACAAAATTACAATATTGAAATACACATAAGTTTCCAAGTACGAGCTCTCCATCCATGAAGCTCTCGATGCCATGATCACAAAATTGGGGACCCAACGGAGTAAGGTGCATGTTCCACCCAACCATGTGGTACCCGTAGGTCCACCCCCCGTGCTAGGAGATAGTAATAAGGTTACCTAGACCTAATCTACTAACCCTAGACACTAGTACATAATAGACTATTGGTTACATTGCTTCCAGATTTTGACATTTGAATGTTTTACAAGTACAAAGTTAACTGTTATTCTAGGTGGAGTGTCATCACAACATTGCAAAGGTTACCCTAGTGTTTCTTCCTAGGTTTCGGCCCCCAATCCTTGGGTTACCCTGGTAACCTCTTACGAAACCTAGCCCCTATTGCATACTATTATAGAATCAAATTTCTTTTAAAAGAACAAGACACTGATTTGCCATTCCAGGCCTTCTCATCTTATACTCATGGCTGAAATAGCTCAAGAGTCATAAGTGAGGCATTAAAATCTTGTTAAGTGTTTTAATCTAACTATTGTGTTCATTAGTTTTCACTAACTTACTAACTATTTGTAAGTTACCCTAACACCACTTTGTCTGTCGGCCCTTACAAATAGCCACTCCCCTAAACATAACAAAGGAATCTATGTTCTCTGACTAAGGTTTACAAAGTGTACTTATAACCAAAATCAATATAAAAGACCAATCATGATAAAACGAGCAACAATCAATGTTCATAACACAGGTGTCAAACCACCAAGAAAAACCATGTACACATCCTTAGTTAACACGAGAAATTTAACTTAACAATCACAATCCCTATTTAACAATTGACCTGGAAGACTTAATCATTAGAGACTTTCCCATTTTGCCCAGTCACAAAAATTTAAACAATTTAAAGCAATACATGTCTATCATTTGGATATACTAAATCCATATGTATTATTTTGAAAACAACTTGTTTATAAATCATTTTAATAAAAGATCTAATTTCAAAATCAATAAAAATAATAATTTTTTTTTTTTTTAAAACTATTTTTCTGATTTTTCTCAAATTCACCATTTATTGTATTCCATTAGTTTTTTTTTTTTTTAAATATTAATTTACACATACATCATATTCTAAAAAAAATATAATTTTTCTCAAGAATAATTTCCAAATTATTTTTCCTAACATAATACACATATATTTATATAAATATTTATTTAATCAAATGTGATCTCATATTTATATAAATAAATATATATATATATATATATATATATATATATACTTATATATATAAAAATATATTTATATATATAAATACAAAATATAATAACATATAACATTCGATTTTTAAAACTTTATTTATAAATAAAGCACGTTTTAACATTAAAAGGAAACTGTATTTTTTTCTAAGTTTTAAATTAAACAAACTTTATACAGGGCCCAGCTCCCCTCACAGTTGAAACCCTCATGGGAGGGCTCGGCCATGGCGGTAGCGCCGGCGCTGCCTGTGAAGGCAGCGCTGAGCGCTGCCCTCACAGCCGGCTCCCTGCAGGGTCGGCCGTAGGGTAAGCCCTCGGCCCTTCTCCAAAAACTAAAACAAATATTTAATAATTTAATTCCTAAAAATCACAGAATTTTCCTTCCACGTATAAACGAAATTCAAAAAAAATAATTCATTTCAAAATATTTAACACTGTGTAAGTTTGATGAAAATCCGTACACGGATTTCATTGTTTTAGAATGGAATTTTTAATGAAAATCTTCATATACCCTAAACTATATATATATATATATATATATATATATATATATATATATATATATATATATATATATATATATATATATATTTATATATATATATATACAGATTTTTAAACAGTAAATAAAATACTGTGAATAATATATTGTGATTGTGCAAATATTTTGACAGGGTATATTTTCTTTTCTAGAGAATAAATTATGAAATTTTTTCATTTAAACAAATACTAAAAACTATCAGCTAAAATCACAGCAAATTCGTATAAAAAAAAACATATCAAATTCTTTTCTGCAATACCCTTAACAATTTTCAACAGGAAACTACATTTAAAAATACTTTTAAAATTTCTTTCCTGTGTCGTTTAAAGATTTTCTACAGTTTAATCAAGTTTTACAAAATTCCTGAGATAAATACAGGAAATCACAAACAAATCTTTTCTCTAACTCTTTTATGAAAAGAAATAAGCAATACAAGAAAAATACCTGATTAACTGTAGGAGAAATCTCTTGCCTGTAGAAGAAAGTCTCTTGCCTGTAGTGTGAAATTTCCTCGAAACTTCTCCAACCAACACAAAAGAACTTCCCTTCCAAGGGATCTTCCACAAATATACAGAGTTACCAATTTAACACAATACAGTAAATTTTAACAAAGCTAAGAAATTTTTTTCCCGTGAGGAAATTGAACATCCTCTGTGAATTCCCAGATCCAATATTACCTTCGTGAAATTTTTCAACAAACCCAATTAATGGAACTTGCACACATGTCGAGAAGATGCAAAAATATCTTAACCACTTCTCAGATAACTTTTCCAATTTCAAATTTGCATGCAAATATTTATTTATTTTAAATTTTTAAAACTCAATTTTAATTTACATGCATTTTATTTTTATTTTATTTAAATTTACAATTTCAAATGCCATTTCCCTTAATAATATTTTATTTTTAAATAAACTATTTACACACTTAATAATTTAATTTAATTTATTTATTTATTTAATTAAATAAGTTTGATCTTTTAAAATCAAACCATTTAACCAAATAAGCTAATTAATTAATTAAATAATCAAGCAAGTAATTTCTTCCACATTTAAACATTAATTTAAATACTAATAATTTAAAGCACAAAAAACAACATTAAATTTAACCAGATTTACCTTCCAAACAATTTATCCAAACAGAAAATACAAGACAAACCTATGACTCTGAACTAAAAACAGACGATGTACTAAGACCAGGATTATAGACTAGACTAGTGTGAACCAAACTACTATCTCCCAATCAACGTATCCGTTGAGTCTTGACACGCTCAGACCTGAGTACCCAGGTGGAGTCGGTGTCATGTACCTGCAATTCCTGCAACCAAGCAATAACATGCACACACATATATATAAAGAATTAAACAGACACACCATGCGGAGAAAATCATGGATATCACAGGGCACTCGCAAGCGAGTGATGCGATTCCGTTCTCCACACCAATACACGTCATAGCAAACTGACGAAATAAATTAACACTTAGTCCATCATAACATGTACATAGCAATAATCATCTTAAAGTGAACATCTAAACTATATCAAATCATATCTGAAATCAATAATCACCAAACAATGTATCATCATGTCACAGAATAAATCCACTATCGCTCAAAACCAGCGATCAAAATATCCAAACAAAGCATCATAGTATAACAGTATGAAAACACAACAGCAGAAAGCATAAGCATAAACGGAGGGGTACTACAATCGGTTTAAACTCCTTAAGTTGTCAACGTGATATGATTACTTTGAGTGTGAACGATTAATGTAAATTGTTGTATTGATTTCATGTACTATGTCATTGTTTGACTTGGATTTAAGAAATCCTAATATTAGATAATCAAATTGTCTGAGATGCTTTGTAAATGAGGTTTTTGTTCTTTCTCTTTGTTGGGAAAATGGGGTTAATTGTCTAGTAAGTCTTCCAAAGGAGTTCTCTAGGTTGGGATGTTCTATGTAGTGGTTCGATTTGTGAGTCACCTTGGGAAATGTGTAGAGTTGTATTATGTTGTTGTACCCAGTTTCCACGAATGGGGATTTGTGCCTCCTTGGGATTAGGAGAGGGTTATGTGGTTTGTGCCTTCTTGGAAAGGAGTGGTGTTTGTACTTTGTTTCCTCTAGTGCTAGGAGTGAGTTTCTTTTACTTATTGCCTCCTTGGTTTGGAGAGGTCATCTTATCAAGTTTACCCATTGGATTGTGGTTCTATTGTGTGTGTTGTCAATAGGAGAGTGGCTCTTTGTGGGGGTCCGACACACAAAGGGGCACCAGGGTAACTCACCTAGGGTTTAATCAAGTGATAATTTAAAATAATTAATGGGGAACTTCCACTCTAATAAAGATAATGAATGCCTCTCTCATAAAGCTTGTGTTTGTTAAGGCTCGAGATGAGACGAGATGCATAGTTTGCATGAGGGTCCGGCGGCCGGTAGAGGCAAGCCAGGGTAACCCAAGATGGGGGTCTGGTAGCCTAGGAAGGTTGAGCTACGGTAACTCATGGAAATTTATGTATGACACTCTTCCTACATCAGCAGTCAGTCAGTTTTGTGTGGTGTACAAATGATGTACATGACCTTTGTTCTCTGGAAGCATTGTAACTTTTGTGTTAAGAGATGTTGTAATTGTATCATTTTCAATTCAGTTATGTAATAGCATGTGTCTAGTGGTAGATGGTCTTGTTTAGGAATTCCTGGTTACTATCTCCTAGCACGGGGGGTGAGCCTTCAGGTATCACACAGTTGGGTGGAATGTGCACCTTAATCCATTGGGTTTCCTTCTTGTTCGTGTGGATGAGATTTCCAGTTGGAGAGCTCGTGGGATCCAGTTTTGTTTTATGATTTATTATTTTCAGTTGTATATTGTAATTTATTACAACTCTTTGTTATCGAGGTGGAGTTTGTAATATGTAATCATACTTATTAGATTTATCTCATTCGAGGAATGAGTGTTGTAATATTGTTGTAAATTATATTATTGGAATAATGTGGTATTTATTATTCTTTGATGTATTATTATGTATGGAATGTATGTGAACTTAATTTGTTAAGTATTTAAATGTTATTTTTTAATTCATGTTTCTTGTTTGGGTTTAAGTAACTCAGTTTCATAACCTTAGGGGTTGTTGGCAATTGGTTAGTGAACTTGCATGTTAATTTTTCTTAATAAAAAAAAAAAAATAGTTCGTTTGTGTAGTAAATTGCAACTTCCCCTACGGTTGCATGGCGGGTTGTTACAAAAGTGATGTAGAATGTGGTGAGTTATTAATCCATGCCTTAGTGGCCTTTTTAAAAACTTTTGGCATATCATTATATGTTTGCAATTATTTTCAATGTTGGAATATCATGTAAGTAATTTGAAAATCACTTTTAGTTGCTTTTCAAATGCAAATTTAATACATTTTAAATGGTGGGGCCCTTTAAATTGAGCATAATTGTAAAGTGTTTTGCTAAGTGGTGTTTTATAAATCACTTAACAAAATCACTATATTTATGCTTTAAAAGGCCATGTGTTTTCAAAAACGCACATATTGCATGATGGAGAATATGGTCAAGTCTTGTATGAGGACCATTATGACTTGCAGAGGTGAGAAATGTGTGGGATTCTATTTTGACTGATTTAGGTGGAAAGGAGGCTAGCTGAAGGTATTTTTTGTCACACTTTTGGGGTGACTTTTGACTTGGCCTATGTTTTCTTCATGTGGAAGACATTTTGGAGGCTTCTAAAAGGTTCTTTTGGGGCCATTTCTATTTTATCTAAGGATAATCTTCTAGAAACACATGTGCTGGAGGTTTTGGTGGGTGTTGGTTAAGTATGTTCATTTTGAACATTTTGAGGAGTTCTTTCTTTTTCAACAGGAGGATAGCTACTCTCTTGGAGTTATTTTTCATGAAGTTGCATTGTAACTTAGACAAACCTAATATATAGTAAGCACTTTGATTTAATAGATTAGAGCATTTTTCACCTTTTCTCTTCATGTTTTGTGGTGCCATTAATGGTTGATCAGTCTGTTTTGTGAAAATTCATTTTCCTTACAACTTGTCCCATGTTTCATGCATCCATTTGACAGAAAATGTTTGTTTACAGGTTATAAACTATGTTGTTTAGTAGTGTTATTGATTGTGAAATCTGTCTTTTCCTTTTAAAAACATTGTTATAGACCTCTTTATAAATTATTGATGTGAACCGCATTGGATAGGGAATTGTGTGAGTTAGCTTTGAAATATTAATTTGAGTGTGCAAAGTTATTAGCAGGTCTAAGTTTTTTGGTGTATCACCTTAGTTTATTTTTAGTATCAAGTTTATTTTATGAAAACTCTTACCCTTATCTCAGAATATCAAGTATTTAGGTGGCATCAAAAGGGGAAGCCAACCCTTATCACTGGAGATCTAGTTTCAAACAGGGAACCCACAACCTAAAAGCAGTCCCATGTTAGTCCAAATCTGCTAAGTGTAGTTAAGAAGTTTAGCAAACAGGGTGCAGATTTGGTGCTCTAACAATGACAAAGAAAATTAATGAAATATCATCGATCAAATTTCATTAATAATTTATGTAAAATGTTATAGCCGGAGAGACGATTGACTCAAAATAGGGAGAAAAAAAAGCTTAGTCGCTAGTCCTCTGAGTTTTATAGCCTTGTCATGGAGTTCTAAATTTTCATAACTTCTAATTCCCCAACTTGGTTCACTTTATCGAGTTGCAAGTCTTTTTTGGTCATCTTTTTAGTTGGTGGAGGATGAGAGAGTTATTTCAATATAGAAAGACTAAGACAATTGTGAAGTTCAAGCATACGTAATCTTTGAGTTACAGTGTGCGGATCTATTCTACTTTTGCTGAGTGGTTTGTTAGTGGCTTAACTATTATTGAAATGATATATTTTTTGTTAGTTTCATTGCTCTGGTTACTATCACTTAAAGTCTCTTTTTTGGTGCTTTTCCTAACCTTAGTCGCTAGTCCTATGAGTTTTATAACCTTGTCATGGAGTTTTGAATTTTCATAACTTCTCAATTCCCCGACTTGGTTCACTTTGTTGAGTTGCAAGTCTTTGTTGGTCATCTTTATAGTTGGTGGGTCGAAGGTTTCAAAAACTTTGAAACTTCATACTTTGGTTCTAAGGTTCCAAGTTTTAGTGACCACGCGACATTATGGACTTATCTTGGCTTTCATAGGCGATGCCATCTCATTGAATGCTATGAATAGACTAACCTTGAGTTGTGTTTTTAGGAATTTTAAAAAGAATGTAGGTTTAAAGGCTATCTTTTTGATGAATGAAATTGAATGCTGCTTTTAATGCATGTCCTATAAAAAATAACGGCATATGCGGGTGGAGAAGTTTTACTCAATCATTTAGCCTGTATTCTCGTTCTTTGCCAATGCTAGTACTTCTCAAGTACAAACATTCTATCTCTGTGAATTTTTGCTCATGCAAAGTGGAATTCAAAATCATTGGTCTAGCATGATGGACACTAAAATTGGGCACATCAATTTGGAGGAGTTTTTGGTGCACCTGGAGCAAAGGGAGAGAACAACACTAGAAGATAATGTTTTATAGAGTAATTTGGCACATGCGGGAAGTTTTCCTGAGGTTTTACAAAGCGTCGACCTGGTGATTGCATGTACAAGCCTGGCTATATTCTAGAGACTTAGGAAATTAGAGTTGTGGACGGGTCAGTCATTGCAAGAATTACTCTTGAAGTGATTTCCTATGCATTAAGCATTCCAAAGAGCAAAAGTGTAGAGGAAACGTATGTACTTGTTGGTGACGAGTTTCTCATAATGAATGAGGAATGGCGCAAAAATTTCATTGCAAGGAATTGGTTGAAGTGTGAGAAAAAGGGTAAGTCTCAATTTCCCTCAAAGCTTAAAAGGGTTCATTTTAAGGATGAAATTTTAGATGTTATCACCTTGCTACATCATGTGGTTGGTAATGCATATTTAGACTCTTGAATTTTGGATGTGTCATCTTATTCTATTGATTTGTAGTGAAAATAAATTCATTGACTGGGCTAAGATTATGTTTTATCATTTAAATGAGCAATTGATAAATTTATGGAAAACTGTTAGCTTTCCACATGTGCTCATACCTAGTTTACATTCTAGCCAGTCAAGAGGTTGTCTGGGAAAAGTTGGAACCACAAAGGTCCCTGACACTAGACATGCCTGTGTATAGAACTTCTCCATAGCTCACTAAGGAGGTTGGAATGAGGAATTTCTATCATGTCAATGATGCATTTTTAATGGAAATTATGAGAAAAATTAATAGAAAACCTGAGTTTTAGGTTTCACCTGAAGTGGCTACTCTAGTATTAAGGTTTGGAAGTTTCCACATTTAGTTCAATAGATTTACATATCTTAGAATTGGAGGTTTTGAGAAGGATCCATTGAAATTGCCATGATACCCAAGTGATTTAATGGTTTTTCTTGAATTTTGTTGGTAGATGGTTGTTGTAAATGTTAAATATTCAAAAATCGGAAAGAACGGTATGATTTTCCATTGTCCATACCATCATTTTCTTGCAAAAGTAATAATATTGCTAGGGGTGTGCAGAAATCCCTTAATGAATTCAATTTTCAGTGTTTTCCCATGAGAACTAATTTTGATAGCAAGGGTTATGTTAAGAAAAATTCATATGGAGCTGGCAGCTGTGAACATCTCCTTGATATTGAATATTTTTTGGAAGACTATACAGATGAAGGAGAGGTGTATAGAAGAAATTTCATGAGATTGAACCTAAAGAAAATAAAAGTTTTTGGTATTTCTTTCAATATTCCAGAAGATGAACAAGAAGACTCGGTGATCATTGCTACTGAATATCAGGCCCCTACTAGTAATCCCTTGTACAAAATTAATTGGTCAAAGGATGAATTTTCATACTTAATGGTCCTTTCTACCCCTATTTTTTGAAGAACTTCATACTGGTTGAACAGAAAATGGCACCAAAGTGTGGGTTCTCCCCATGAGCAAAGACAAGAAAAGAGCAAGGGATTCTACAGAACTCTGGCAAAAATATATCAACTAGAAAGCAGTCAATTAGGTCATTTGACACTAGCTCATAGTCAGGAGGAGATGGTGAGAAGCTAGAAGAAACTGGGGCCAAGCTAAAATCAATTTGTCAATAGGATAGTGTATCCTCGATACCCAAGAAAAAGGCTAGTCAAGAAAATCCAATGCCTACAAACTCTTAGGGAATTTTTCAACAAATAATTGATGATAATTCTTTTACCACATTCTTTGAAGTTCCCCCTTCTCCACCATGAGATAATTTTGTTTATGTTCAATCAACTGAAAAAAAAATGTAAGTGTTGAAAGTAGAGACACTGGATTAGTGGCATCTTCCCCAACATGGTTAAAGAAAGCAGTCAAGCAAAAAAGAAAGAATATTCCCACAATGACAATTGAAGTAGACACAGTTGTTGTGCTACTGCAGGGTCACTAGAAGCCCAAAAAGGCTAAGAGGATGTCACAAATTGTCACTAATTCTACTACTGGGCATCAATTGTTGGAGATGGATGATCTAGAAAAGGACTTAAATGAAAATGAGGTAATGGAAGTTGACTACAAGGTTACTCATGTTGATATGCGGCCATCTACTTTAGAAGGTGATGTATATCATATCAATTACTCTGTTAATGCATTGATCAAAAGAGCAAAAGAACTAAAAAAGGAGAATCTTCAATTGCAATCTCATAATATTTCTTTAAGAAATTTTATTTCATCAATTGTGACTTCGACCACTAAGGAAGCCTCAAGCTCAAATGTTCAAGGTATTTATTCTGACACTATGCAATGGGTCAAGAAAAATTCAAGTTATTCTAAAGCTTTCATTGAATGGATAGGAGGGATTTATCAGGATGGGGTTTTCCACATTACTAAATTTAGGAAATTCTTTGTTAATGTGTCTGATAAAAGAAAGGAATTGGTAGTTGAGCTCTAGCAGACCATGAGAGAACATAGTAGCGCATTTTTGCTTGCAAGGGAGATTCAAGAATTAGCCTCCATGGAGCACACTTTGTTAATAAGAGAAAATTTGGTGGATGACCCTAGAGAAATTGATCCTAGTTGGTATAACTCATTGGAGTGGAAATTGACCGTATATGAAGATTATATCAAGGAAATCAATAAAGTGTTAGAAAACTACTTTGAAATATTGGTGCAGATCAAGGACAACTTCAATTCTCTTGAAGTGGACCTCACAAATGGGTTCGATGAAAATGTACTAGATCTTATAGACATAATGAGGGAATTTAAAGAGGTGTATCATAGAGAATTAGTTGATCCTAAGACAGCCACTACAGACTCATTCAGAAAATTGAGTAAGTTACAGAACTATATGAGTGTGTTTAAGTCAAAAAGTGACAACATCTATGAAATGCTAGTTGAGTCAGATCGTGTACTTTCAAGATGGAGGACAAGGATGCAAATCACCATGACTCTATGAAGAAAAAACATCACTGCAATTGTCACCAAGTACCGAGAATATAGGCAAATAGTAAAGGTATAGGTGTTACTGAAGGAGCAGGAGGTGGAAATAATTGAAAGTGAAGGAGTCGATGCTAGGACCATTGTTTAGTTTTTAGTTTTTATGTTATTTTCTTTAATTTGGCTCTCTTGATACTTCAAAAAAAAAATATTTTAATTTATAAAATGGTTGTCTTCAAGAAATCATTATCAAGACAAAAAAAATATGTTATTTTTACTGCTTTTCTATTATTTCAATATAGAAAGACAATGGTGAAGTTCATGCAGACGTAATCTGAGTTATGGTGTGTGGATTTATTGTGCTTTTCCTGAGCAATTTTCCAATGGATTATCTATTATTGGAATGATATATTTTTGGTTAGTTTCATTGTTGTGGAATGCTTATCTATGAATAAAGATTTTATGGTCATGGATATGTAAGGATTTCTTGGGTATGTGCAGGATCATCGTGCAAAAAATAGGCCCTTAAGTGGCAAAAAATTTAGAAAAATCAGTGTTAGACAACTTGACGTAAATATTTGAATAAATTATCTATATTATTTCAAAAATATGTAAGAATAGAATTTGTAGAAAATTGAATGTAGTTTCTAAAATACTAGGTTTATTTAAAAATAAATAAAATCTATTTGGTGAAATTTTGAAATTTCAATGCATGGTACTTAAATTTCAGGGAAAAAAATAAAGAAGTAGGTGTCTTAGACCACCTAACCATAATAAAATGATAATATTTTTTTGTAAGATTTTATATATAAGTAGAGGACTCATGTTCAGATGTGATGCATATTTTTTTTGTAATTTTTTTCCAAGTAAATAATTAATTATGAATTTTTATTACAACTTTTAGAAAATATAAAACTCGTCTATCGACCACCTTAACTTGATCAAAACTTCATGAAATTTAATTTTTCTTTTTAATCCTATAGTATGTGAAGCATAGAATGTAGCGCATGTTTTGGATTCAAAAATATGATACCATTTGAAAGTTATAGATGTTTTCAATCAACCTATGATCGAGGACTTTAGTCATAATTCTAATAGAAAATGAATAATAATTATTTATTAAATTCAAATTAAATCATAATTTATATTTTTGGAAATCTGAGAATCTTCTCTAAAAACCCTTTTCGTTTCATTAATTTTGGGTGAAAAAAAGTCGTCAGCCACATACCCTCATAATATTGCCACTTTTTGGCGCACCGTGATCCTGCACATACCCTCTTAGCATAATTTATAGTTGATTTGGTAGTTTAATATTTTATTGTTTAAGTTGTGTGGATACCTTTATAAGTTATTTATGTTGAACTGTTAGCTTTTGTTAGCTTTTAAGTTATGGATGTTGAACTATTAGCTTTTGTTCAAGGAATGGATTAATATTCCTTTAAGTTATTTATCAAAGAATGTGTGAATGGCAATGTAATACAAAATTTTATAAGTAGTGTGAGAAGTGTTCTTTAAAAATGATGATCACATATCAAATTCACTACCATGGAATACAATATAAAATATCACAATTTCATGGAATACAATATAAAATATCATCAACTACAGTTTGGAATATGATTCATGAAGTGCAATATAAAATAAAATATCATGAAGTGCAATGATTCACAATTTCATTGAATACAATATAAAATATCATCAACTACAGTATGGAATAATGGAAAATGATCCATGAAGTGCAACATAAATACCTAAAAGATGCTAATTCCCTTCCATTTCCCAAATGGAGTTAGGATCTTCAAACTAATGTTCATCTTGAGATAAAGTAAAAGAGTCATCTTGAATATGAATTTGAGTCTTCTCTTCATTTTCTTTAGCCTATGTCTCAAATTCAACATTCATTGTGTGATTTGTGTCAATGTCATTTGTCCCAGTCCCATTGCCACTACCATTGCAACCAGTGCCAACATTTAGAATTGGAGTGTTGCACAACCTGGTCCTTCTTCTTTCACATGTGGACCTCCAGATTGCGAGTGCCCTTTCAAAAGGAAAATTTTGGACATTATACTCAGTTCCTTTCAACCTTAACCAATTTTCCAAATTCTTGTCTAGTTTGTTTCTTAACTTTGATTTCAAAAACCTCAATTACTGAAAACTCTCTCATCCTCCACAGACCCCAATATCATTGTTTGACATAAATCAGCAACTTTGAAATATTTTGATATTGAATCATGCAATATTTTACTTTAACCTAAGTTTGTCCAAACCTTTTTTATTGATCCTGATTCAAAGTCCTTCTCTGTGCCCGTGGATTTACATTGGTCCCTCATAGTTGTTGCAAAACTCCTAGATTGTTTTCTAAGCTTAGCTTCATTTAAAATTCCTTCTATTGTCTACACATTGTATGCTACACTTTTTGAAAATTGTTCGATCAATATTTTTACTTGATCATGAAATATTTTGGGTTATCTAGGTTTTCCAAAAATTGAGTATACACAATACCCATGGCTTCAAGTATTTCATGTCGAGTGAATCTTTCACGAGTCTCTAAGGAAAGAGATTTTTCAATTTCCTTCAAATTATCACTAATAGATTTAACAATGTCATTAAAATATTCCTCATTAGTAGCTACTTCTCTGCTAGAGCGACTGTATGTCTTACAATGGTACATTGGTATCTCATATCCATGTACACAAATACATAAGTTCCCACTTGCATTAAACTGTAAATAATTATCAAGACTATTCAAATCAGTAATTTTCTGCAACATGAAATAATTTGGGCCTTCTTGTGTTAGATCTAGATATAGATGATTGAGGGCCAAGCATGTATGTTTGCATAGATTGGAATATTCATTAATATACATAGTTCTATCTTGGGCTTTCTTCACAAGATTGTTCATCACATCCAGTATGGAGAGAAAACTAGCTAAAGTCAAGATTATCTTTATATTGCTTAACCTATATAAGAGGTTAGTAGCTTTGTCTACTGTGTTGTGATGCTCATAGATCACTCCAATCAAGGATTGATATTTAGAAAGAACTCGTGTTGGTCCATGTAGGGAGATCCATCTAGTATCAACATCCTTGAGAAGATTGTTTCCTGGTGGTATTCCCTCATCAAAATTTTGAAATTTTGTGAAATGTTTGGGACTTCAGTAGAAGTATGCATGGATCTCATAGACTAGATTTTCAAATTTTGATAATGTAGGAAACTTTCTTACAATTTTGAATGCTAAATTCATTTTATGGGCCATGTAGTGAATTCCAAGCATGTATGGTGCACAAGGGTACGTGTAGCATCATCATAGAAAAAATAGGCCCTTAAGTGGCAAAAAATTCAAAAAAATCAGTGTTAGAAAATGTGACGTAAAAATTTGAATAAGTTATCTATATTATTTCAAAAATATGTAAGAATAGAATCTGTACAAAATTGAATAAGTTATCTATACTCAATTTTTGGAAAACCCAGATAACCCAAAATATTTCAGGGAAAAAATAAGAAGTAGGTGTTTGTCTGACCACCCTAACCATAATAAAATGATATTATTTTTTTATAATATTTTAGATATTAGTAGAAGACTCATGCCTCGATGTGATGCATATTTTTTTTGTAATTTTTTTCCAAGTAAATAATTAATTATGAATTTTTTATTACAACTTTTTTAAAAATATAAAAAATTGTATGTCTAACCACCTTAACTTGATCAAAACTTCATCAAATTCAATTTTCTCTTTTTAATCCTATAATATACGAAGCATAGAATGTGACGCATGTTTTGAATTCAAAAAATGTGATATCGTTTAAAAGGTATAGATGTTTTTCAATCAGCCTATCAATCAAGACTTTAGTCATAATTTGAATAGAAAATGAATAATAATTACTTATTAAATTCAAAATAAAGCATAATTTATATTGGTGGAAATCTGAGAATCTCCTTTAAAAACCCTTTTCGTTTCATCAATTTTGGGTAGAAAAATAGTCGTCAGCCACATACCCATCATATTGCCACTTTTTGGCCCATCATGATCCTACACATACCCACAAGTAGTTTGTAACTTTCCAAACACGGATCCTTTGACCTTGCATCAGTATAGCTCCATTTGCTCCTACACACACCAACGTTTTGGCAATTTTCAACTCATCCATACCTGCAATTTCATTTAAATATTTCTTAACTAGTTCAAATAGATTTTACGATGTTGAATTGTCCTTCATTTTATGAACATAGAGAAGATGAGTTTGGTGAACATGTCATTCTACAATATACAAATTTATACAAACCCAAGAAGTATTGTCTAAGTTGTAGTAACTTCATCTAAAGATAGTGCAATGAAATTTGACTCTTTTACTTTCTCCTTTAAATCTTCTTTTTCCACTGCAACAAGATAATTTTTCCATTCCCATCTAGTGTTTACTGACCAATGTGAGAAGGGATAGTGAGGAACACACAAATAAGATAATAAACTAGAATATTCTAAGTAGTCTATCATAAGATGCCCTCTAGAAAAAATATGAAAAACAACACTCATCTGAACATTTTTTGATAGATTTGTTTTTTATAGTGAAAAAATAGGTTTTGAATGGACCTGAAACCATTTACAACAGGTTTTGAATTGACCCAAAACCTACAGGTTTTAAGGGGACCCAAAACCCACACCAAGAAGAACAAGCTACCCAAAAGAAAGAATAAAAAATAACCAGCAGTGACACGGGGACCCAACAACCTGACAACTAGCCAAAAGCCAGTAGGTTACCCAAAAAGAACCAAGAGATCACATGACTCTTGGCTTTATTGTTTTTTGACGGGACCAACAACCCGCTACAATCCATTGGTTTTGACGAGACTAACAACCCTTTAAAACAAGGTTTTAGCAGGGACCTTAAACCCAAACCTATGGATTTTGAAGGGATCCACAAACCAAAACATTTGGGTTTTAGCAGGGACCTTAAACCCAAGAATACAACTTTCAAAATATAGATCAGGATCAAAGCTCCAGCTACAGAAGTATCAGAATCTAGCAAACCACCCTTTCCACCTCTACAGGAAAGGTAATCATAAAAGCACAAGGCTCCAATAGTGTACTTCAAGAACCGTCTATTCTCTCCACCTCTATAGGAAGAAACCCAAACTCCTCCAAACCATCATGGCTACAACAACCATTAACCTTGGGAGTGAACATCTTATAGATCATCTTACTTTTCAAGATCTCCACCTCAATATAAGATAAAGAAAAGAACATAGCAGGAAGGCCCTCATCAACTCCCTTGCAACCACAAAACAGGGCTCCATCATCCCCAACAACACTTCTAGGCATAACCAGTAGCATCCTGCTCCACCTCTATAGGAGAAAGGTCACTTCCAACCACATCCATCTCCCCCTCAATAGAAGATAGGACCACCTCCATAGGAAAGACTAGAGTAACCCAAAGATGCACCAAAAGAAGCATGAAGAGTAAAGCCATGGAACCAAGGAGGAGAAGGACTACAAAACCCTCACCACAATGAAACCCAGAGGTCAAAAGATGCAAACAAAGAAAATCAAACCCCAACATAAAAAATATCACATCCCTAAGAGATTCCAAAGGAATTCAGAGCAAAATAACGTCTCCTAGAAAAACAAAATACACTTTAGGGTACAAAGGGAGAAGAGAAATAGTTAGACCATCATTTTTCTACCAAGGGGACAAAGCAAAATTTGAGACCTTCATAGAAACCCTCAAATAAACAAATGATGAGCACTCCCAGTCAGGGTAGAAATAGCTTCCAAACATCCCTGCAGAAAATTCACTAGCAGCAAAACCCCCAAATAGGAAAAAGAAACCAAAAGCAAGTAGGTGCCAAAGAGGAGCAAAGAAACCACCATATTTCTGTGAAAGGGATAGAGAAGAAACAACATCCACATAGGCCCTAAAATACACAGACATGAAGCACACCCAGTCAAGGAAATGTCAGCTTCCACACAGTCCCACAAAAATATAGAAAGCATCCAAACTCCAGAGAGGAGCAGAAGGCTGAAACCACCAAACAAAGGGACAGGCCTCAGCAAATGCCCAAACTCCTTTTGAATGCACTGCATTCCCCACTCTAGAAACACAACACTAGCAGACCACCTCACCCTCCCATCAGCCTCTAATAATCTCTAACACAGGCCCTCCAACAACAATGCAGGCCCTAGGAAACCATTTCCCCCTGCCATCATCATCATTTGAGTCTGATTCTTCCTCTCCCACCTCTGTAGAATTTGAAATACCTCAGTCACTTCTCATCCTACCCAAGCACTCCATGATTCAATGTTTGATTATGTTTTTGATAGATTTGTTGCTTCCATTGCTTTTCCAAATTGAACCTCAAGTGTACCTTTACATGCAGCAAGCTTCAACATTCTTTGGTCATGCTCTTCATAATCCACGACATACCTAACATGAAGATATTCTTCCTTTGATTTCCATCATATGACTGATTGTTCCTTTTTGTCTATGATTTATTTTTCATAAAATTTACTGATATGATTTTCTATAGTGTCAATCTTTAGCTGCAACGTCTTGTCTCTTCCAGATTTCCAACTACAAATCGTGCATTTGCCCAATGTAGAACTTTCAATATCATTTTCTTTCCCCACTGGTACAATGAATGGATACTTTGATAACCAACAAAGTTGAAAATTCCTTTTCATTTCCCACTTGCGCCTCATTTTTTATTTGATTTTTATTTTCTTGCTACCAACATCATCCTCATCCAAGTCAATTATCTCATTCTGGCTAACCAAGGTATCCCTTTGAACATTTTCTATAATATTGCCATCCTCATTTGATACATTTTGATTTAACTCAATGACAATCTCAACTTGACCTTTCAGTGGTGGTGAAGTATTGTAAATGCCTTCTTCATTAAAATATTTGGTGGAAGAGTTGATGATGTAGCTCCATCTTGATCTGATGGATCAAAAGCTTTGGAAATTCCAAAGTAAGACTATATGGTACCTCTATGTTTTGGGTGTTTTAATTGCCTCTCAGTCTCTTCACTACCCTAAGGAGAGGTAGGAGCCTTATCCTTGCTGCTTGACATAGTGATCTCTCAATTCGACTAAAAATTGGAAAAAAATGTCTTCTTATTTAAGAAGGATGAAGAATATAGATCCCATTCCCTACTCAATATCATCCTTAAGACTGAAGAAAGAATGGAAAAGAGATAAAGAAAACTTATTATAATAACTATTAACACTATGAAGAAATTATCACTCACCTTTAAGTCTATGTTTTCAGCTTTCACTGACTTCTGAATTGAGAAGTAGAACCTCAGAACTGATCAAAATGTGTAAGAATAAATAACAATTTTGATTGTATTTATATCAATCCATATTTGGAGAATTTTGTAGGATTTTTAAATGGTATATTAAAACTTTGGTGAATCCTGTGTGCTTATACAATGATATGTTGTAATTTTCAAGGTGAAATGTGTCCTCAAATGTAATTTTTTTAATGTTATTGACAAAATAGGTCCTCATAAGAAACTATTTATAAATTTTAATTGGCGAAATGGGTCTTCACAAGCAACTATTTAAAAATTTAATTGGAAAAATGGGTCTTGATACAATGTTGTTTTAATAGTATTAGCAAATATGAAGGTGTTTTATTACATGCTTCTGGGATTCCAGGAAAAAATATTAGTCGATTCATTTGAAACACGTAGTTTGTTATAGAATTTTTTTTGCTTAAATATGCCTCATAAAAAAAACTCATTAGCGAATGGACATGCATTCGACCTATAGTTCGTATTTTATCCAAGCAATTTGGACACCATGTTGGGTGTGATTAATTCACCAATTTTGACATGGCTGATTTCTAGAATTCAACAATTAGCAAAGATTCACCACTAAAGTTTTCGCTACATGACACCGTCCATTGATGGACCAGTGATGGTGCACTTCAATACTAATTACGAAGAGGTTGGGAGCAACTCATGCTAATATTTTTTTCACTTTTTCTATGTTTATCAACACTTCCAACTCATAAGGAAGATAAAAATATTTTGCCATTACAAGTGAGGTTCTCTTCCAACCTCACATCGGCAATGATCCTTCATTGTATGTGTATTTCAATTAGTTTCAAAATGTTCTTTAGGTACACTAAATCTTGTTTCATTTCAATCTTTTTATGCTTTTCACACTCCATTATATGTATGCCTGCTAATTTAGCTTGCCTCTTGTTGTGCATGCCACTTTGCACACCATCAACTCTACAAATATATATATACAATATCTATACATACTGTATATATCTCTGCCATATATATATATATAGCACTTGAGGGTTTCATATACTTGAATATTAAGGATTTCATGCAAGCTATCTGTTCACCATACACACAATCAACCAAAAGATATTTGCATTCAAAACCCTTAATAGTTGAGTATATGATAATGGTTTCATATACTGGACTGTTAAGGATTTCATACACTTATCTTTTTGCGGACAGTGTGTCCTCTATTGTCATGTAACCCTTGCACAACATTTTCCACAACACCATCGTCCTCTCTACCCTATAGATACTATATTATGTCCACCATAAGACATTTTGCATGCACCTCTACTTCTGGTATCATGGACATTTTGAAAGCAATTGAAATACATTGTTATAAATTTATAGAATCCTCAAACTAATATTATTTATTATAAATGTGTATATATATGTGTGTGTGTATTATATATGTATATATGTATGGAGGGAAAGAGCCTGGTGTGCCCATGTGTACAGAAAATTCATCGCTAGCAATTCATCGATAGAAAATTCACCACCAACAATTCACCATGGGAAAATTCACTATCGTGACAATTCACCGAACGAAAAATTAATTGCATGAATTTTTGGCAGTTAATTTTCCATGATGGTGAATTGTTGACGGTGAATTTTTCGTCCTTGAATTTGTGGTGGTGAATTTTCCTAGAGCCATATGTATGTATGTATATGTATATGAGAGTGTGTGTATGTCAGATGTGTTGTTGTAATTGCTCTAGTAGACATGTATGCAAAATGTGGAAGTAGCAAATCTATCTGTTTATCTATCTATTTTTATGCATGAATATACATATACATATATATATTTAAATATATATTAGTTTTCGTTGTAATTACCTTGGTAGACATTTATGTGAAAATTGGAAACACAAAGAAGGAATACAAACTGTTTGACAAAATACCTCAAAGAGATGCCATCTAATGGAAAGTAATGATTGTTGGACATGCAAAAAATGGATTTATTCAAAAGGTTTTAGAAACTTTCAAGAAAATTCATTTGGCAGGTGTAAAGCCAAATTCCATTGTATTTGTGTATTTATATATATGTATATGTATGTGTATATATAAGTTTGGGGGTATGTGCAGGATCATCATGGACAAAACAGGCCCTTAAGTGGCAAACAAATCAGAAAAATCAGAGTAAGGCAACTTGACGTAAAAATTTGAATAAGTTATCTATATTATTTCAAAAATATTTAAGAATAGAATCTATATCAAATTGAATTTAGTTTCTAAACTACTAGGTTTGTTTCAAAAAAAAGAAATCTATTTGGTGAAAATTTGAAATTTCAATGTAGTAGTACTTAAATTTTAGGGAAAAAATAAGAAGTAGGTGTCTGTCTGACCACCCTAACCACAATAAAATGATAATATTTTTTTATAATATTTTAGATATAAGTAGAGGACTCATGTCTTGATGTGATGCATATTTTTTTTGTAATTTTTTTCCAAGTAAATAATTAATTATGAAGTTTTTATTACAACTTTTAAAAAATACAAAAAACCCGTATGTCTGACCACCTTAACTTGGTCAAAATTTCATGAAATTAATTTTTTATTTTTTAATCCTATAGTATGCAAAGCATAGAATGTGATGCATGTTTTGGATTAAAAAAATGTGATACCATTTGAAATCTATAGATGTTTTTCAATCAGCCTATCAATCAGGACTTTAATCATAATTTAAATAGAAAATGAATAATAATTACTTATTAAATTCAAAGTAAGGCATAATTTATATTGGTGGAAATATGAGAATCTCCTTTAAAACCCCTTTTCGTTTCATCAATTTTGGGTAAAAAAAAAGTCGTCAGCCACATACCCATCATATTGCCACTTTTTGGCCCATCATGATCTTGCACATACCCTTGGATGTGGATAGTCTATCTAAATACACACACATAGACATACATAAATATATATCAGATGTAGTAGCATTTTCCCTAGTAGACATGTATGCAGAAATTGGAAGCATAGAGAGGGTACATGAACTACTCAAAGAGATGTTATCTGATGGAATACAATGATTGCAAGATATGTACAGGATGGATTTGTTGAAAAGGCTTTAGAAACTTTCAAGCAAATGAGATTGGCTGGTGGAAAGCCAAATTCCATTGTATATGTATGTGTGTATATGATATATTTATGCAATTTATATATATGTATGCACGGGCATGTATACGATGTATGTATGAATACATGTTTATCTATGTAGATAGATAGTTCTATATATCTGTATGTATGTATATATACCCACACACATGTGCATGCACATAATATCAGATGTTTTTGTAAATTCCTTGGTAGAAATGTATGCAAAAATTGGAAACATAAAGACAAATAATAGACACAAGTGCAATGGTGCTTCTAAAAAATCTACAATCTCCAAGTGAAAAGCTACCTCAAGATTTCAAAAACTTTCAACCTCTTTTGTCCTCTAGCCTCCTTTGTTGACTTGATATCTTTATCTACTCGATGTCTCAATTGAATCTTAATAAACTATGTTAGGAACAATAATAGAAGGCTATTGAAGTTGGAATAGCTAGTTCTCTTACCTTACAAATCATGTCCTCCATCTATAGGTGATTGATTCCCTTTTGTCCACTATAGAGTAAGGTATGTTTCATAAAAGTTGCAAACCCACTGCTCAGTTGCAAACCAATTGGTTTAATGTTTTAATGCATCAAATTGAATCTTTATTTGTAGCGCTTCTGGAATGAATATGTGCTTTATACATGTGGGAATCAAATCCATAGAGATTTGAGTATATCAAATTATGGGAACTCTAGCTTAAGCAGGCACAGCCACCAGGAAAGCATATTATGTAATATATAAATCTACAATCTAAATTTTGATAGTACTGTTAATGAAATTATTTTAACTTTGACGCAATCCAATTTATTCCCATTCACAAATAGGAAAATGTAATACATTTTAGCACATTTTATTCTCCATTTTGGAGTTTCCATGCACAACATATTAACAATTATTGTTTCCTAGAATAATAACCTTTACCATCAAAGACAATAGATATTCATGGGTGACACTTATTAGTTTTAGGATCATCAATGCAATAAGCAAAAAAACTAAACACATAAGACAATTAACACATCATTTTTACCCTAGGAAAACCCTCCTACTCGAGGGAGAAAAACCCAGCAATATAATCTCTTCTTATATATTGAAAGAAATAAGAGTAGAGATCTTCTTTACACAATCAGGTCCTTTAAATCTAAGACTTAACAATAATGTATGATGCTTCTGCTTGAGCAAATAATAAACCTTCTACAAAGAAATGAATCTACTGCTAAAACATTTGAATTGCTTCTAGGAATGCAAATTGGAGTAAATATGATTTGATACCAAATGAGAGGACTTGATCCTCCTTAAATACAAAGCCAAGAGACCTCCCTCTTAGGTTAGCTATTAGAGAGAATGAATATCATTTACAACATGAAGGTCGGCCTGCCTTCAATTAAGGAAAAAATAGCTCTTGAAGCTATAAAACACTAACAACACTCTTCAGCATAAAGTTTGGAAAGAGAAATTCATGAAATCCTTCAAATTCCTTTCACACAACTTTACTATATACAATTAAAACAAATACAGAAAAACAACCCTACTAAAAGGTATGTGCAAAACCATCATGAAAAAAAAGGCCCTTAAGTGAGAAAAAATTTAGAAAAACCAGAGTTAGGTAACTTCACGTAAAAATTTGAATAAGTTATCTATATTGTTTCAAAAGTATGTAAGAATAGAATTTGTAGAAAATTGAATGTAGTTTCTAAACTACTAGGTTTATTTTTTTTTAAATGTATTTGGTGAAAATTTGAAACTTCAATGCAGTAGTACTTAAATTTTAGGGAAACAATAAGTAGGTGTATGTCTGACCACCCTAACCACAATAAAATGATAATATTTTTTTATAATATTTTAGATATAAGTAGAGCACTCATATCGCGATGTGATGCATATTTTATTGTAATTTTTTTCCAAGTAGATAATTAATTATGAATTTTTTATTACAACTTAAATTAAAAAAATATAAAAAATCGTATGTCTAACCACCTTAACTTGGTCAAAACTTCATGAAATTCAATTTTTTTTTAATCCTATAGCATGTGAAGCATAGAATGTGGCACATGTTTTGGATTCAAAAAATGTGATATTGTTTGAAAGCTATAGATGTTTTTCAATCAGCCTATCAATCAAAACTCTAGTCGTAATTCAAATAGAAAATAAATAATTATTATTTATCAAATTCAAAGTAAAGCATAATTTATATTGGTTGAAAGCTAATATTCTTCTTTAAAAACCCTTTTCATTTCATCAATTTTTTGTAAAAAAAGTCATCAGCCACATACCCATCATATCGGCACTTTTTGGCCCATCATGATTCTTCACATACTCTAGACACTTGAAAAAATATGAAGAATCCTTAGGTTGTATTCTCTCTCGCTAACTTCACCCACAAAATCACCTACATTTCTTCTATCCATTTTTTTCTTCCAAATGTTGTGGCTCTAATAACAACTTGAAAAATGGAAAAAAATAAAATTGAGATTACACCATGATACATACACAAAATAATATAAAATATTATATTATGATGAATCTAAGAGGATTTAGGCGTGAGGGGTCTAGCTTGATTGGCTAAAGCATCATGTTGCAAGAAAGAGGTCATGAGGTCTAGTCTTCCCTCATCCTCATGGTACTGGAGGGCATGTCACACCAACATCATTGGTCATGTGCAAGAAAAAAATCTAAGAGGATTTAAAATTTTCTTGTACTATTTTTAATAAGCCCCTTCCTTTTTAGTGACCTGACAATTATCTATGCAACTTTTTATCATAAAAATAGCCCTCAATTATTAATATATTAAGATGTAATATTCTAGTACAATGGTTTGGTCCAAGTATTTTAGGTGTAGGGTAAATGTTCCGACATCAAGAGTCCATAATTCAGAAGTCAAAATCCCTACTTAAAATTACTAAGCTATGTCTAGCTTTTATTTAAATCTTTGTTTAAAGCCAAATATATATCTTTACTTTAGTCTATAGGAAGCTAAGATTATCAGTAGTGTTTGCTAAATTACCCTTCTTTAAATCTTGTTTCAAGCCTTGACTATTAATAGTCTAATACTAGCAACCAAGGAAAATACATATTCAATTAGATATTTATATATAATGGAAAAATCCATTCAATTTTTTTACATTATGTACACATGTAAATTATGTTTATAGTTTTGAGTTTTTGATCTTAAGGAGCTTCTCTGTATAATTTCAATAATAATTCCATCATACATACAATCTTAATATGCATTGTGTATACATGTAAATATTTTTTTATAGTTTTGAGTTTTAGATATTAGGGAGCTTCCCTATATAATTTTAATAACAATTTCACCATTTATGCAATTCAGTTTGAGTTGTCATAATATGGACAAATTAAACTGCTAATAGAACCTATAGAAAAATAATTCTTTAAATTATAAATATTTGATTTGGTCTAAGACTTCAAGGTAAATACTAAAGGTTTCTTTGTGAAGGTTTCATCTAGAGGTTTAGATGTCTTGGGCACAATGTCCAATTTCTAGTATTTAGGGAATAAAGAAGTTTGTGTAGCATGTCATTAATTTTCCTTAGAAATCAGTTTGTCCTCCCTTTTTATTGAGCTCATTCTGCTTATTTGACCCCATGCAAATCTGTCCCTTTTTTGCTTCATGGCTTAATAAGCCATGGTTTTCAACTCATGAACTCCCTACATTTGGATTTATGTATCTGGAATTTAACGTATTCAAGCCCACAAAGGAAGCTTCAACATCTTTTTTTTATTTTTCATGTTTCCTACTAAGAAAATCCTGATAAACCATGTGCTTTCTTCTCCTTGGCCCTTGATAACTTGTTTGGTGGCCTACTAAATAATTTTCATTCACCGTCTCAATGAACAATGCATTAGTCTACACATGTTGGTTGTGACCACTCATTTGGTTGGTCATCGAGCCAAGTTTAAAATTTTTTTATCACTAAATATAATTTTATACAAAAAAAATGTAACCTTACAAAATTATTTTTAAAAATCCATATAGAACTATTTTTAAAATGCCTTTATTATTTTCTTACAAATCCATGGAATTAATTGTGCACAAAAATCTACTCCTTCCAAGTGTTAAGAATATTAAGGTGATCTCCACCCACAACCTAACAACTAGGCTTTGATACCAAAGGAAGAAAACTTTGCATCAATATAAAACTATTTCCACAAAACTTCATGAGTGAAAAATATGCAAAAGAATAGACAAACATGCCAATAAGATGACACAAGAGGGTGCTGCCACAATAGTGGTTTACACTTTCTGGGAGATCCTGTTTTTTCTTCAAAATCACATATGTTTAGAAAATATAATGATTTAAGCCTTGAAAAGTTCTATTTAAAAGATTCCAATTGAAGACGGTTTGATCAAACCACCTTAGACCAAGCCCCTTTGGATAGAACCTCACTAGTTCTAAATCATACCTATAATGGGGTCTCCGTTACACCTATCAAAATGTTGATAAAAAACCACTTTTGATTTACCTTTTGGTGGATCAAATGAATTCATTTTTAAAAAAAAATTGTAAGTATGTAGTCCTTATTATAAGCTTCCAAAAAAGTATAATTTTACTTAAATTTAATTTGATTATTATATCTATTTTTTATATCTTATGAATGTAGGTTTATCACCGAAAATCAAGCTCTTTGTTCTACACATGTGGAAAAATAGAAGATTATCAAAATATATATATATATGAGTGCACAAGATATTGAAGTCCTTGATCCAAGAAAAAAAAATACAATTGAATTTCGATACATACAAAAAAATTTGTGTTATACAATCTACCAATGTCTGGATTGTAATTGGTTTGACTTTGAAACTTGATTAAGGAAAAAATATTCAATAAAACACTATGAAACCAATTGGAAGCACTAGATATCATAGTTACAAATCTAAATTCAAAAAAAAAAATTTATCCTTCATGGAAAAAAATTTGTGTGATACAGTGAGCGTCACTCCTTAAAAATGGTGTTTATTGAAAAAAGTAGTTTTCAAAGATGGAAAAAATGTGCAATCTAATTCCAAAATTTTTGAAAAATATATATTTAGAATCTATAGACAAAATGTCACAAATCACTAGTTTGCATCATCTTCAAATTCCTCATAATTTAGCCACTATAGGTGTCTGAAAGTCAAGATTTAGTTAGAAAAAATTAATTCAGTGTCCAGTTTGGCCAAAAATTGTAAACCAGTATTGTGGGATCACCCAAGATATAGTGTAAGAAAAATATGCATGAGGGAAAAATCAATCCTCCAAATTTATCCACATAATGTATTATCTCATTAATAAAGATTACACTACAAATACATGGTCTTCATGAATGTCCAAAACATCAATCTCTCTACTTGCACCCCATGTGAACAAGTAAATGAAAATTATTTGACCTACAAGAGATGCTCAATCAACTTTAGTCAACAAGCAAAAGGTTATAAAAAAAAATTGACAAAAATTAAAAAATATTATAAATAAAGGGAGGGAGAGAATGACACATCTACAATCAAAGATAAAAAGGAAAAAAAATGACAAAAATTGAAAAAAGAGAAAGAAGATAGATGGAGAGAATAAAACAAATAGAAAGTGAGTGAGCAAGCAAACGAGAGATAATAAAAAGAAAAAACTAAGAAAAAATGTGAAAATATAGAAATGGACAATGAAGGTAGATAGACAAAGAGATAATTGACAGGATGAGAAAAATAGATAACACATAAAAGATAGAAAGACATTTGGGGAGAGAAAATAGAGAAAGAATTTTTATTGGTGAAACCATGGTTTCCAGATTTCAAATCCTATGATAAAATTCTTTGGTTTTACCAATTACAATTAATTTTGTTCCATCCCTCTTTAGTTTTGGGTTCATTATATAATACACCTATCTTCCCCTTTGTAATAGTGTTATTCGAATGTCAGCAAGGAAGATAGAAATTATTCTAAGGTACCTTTAGTCCAAAGGGAAAAGTAGAAGGATGCTATGTTACTGGTGCATCAATCAACACGTACACTAAAATCATATTATGATTTTTTTGGTAAATTTTCCTCCAATTAATCAAAATATTTTAATCCAAATCGCTTTCAAAAACAATAAAAAGGTATGAACTTCTCTTTCCTTTTTTTTTGTTGACTTAGGGATATCCCTGCAACCCAGCCCAACACCCAACCCACCTTACCTGGGTCTTACATTCTTCCAAGTTGGGGTCGGAAAGGGGTGAGATGATTCACAGGGATAAAAATTCTTAATGCACCTTTGATCCAAATGGAAAAGAAGAAGGTTATTATGTTACTTAATATGAATGGATTGTTGGTGTACCAATCAACAACTACACTAAAATCACATTATGATTATTTTGTAAATTGGCCTCCAATTAATAAAAATATTCCAATCCAAACCCCTTTCAAAGATAATAAAAATGTATGAACTTCGCTTTCTTTTCTTTTTTGTGTATCCTCATGACCTAGCCCAATGCCCAACCCGCTTTACCTTGGTCTTAGATTCTGCCAAGTTGGGGTCTAAAAAAGGTGAGTTGGGTCATAGAGATATAAATTCTTTTAAAAAACTTTTGATCTGAAGGGTAGAGGAAATGATGCTATGTTACTTAATACGAATAGATTATTGGTGTATCAATCAACGGGTACACTAAAATCACATTGTGATTTTTTTATAAATTGGGCTTTAATTAATCAAAATGTTCCAATTCAAACCCCTTTCAAAGATGATGAAAATGTATGAACTTCTTTTCTCTCTTTTTTTTTTGTTGACTCATGGGTATTCCTGCAATCTAGCCCAACACCCAACCCCCCTTACCTTGGTCTTACATTTTTTCAAGTTGGGGTCAGAAAGGGGTGAGTTGGGTCATAGGGATAAAAATTTATAAGGCACGTTTGATCCAAAAGGCAGAGGAGAAGGATGCTATGTTAAAGCAAACGGATTGTTGGTGTATCAATCAACAAGTACAGTAAAATCATATTATGATTATTTTGTAAATTGACCTCTAATTAATCAAAATATTCTAATCCAAACCCTTTTTTAGAGATAATAAAAAGGTATGGAATTCTCTTTCTTCTTCTTTTTTTGTGTATCCTTGTGACCCATCCTAACGCCCAACCCACCTTACCTTGGTTTTACATTCTACCAAGTTGGGGTCAAAAAGAGGTGAGTTGGGTCATAGAGATATAAATTATTTTAAAGCACTTCTGATTTGAATGGCAATGAAGAACAATGTTATGTTACTTAACATGAATGGATTGTTGGTGTATCAATCAACAAGTGTACACTAAAATCATATTATGATTTTTTTGTAAGTTGACCTCTAATTAATCAAAATATTTTAATTCAAACCCCTTTCATAGATGGTGAAAAGGTATGAACTTCTCTCTTTTTTTGTTGACTCACGGTTATCCCTGCAACCCTATCCAATCCCCAACCATCCTTACCTTGGTCTTACATTCTGCCAAGTTGGGGTTAGAAATGGGTAAGTTGGGTCATAGGCATAGAAATTCTCTTAAGACACATTTGATTTAAAGGGAAGAAGATGCTATGTTACTTAATACGAATGGATTGTTGGTGTATCAATGAACAAGTACACTAAAATCATATTTTTTTTGTAAATTGGTTTCCAATTAATCTAAATATTCCAATTCAAACCCGTTTCAAAAATAATAAAAATGTATGGACTTCTCTCTTATTTTTTTGTTGACTTAGGGGTGTCACCATGACCTGGGCTTATGTCCAACCCACCTTACCTTGGTCTTACATTCTACCAGGTTGGGGTCGGAAAGGGATGAGCTAGGTCACAGGGATAGAAATTTTTCTAAAGAACCTTTGATAGAAAGGGAAAAGGAGAAGAACACTATGTTACTTAATATGAATGGATTGTTGGTGCATCAATCAACAAGGACACTAAAACCAAATTATGATTTTTTTGGTAAATTGGCCTCCAATTAATCAAAATATTCCAGTCCAAATTGTCTTCAAAGACAATAAAAAGGTATGAATTTCTCTTTTTTTCGTTAATAATTTCTATCCCTGTGACCCAGTCCAATGCCCAACCTGCCTTACCTTGGTCTTTCATTTTACCAAGTTGAGGTTGAAAAGGGGTGAGCTAGGTCACAAGGATAAAAATTCTTAAGGAACTTTTGATTTAAAAGGAAAAGGAGAAGGATGCTATGTTACTTAATACGAATGGATTGTTGGTGTATCAATCAACAAGTACAATAAAATCATATTATGATTATTTTGTAAATTGACCTCGAATTAATCAAAATATTTCAATCCAAATCCTTTTTCAAAGATAATAAAAAGATATGGATTTCTCTTTCTTCTCTTTTTTGTGTATCCTCGCAATGCATTCTAACAACCAACCCACCTTACCTTGGTCTTACATTCTGCCAAGTTGGGGTCAAAAAAAGGTGAGTTGTGTCATAGGGATATAAATTATTTTAAAGCACTTTTGATCTAAATGGTAAAGGAGAACAATGCTATGTTAACACAAATGGATTGTTGTTGTATCAATCAACAAGGACACTCAAATCATATTATGATTTTTTTTGTAAATTGACCTCCAATTAATCAAAATATTCCAATCCAAACCCCTTTCAAAGATGATGAAAAGGTATGAACTCTTTTTTTTTGGTTGACTCACAGGTATCCCTGTGACCCTACCCAATGTCGAACTAGCCTTACCTTGGTCTTACATTCTGCCAAGTTGGGGTTAGAAAGGGGTAAGTTGGATCATAGGGATAGAAATTCTCTTAAGATACATTTGATCTAAAGGGAAGAGGATGCTATGTTAATAAGAATGGATTTTTGATGTATCAATGAACAAGTACACTAAAATCATTTTTTTTTGTAAATTGGTTTTCAATTAATCAAAATATTCCAATTGAAACTCATTTCAAAAATAATAAGAATGTATGGACTTCTCTCCTTTTTTTATTGACTTAGGGGTATCCCTGTGACCTGGGCTAACATCCAACCTGCCTTACCTTGGTCTTACATTCTACCAAATTGGGTTTAGAAAAGGGTGAGCTAGGTCATAGGGATAGAAATTCTTCTAAAGCACCTTTGATCGAAAGGGAAAAGGAGAAGAATGTTATGTTACCTAATACGAAATTCTTCTAAAGCACCTTTGATCCAAAGGGATAGAACAGAAATCCTTCTAAAGCACCTTTGATCCAAAGGGAAAAGGAGAAGAATGTTATGTTACCTAATACAAATGGATTGTTGGTGAATCAATCAACAAATACACTAAAATCAAATTATGATTTTTTGGTAAATTGGCCTCCAATTAATCAAAATATTCCAATTCAAATCATTTTCAAAGGAAATAAAAGGTATGGATTTATCCTTTTTTTTTCAATAATTTCTATCTTTGTGACCCAACCCAATGCCCAACCCACCTTACCTTGGTCTTACATTTTTCCAAGTTTAGGTCAAAAAGGGGTGAGCTAGGTCACACAGATAAAAAATTTTAAGGCACCTTTGATCCAAAAGGCAGAGGAGGAGGATGATATGTTACTTAATACGAATGGATTGTTGGTGTATCAATCAACAAGTACAGTAAAATCACATTATGATTATTTTGTAAATTATCCTCCAATTAATGAAAATATTCCAATCCAAACCTTTTTTTTAGAGATAATAAAAAGGTATGGACTTCTCTTTCTTCTCTTTTTTGTGTATCCTCATGACCCAACCTAACCCCCAACCTACCTTACCTTGGTCTTACATTCTACCAAGTTGGGGTCAAAAAGAGGTGAGTTCAAGGTTCATAGGGATATAAAAAAAATTTAAGCACTTTTGATCCGAATAGCAGAAGAGAACAATGTTATGTTACTTAACATGAATGGATTGTTGATGTATCAATTAACAAGTACACTAAAATCATAATATGATTTTTTTGTAAATTTACCTCCAATTAATCAAAATATTCCAATCCAAACCCTTTTTAAAGATGATGACAAGGTATGAACTCTTTTCTTTTTGACTCATGGGTATTCCTACGACCTAGCCCAATGCCCAACCATCCTTACATTGGTCTTACATTCTGCCAAGTTTGGGTTAGAAAGGGGTAAGTTGGGTCATAGGGATAGAAATTATTTTAAGACACATTTGATCTAAAGGGAAGAGGATACTATGTTACTTAATATGAATGGATTATTGGTGAATCAATGAACAAGTACACTAAAATCATTTTTTTTTTGTAAATTGGTTTCCAGTTAATCAAAATATTATAATTCAAACCTGTTTCAAAAATAATAAAAATGTAAGGACTTCTCTCTCTTTTTTTTGTTGACTTAGGGGTATCCCAATGACCTAGGCTAATGTCCAACCTACCTTACCTTGGTCTTACAGGGATAGAAATTATTTTAAGACACATTTGATCCAAAGGGAAAAGGAGAAGAATGCTATGTTACTTAATACAAATGGATTTTTGGTACATCAATCAACAAGTACACTAAAATCAAATTATGATTTTTTTTGTAAATTGGCCTCCAATTATTCAAAATATTCCAATACAAACTATTTTCAAAGACAATAAAAAGGCATGCATTTCTCTCTTTCTTTTTTGTTAAGAATTTTTATCCCCACGACCCAACCAAACGCCCAACCTACCACCTTGGTCTTACATTTTTCCAAGTTGGGGTCTGGAAGTGGTGAGTTGGGTCGTAGGGATAGAAATTCTAAAGGAACCTTTGATCCAAAAGGTAGACGAGAAGGATGATATGTTAATACAAATGGATTGTTGGTGTATCAATCAATAGGTACATTAAAATCACATTATGATTATTTTATAAATTGGTCTCCAATTAATCAGAATATTTCTGATGCAGGGGCATCATGCTCCTACCCCCCTTGGTCAGTGTTGTTTCCCGTCAGCAGGACTTAGTTCCATTGACAAGACATTTTGTTAGGCTGCAACGGTACACTGATAGTCCAATGGTATGATATTCCAATAGTTTGATAATCTTATGGGCTGAAAATGATGATCGGTGAAATGTAGGTGTATCAGTGGGAGATACATCAATGTCCCAATGATAGAGCAATGGGAGTGTGAAGCTAGCTATGGGACCTAGCGGGTTAAGGATGACATGAAGTCACAATGACATGGGAGACAATGAGGATGAGCAGATGCATGGCATGATGGGATTGGATAATCCACATAGATGTTGTGGATTACGATGCATGATGTGGTGATAGGGTGGACCCACATCGATTTGATGTGTTGATCAATGGGATAAACCTTCATTGGCAGGACTCTTGAGATGGTCCCAACAATATAGCGATATGATGAGGTGATAATGTGATATCGGAGTAACTTGATGGTATCGACGGAAGAAGAGTTGGAGTCTGGGCAATGAGCCAATGGAAGGAGTGCAAGTCAGAAGATCGGGGAGTTAGGAGACTTCGTAACCCTACGACATGGTTATAAAATTCATGGAATCCATGATATGTTGATAGCGATAGATATGCAAAGGTGGTCAAAGGTAGTGATGATCGATCGAACTAATGGCCAACACGTGGTGAAGCAATATGGGTTGTCAACATGGTAGATGATGAATATGATCACAACACTTGGCAGAATGAGATTCAATGCATTCCACATCGTTGCTGTGGAATCCTTGTTTATTTGTCGATGATTGGAAGCTCATAATAGCAAGGTAACCAAATGGTCATACTACAAAACAAAGAGAGAAAGATCATGGCCGACCTCAAGGATGAATAAAGGCATTAAAAAGGTGGCAGACAATGCGAGCAAGAGAAGGGGGATAGAAGGCGAGTAGCCAAGAGCTCGTGGAGCAGAAGTGGAGGTGGCAGCATAGCTAGCTAGCCAGCCAGCCAGAAGGAAAAGGCACTGGTAGAGAGAGAATTAGCACTAGCAGAGCAGCCAACAGGAAAAGAAAATTTCCCTGTAGATGTAATTCCTAAATGTAATGTTTCTCCAAATGAATAAAAGGATGTTTTTGATCTGTGTGTGTTAATTTTTATGTGTTTTTTTGGGCTATGTGATTGGATAGCCTAACAAGGACCTCTAATCTTAGCTACACCAAGTGGTATCAAAGCAAGTTATTGTTGGCATGGAAGTGAGTTGTTGAAAGAGGTTCATGAGAAGAAGCTTTTTGTTGTCTCAAAAAGAAACCCTGGAGAGAGAGTTTGTTGCAGAGGAGGATTCTACAACTACAAAGGATTTGAGTTCTAGAAGAGAAGTTTGTTGCAGGTGAGAGAAGACCTGTGACTATAGAGAAATTGAACCCTAGATATATTTGTTGCAGGAAAGGACCTATGATTGCAAAGGGTAGAGGAGGCACATAAGCTTGGAGTGAAGTGTGAATTTTTTGCAAGAAAGGACTTGTAACTATAGAGGGTTGATACCCTAATCGAGGAAGAGAGAAATTGTTGTAAGATAGGCTTGTAACTATGGAATAACTTGTGAGTTCTTGAAGATGTCTTTGGGAAAGAGGACAAGAAGGTTCATGAGGAGAGTAGTGATAATCCCATCCTGGGAAGAGTATTGGGAGAAAGTGAGCAAAAAGAAGCTCATTAAAGAATTGAGAAGAATAGAGACAAGATTGGATGTCGTTGAAGAGGGGTTCACAAAGAAAGATGCAAATGAAGTGCAGCAAGGAGAACTGGAAGAAGAAATGAAAAAGGAAGAGAAAGTGTCCAGAGAGGAGGCACTCGAGGAGACAACTTGGTCTCTTGATTTATTTTCTAATGATATGTCTAAAAATGTGAATGTAGGTATGCACAAAGATGTGGTGATGGATCTGAAGGATCCTAAAGTTGATGAACAAATTGGTGAAGATGAGAATGTCACTCTATTCACAGAGGAAATGACACAGATCAATGAATTGTTGACAACTAGGAATGAAAATTTGAAAAAAAAGATTGTTCTAGGTATGAAGATCTTTGAAGGTCCCTTATTTGATAAAGGATAAGGTGAAGATGAAGATCTCCTACTCAGAGAGGAGATAAGGAAGATAGATATCTTCATAGGGATAGTAACTGATGAATGTGATAAGGGGATGCAAATGGGAGGAGATAAGTCCCATGAACATGTTAACTTTGTTGTGATTGCAAGCAACAAAGAGATTGCAGTAGGATGTCAAGTCTGTGACACCAATGAATAAATCCTCACAAAAGAGGATAAGGAAGGAAAAGCAAGAGAGGAGCTTGTAGAATAGTCATGTCTTTGTCAAGACATAAAGGAAAAGAACTTACCAGAGAGTCCTTTGGAAGACATATTGATAAATGCAGAATGTATTATGGATATGGTTGAAGAAGCGGAAGGAGTAGAGATAAAATGTTCCTGGGAGAACATGTTGATGAAGATAGATGATGGTGGAGAAAGAATAGAAAGAGTGAAGCTTGTAGAAATCCTTGTGCAAAAGGATAAGATAGTAAAGCATGAACCATAGAAGGGGTGTTCTCAGAGGATGGATTGCAGTGGGTTAGTTCCCACAAAGGTGGACAAATGAAGAAGAATGGTGGAGATCTAGGGTTGGAAAAGAGACCTAAGGGGAAGGTATCTACAGAAAGAGAGAAGTCAATATGTGCAGGTGGCAAAACTGCAAAGGCGACAGTTGAGAAGACTAAACAATTGGAAAGCGTAGAAGAAGAAATCAAAATTGAAGGATGACATGATAGACACGTGTGCAGGAGCACATGAAATTTAATCACCTAGGGAGTCTGATGCAGGGGAATTATGCTCCTACCCCCCCTTGGTTGGCATTGTTTCCCATCGACAAGACTTAGTTCCATCGATGAGACATTCTGTTAAGCTGCAGCAGTGCACCTATAGTCTAATGGTTTGATAGTCTGATAGTTTGATGGGCCGACAATGATGATTGGTGAAATGTAGGTGTATCAGTGGGAGATACATCAAGGTCCCAATGATAAAGCGATGGGAGTGTGAAGCCAGATGTGGAACTTGACATGATAAGGATGACATGAAGTCACGATGACATGGGAGACAATGAGGATGAGTAGATGCATGGTGTGATGGGATTGGTTAATCTACATCTGTGTTATGGATTACGATGTGTGATGTGGTGATAGGGTGGATCCACATCGAATTGATGTATTGATCGACGGGACAAAATTCATCGGTGGGACTCTTGAGATGGTCCCAACGATATAGTGATATGATGAGGCAATAATGTGATGTCAGAGTAACTTGATGGTATTGGCAGAAGAAGAGTTGGGATCTAGGCAATGGGTTAATTGAAGGAGTGCAAGTCAAAAGATCAGGGAGTTAGGAAACTTTGCAACTATGCAACTTGGCTACGAAATTCATGGAATCTGTGATATGTTGATAGTGATAGATATGTGTAGGTGGTCAACAATAGTGATGATCGATCAAACCAGAGGCTGACACATGGCAAAGTGATATGGGTTGTCAACATGGTAGATGATGAATACAGTCACAACACTTGGCACAATGAGATTTGATGTGTTCCACATCATTTTTGTGGAATCCTTGTTCATTGGTCGATGATTGGAAGATCCTAATAGCGAGGTAACTAAATGGTCATACTACGACACGAAGAGAGAAAGATCATGGCTAACCTCAAGGATGAACAAAGGCATAAAAAGGTGGCAGACAATATAATCAGGGGAAGGGGGATATAAGGTGAGGAATCAAGAGCTCATAGAGAAGAAGTGGAGGTGGAGAAATAGCTAGCCGACCAAAAGGAAAGGGCACTGGCAGAGAGAGAAATAGCACTGGCAGAGAAGCCAGTAGAAACAGGAAATTGCTCTGTGGATGTAATGTTGCTCCAAATGAATAAAAATATGTTTTTGACCTGTGTGTATCAATCTGTCTATGTTTTTTTGGGTTGCGTGACTCGATAGCCTGATAAGGCCCTCTAATATCAGTTGCACTAATTTCAATCCAAACCCCTTTCAAAGATAATAAAAAGGTATGGACTTCTATTTTTTGTGTATCCTCATGACCTAGCCCAATGCCCAACCTTCCTTACCTTGGTCTTACATTTTTCCATGTTGGATTCAGAAAGAGGTGAGTTGTGTCATAGGGATATAAATTATTTTAAAGCACTTTTGATCTGAATGGCAGAGGAGAATAATGTTATGTTACTTAACATGAATGGATTGTTGGTGTATTGTTAAACAAGTACACTAAAATCATATTATTATTTTTTTGTAAATTGACCTCCAATTAATCAAAATATTCCAATCCAAACCCCTTTCAAAGATGATGAAAATGTATGGAGTTCTCTTCTTTTTTGTTGACTCATGGGTATCCTTGTGACCTAGCCCAACGTCCAACCTACCTTACCTTGGTCTTACATTCTTCCAAGTTGAGGTTAGAAAGAGGTAAGCTAGGTAATAGGGATAGAAATTATTTTAAGACACATTTGATCTAAAGGGAAGAAGATGTTATGTTACTTAATACGAATGGATTATTGGTGTATCAATGACTAAGTACACTAAAATCACATTATTATTATTTTGTAAATTGGTTTCCAATTAATCAAAATACTCCAATTCAAAGTCATTTCAAAAATAATAAAAAGGTATGGACTTATCTCTCTTTTCTTATTGACTTAGGGGTATCCCCATGACCTAGGCTAACACCCAACTCGCCTTACCTTGGTCTTACATTTTTCCAAGTTGGGGTCAAAAAGGCATGAGCTAGGTCATAGGGATAGAAATTATTCTAAGGCACCTTTGATCCAAAGAGCAAAGGAGAAGGATGTTATGTTAATACGAATGGATTGTTGGTGCATCAATCAACAAATACACTAAAATCACATTATGATTTTTTTGCTAAATTGGCCTCCAATTAATCAAAATATTCCAATCCAAACCACTTTTAAAGAAAATAAAAAGGTATGAACTTCTCTCTTTTTCTGTTAAGAATTTATATCCCAGTGACCTAACCCAATGGCCAACCTGCCTTACCTTGTTCTTACATTTTTCCAAGTTGGGGTCAGAAAGGGGTTAGCTGGGTCACAGGGATAGAAATTATAAAGGCACCTTTGATCCAAAAGGTAGAGAAGGATGATATGGTTCTGAGCTCTTCACAGTGTTGCAAGTAGTTTCCATATTTGATTTTTGGTTTTTTCAAAAAATCCTTATTCTCAGCTATAGTCCTTTTTGGACCTTATGGGCTCCCATTGCAAGCATTTATCATCTGTAAATGCACTAAGATAAAATTCCTCTGTATTGGACCTATATTATGGGATCTTGTACATCACTTTATGTTTGATTGTACTCACACTATGATATAAAGTGACATGGGACCATTGATGTTTTCCTTTGTTTTTCCTTCATACTTTCCTCATGCATGTGTGTCTTGGTTTGTGCATCCTTTATATCTACTTGTTCTTTCATGTCTACACATTCAAATATTCTTGGTTCTTTATCATGCACCAGATTTAGACATTCAGTTTTAGTGTACCTGGCATACCTCTCCCTTGTTAGCATTATGGGAGGATTTCTACTATTGGTGCTAATGCTTCCTTGGTTTCACATTGGAGTGAGCTATGTATACAGTATTTTTTCCTATATACTAGGTGGATGCAGCGGCTGGTTACTTGTGCATTTTAGTGAGATGGAGCACTTACCATATGGACACTCTTGCATTCTTATTTCTAGAAGCGACCTTCCATTTTTCACTTGATTAGTTCTTCAGACTATTGGTACTTATGCCATCTGTATCTTTGAGTTCTTGATATATGCCTTGGTTTTCCATCAGATTCTAGTAGTGTCGTTGGGGGAACTCATACAGATTCTTGTCTTCTTGATCCTAATCATCTTATGTTTTAGTGGAGGTTCTTCTTTCAGTATTTCAAAAGTCATAATACGACATGGTTTGCAGCTTCTTCATGCTTCAGTGGTGTTTTTCATATCCATCCTTTGTTCCTATCTTTTGGGACAATTTCTTCTTGGTTGGAGGCTTCATTTGTCCTTCACTCTTTTTTATAGGCTTCTTTAGTCCTTTAGTTATTCCTATTTTTTTTGGGAATTCTTGTTTGGAGGCTTCTTAGTCCTTCACATGTATTTCTCTCTCTTGGAGAGGATTTTTTCCCATGAGGTTTTCTCCTTTTCTCCTGCTATGAGTGATCTTTTACATTTGTACATGGGTACCTCATCAGGCCTAGTTGTCAGGACCCATCTTTGCTTTCTTGCATCTTTCCTTAGTCTTTTTAACTTCTCCCTAAGTTCATCTTAAAGGGGGGTGTTAGATTAATAGGTTATTTACTTAATTAATTAAGTCACCTTTACTTTATTTCACTTAAGCTGAACTTAGGCCCTTTAATAATTAATTATTCATCCTAGGGTTTTCACTTTAGGGTTTTGATCTCCTTTCTTAAGGATTGATCTCTTTGTAATTATTCATTCTGGTTAATGCATTTTTGTTTCATGTTTACAAAGCACCATTCTTGTGTCTCTTGATCTCCTTTGGTGATAGGTTATTTTCTTGCATGTGTTCATTGGGTTCTTTGAGGTTGGTTTATCAACTTCAATAGGTGTATCAATCAACAGGTACATTAAAATCACATTATAATTATTTTGTAAATTGGTCTCCAATTAATCAAAATATTCCAATCCAAACCCCCTTTCAGAGATAATAAAAAGGCATGGACTTCTCTTTTTTGTGTATCCTCATGACCCAGCCCAACACCCAACCTACCTTACCTTGGTCTTACATTATGCCAAGTTGGAGTAGAAAGGAGGTGAGTTGGGTCATAGGGATAAAAATTCTTTTAAGTCACTTTTGATCTGAAGAGTAGAGGAGAACGATGCTATGTTACTTAATACGAATGGATTGTTGG
Source organism: Sequoia sempervirens (assembly GCA_007258455.2). Classification (NCBI taxonomy): domain Eukaryota; kingdom Viridiplantae; phylum Streptophyta; class Pinopsida; order Cupressales; family Cupressaceae; genus Sequoia; species Sequoia sempervirens. The sequence goes on along the minus strand of VDFB02058242.1, from coordinate 165,563,381 downwards.
CATATCAATTAACAAGTACATTAAAATCACATTATAATTTTTTTGTAAATTGGCCTCCAATTAATCAAAATATTCCAATCCAAACCCCTTCCAAAGACAATGAAAAGGTATAAACTTCTCAAGTATTTTTTGTTGACTCAATGGTATCCTTGTGACCTAGCCCAATGCCCAACCCACCTTACCTTAGTCTTACATTCTGCCAAGTTGAAATCAAAAAGGGGTAAGCTGGGTTATAGGAATAAAAATTCTTCTCAGGTACATTTGATCTAAAGGGCAGAGGAGGATGCCATGTTACTTAATATGAATGAATTGTTGGTGTAGTAATCAATAAGTACACTAAAATCGCATTATGTAGTTTCTAATTAATCAAAATATTCTAATCCAAATATGTCTCAAAAATAATAAATATGTATAGACTTTTCTTTTTTCTTCTTTGTTGACTTAGGGGTATCCCTTTGACCCATCCCAACTCCCAACCTGCCTTACCTTGGTACTACATTCTGCCAAGTTGGGGTCAGAAAGGGGTTCAAGTTAGGTCATAGGGATATAAATTCTTCGAAGGCACCTTTGATCCAAAGGGTAGAGGAGAAAGATGTTATGTTACTTAATATGAATGGATTGTTTGTGCATCATTCAACAAGTACACTAAAATCACATTATGATTTTTTTTGTAAATTGGCCTCTAATTAATCAAAATATTCCAATCCAAATCATTTTCAAATATAATAAAAAGGTATGAACTAATTTTTTTGTTGACTCAAGGGTATCCTTGCGACCCAGTCCAACACTCAACCTGCCTTACCTTGGTCTTACATTTTTCCAAGTTGGGGTCGGTAAGGGGTGAACTGGGTCACAGGGATATAAATTATTAAGGAACCTTTGATCCAAAGGGTAGTGGAGAAGATTCTATGTTACTTAGTAGGAATGGATAGTTGGTGTATCAATCAACAGGTACAATAAAATCACATTATTATTTTTTGTAAATTGGTCTTCAATTAATCAAAATATTCCAATCCAAACCCCTTTCAAATACGATAAAAAGGTATGAAATTTTTTTTTTCTTCTTTTTTATTGACTCGAGGGTATCCCTACGACCCAACCCAATGTCCAACCCATCTTACCTTGGTCTTACATTCTACCAAGTTGGGGTCAAGAAGGGGTGTCACATGGGGCAAGACTAGTCCTCTAGGGATGTATGCAATAGGTTGCAAGCCATGTGCATTTGGTAAACTTGGACCTCGAAGTAAAACCCAAGACCATGGGGAGGATACCTACAACTTAAGCCTCTTTGGCTATTCGTGTGGGCTCTAGGACGAACCTAACTTCTATTCCTTCTTAGGAGAGACAATGAGGGTATGGAAGCCAATTTTTTAACTCAATTTTAGCAGAGATAAGCCAATTACTATATATGTCTTTAGCATCATCAAATGATTGAAAAAATGTTATGTATTAAAAATTGAAGGAGAAAGAGAAATATAGAGAAAAAATATGAAAGGAAGGAATGTGCTTGATACATTATATACAAAGAAAGATAATAGGAAAATAGATCTAGATATAAAATAAATAGAATGAGAAGGGAAAGATTAAAAAGTAAAAAAAGAAAATAAAAGAAATAAATTTAGAGAGAAAGAGGTAGGGACATGGTGAGACAACAAATGGAAGGTTGTGAGAGAAAGTCAAAAGATAAAAAGTTGACAAAAGCTATCAAATATCAAAAAGGAATAATTAAAGTTAAAGAAATAAAAATACAGAAAAAATAACATAGAGATGAATGAATATTTTATGGGTTGCATATATATTTTATGTAGCTTTATTTAGTTTCAGCTGCTCTTTTTTGTAAAGGGTTTCGGGCCCCTTCAAAACCCATTTTTTACCTCTAATTAAAAACATAGAGATGAATGAATAAATAATGAATGACCAAAAAACATATATCTATATATTATATATATAGAGAGAGAGAGAGAATGAAGATAACAGAGACAACAAAGATATACTCACGTAAACAATTTGAATAATAATAAACAAATTTAGAAAGACTTAAAATATATAAATAAATAAAGTGGAGAGAGAGAGAGAATTTCAAACATAGAGATAAAGATTACAAATTGTGTATGGGGAAATGACAAATAAAAAGAGGGAAACAAAAATAAAGAAATATTGGTGAAGAAACAATGAATCATTAAGATAGATATGCAAAGAATAAATACAAATAGAGAGAGACACACAAACTAAGGAAATTTAAGATAGAAATCAAAGCAATAGAGATATTAAGAGAGTGTTAATGTGTTAGAATGAGAAAACTACAAAATAAATGATAGATTAAAAAGAAAAAGAGAAAATAATCAAGGATTTAAG
>VDFB02058242.1:165542695-165560926 GCA_007258455.2 Sequoia sempervirens | reverse complement strand
CAAATTCTTTTTTAGTGCTGGGACCAATAGTGTTTCATTGATATGTTTAACTTCACCATATTCTGTGGTAACTGCAATTGTACCTTTACCTTTGCTTCCATGAGATTGATTATCTCCTAGTACTACCGTACTTTGATGTTTTTCATCCAAATTGACAAATAAATGCTCATTAGATGTCATATGTGAAGAACATCCAGAATCAATATACCATACATTATTTTCACTGGCATTTGCATTAAAGCAAGACATAAACAAATTTTGTTTATTTTCAACAATACTATGAGCATTTCCTTTTTCTGTTTCACCTTGTTTACTCCAACAGTTTGATGCATAGTGTCCAAACTTGTTGCAATGAAAGCATTGGACATTCTTTTTATCATAGTCTCCCCCATTGTTTCTACCTCTTCCTCTTCCAGTACCTCTGAAGTTGCTACTTCTTCCTCTGAAATTATTACCTCTTCCTTTAAAGTTACTGGATTCACCTTTGTATTCATTTTTATTTTGATTCCTAAAAAATGTGTTTCTTTTTCCTCTTATGCTTTCTTTAGAGGAAAATGCTTGTTCTAGACCTTCTTCATTACTTTTCATCCTTTCTTCAGCAGTTAACAATATTCCACTTAGTTCATCTATGTGCATAGTTGTGAGATCTTTAGAAATCTCAATTGTAGAAACCACACCATCAAATTTAGAAATTAAACTCCTTAAATTTTTCTCAATGACATGCTTGTCATCTACATCTTCCCCTAAAATTTTCATTTGACTTACTAGACCTTCTACCTTTGTTAGAAATTCATTCATAGATTCACTAGTAGTCATCTTTACGTTCTCAAAATTTTTCCTCATTGTCTGTAATTTTGTAGTTTGCGCACCTTGATATGCATTATTCAATATTTTCCATGCTTAATGAGAATGAATAGCGCCACTTATCCTAGGAAAAATAGCTTGATTAATTGCACCTTGAATCAGAAATAGGGCTTCATTATCCTTCTTTATACTTGCTTTGTATTCTCTTTTTTGTTGATCATTTAATGCATTAAATGCAGTTGTATCTAGTTCTACATACCCTACTTGTACAATTTCCCACAAATCTTTAGATTTGAGTAAGGTTTGCATCCTAGTACACCAATATGTAAAGTTATCTCCTTCAAATACAGGAATTAACATGTTAGACATAACATTTCCTGCCATGTTTGCCATGAAAAATGTGCACAATGAATCAACAGCTCAACACAAAAAACCTAGAGAGATCTCTGCAAATGGATACTCTCCTTGTCCTTTCAAATAGGACCCACACACAAAAAGATTTTTATATTGTATTGATTTTATCAGATTAAGTGTCAGTTGCAATCGACAATGCACTTAATTACACAATATTGAATTTAAAAAACAACACTTTTTTGATAACCCTCTAAGAAAATTCTTATTTTTCAATATATTACTTTCTCATATAACTAAATGAAAAAGATTTCAAAATAAAATATTGAAATTCAAATCATACTCTAAGTTTTCTTTAAGAAACTACTTTTCACGCCTTATAAAGGTTAAAGTGAAAAAATACTTTTAAAAGAAATACTTTTAAAACAAATGGAGAGAATGACTTTCACGTCTACGTCTCAACTTTAATACTTTGAAAACTCTTAAAGTAAAAAAGAGCCTTCTTTTGGACTTGCGTGGAAATCAAAGGAAGAAAGATTCACATGCAACTCTCCTCTTCTGCAGTTTGGATTTTTTTTTTTACACAGGTTAAAAAAAAAGAACGCATACAGCCTACACGCCAACTCTTCTGTTGCAGCTTACACGCCTCCACACGAAGTCAATGCAAATTTCACACAGCAATATTTTTAACTTTCAAACAGCCGCCTCTTAGCAGCAGAAATCAATGGCTGATTCAGATGCCTCTTCTCACAGCAGTTTTGATTTTCTGAGTCCACACGCCTCCTTCCACGGGCTTTCTTTCAACCTGCAGATAACACAAAACACATACAATAGTTTCCTTTAGACTGGGCAAATATCTATGAGGAACTGCAATCTCTTAAGCTGGCTAGAAGTGATACCAGATGAAGGCAAATAATGGTGATCTGCTGATCACAAAACAAACAATATGCAAAAGCCCCAAATTGCCTTGATAAGATGAGAGGTAGGGCATCTATTATATAGAGATCTAGAAATATAAAGGAGTTATGGCACACAACCACAATGACCAATAACTCAACCATAATACTAAATGCAAAACAACAAAGTCAAGAAAAGCAACTACAATGTTTAATGAGTCCAATGGGCATTACAGATATGTCAAGAAAGGCTGCTACACATGCTATAGACCGATAGATGATGATAAATGTTGTCATTGATAACATTAACTTTACATAGATTAGATGTAAAAATCTATGCTACATGGAAGGGTTGTCATCCCCAAATATTTTATACAATTCAAGATCATACAAATGAGGAAGATGGTCCTCCAATAGGAAGACAAAAACCCTAAATGATAGTGATTCATTCTCTACAATGAGATATTTTATGCATTTACAATAGTTTCAATAGCAACTACTCTTCCTAAGCCCTCAACATTTTCAGAGTTCTCATTTTCCTCTCAAATCTCAAGCAAGGCTTTCTTTATATTATGAATGTTTTCAAGTGCAATTCTACTCCCTCTATCCAAATTGGAGTGCCAACCTATTAAGACATCCAACAACCACATCAAATTTATATAACTGAATAAAAGAAAAATAATTATTATTTTTTAATAATTTATCAAATTCATGTCAAAGAATCCTACCACTCTCACCATAATTAACTGATACATTGAAAACCAACACAATAATTTAAACTCCTTTAAAAAAGAATCTATCTATCAACGCTTGTTGTAACCACAAAACGCATATAGCAATTCAAATCCCAACCAACTTCTGAGAAAGACTTTCAAATCGCCTCTCATCATTGAGAATAACATTTCATTTTAGCCGTGTCAAAAACACAAAATAGCCAAACATATAACAAACTACCTGCACCAGATCCGTCCCTAATATGAAGAACAAGAATCCAAGAAATCTTATATGATATCTGTAGATAATGAAAATAGCTAACAACTTGGATGATCTGAACTTGCTTTAAAGATTCCCACATTCTTTTAAAACTACCTGCATTAGGAATATATTTTCATTGTTCGAGAATAGATCTATTGTTTCTAGCCTAAGCACCAGTTGGTAAATGAATAGCAATTTGTGGCAATGTTCTTTCATCTGATGTCCGTTGATCCATTGCATTCTGGGTCACCCACAACAATACTCTTCGTGGATTTTAGTATCTAACCATCTGGTCTCTCAGTAGATGCCCATTAACAGTGCTGGTATTGTTCCCTGCCGATGAATTATTTCTTCAAATATTTTCTTCAACATTTTGTGAATTTAAATTGCATTTGAAGGTTGTGCACTGGTATTGTTCCCTACAAATGAATTATATCCTCGAATATTTTCTTCCACATTTTATGAATTTATTGCATTTGAAATTTGTGCACTTGTTCTGCACAGAGGACAACTTTTATGTGAATATAACCACGTATATCAATAGTCTATTTGAAAGCTATGATTACAATTAGGTCATAACCTACATATTTCATTTTCTACTATTTCTGATAGACAAATTGAACATTCAATCTTCTCCTCGACAATATGTGATTTGTACACAAATTCTGGGAGAGCATTCAGGGCTTCCAAATCCAATCCCATAATGGGTATCCTTCTCAATCGCTCTTCTAGAAGATACGATGGGTTAGATCTCCTAAAGGATTGAGTTCTCGCTTTCGGAAAAACTATGTAAAAAATCAAAACCATAATCAGAAACCACACTAGAACTAGAATGTAATGCTCAACAGAATTCGCCATGACGATCGAGACACCACTCAGAATAGCAAAAGTAAACTCTTATCTCATCTTTCGCTGTAGGTTATCGTCTACCCGTTCCCTACTCCTCATTGCCTCAGATTCAGCGTCTGCATCGTCTCCTTCCATCATTTTTGTGCCTCAGAGCCAATGAACTCTGCGCAGAAACTCACAGCCTCTGCACAAAAAAAAATCTTTCAAGAACAAGATTTTTCTCAAATCTTTAAGAAAGATCATTTTTTAAAACTAACCTGAAGAAGAGGCAAAAGAAACGTTCCATTTTTGTTACAAGGGAGAATACATATCTTGCACATAGATAAAAGCAGGCAACACAGAAACTCACGGGTTCCATGACATCCCAGGAAAGCTCCCAGTACGTTAACCAGAGCAAATCCCCGTCCGTAGTATGAAAAATCCCAACCCACAATACATTTCGCGACGTACTTGCTTTTCCGATTCCATGTCTATTGCTATCTTTACTTTTTCTAAATTTTTAAATTCGTTTATCCTGCTGCTGTCTTGCGCAGTCAGAAGCATAACTTCTTCCAGAGCTCTGCACAAAAAAAAATCTTTCAAGAATGAGATTTTAGAAAAATCTTTAAGAAAGATCATTTTTCAAAGCTAACCTGAAGAAGAGGCAAAAGAAATGATCCAATAAGCAGAAGAAACATAATGGTTGTCCTGTTCCACAGGCTTTCTTCTACAAAGTGGCTCCATTTCTCACATTATTCTGCGTTTCCTACTCCCGCAGTTTCATCACCTTTCACTGCAACCCAGTTCCATGGCGTCTAGTTCTTCTACCACAGATCCGCCATTTTCCCCTGCTTCTATGAAAAATGCGTCCCTGGAATGGCTCCACGGGATATGTGGACCATTTCAAATTTCAAAATTGCCGCTTACAATTGCCGCTCATTTTTAAAACTTCTAAATCGTCGTTCGTCGTTTGAAACCGGCGGCCGTCCGTCCGTCTCTCGCAGCTTCCGTCCGTCAGCGTTTCCCTCAGTTCGTTTTGTCCGAGATTGGCATGCGGGATGGAGTGTTATGATATAATTTTACATACATAGGTGTTTTTAATCGGCACTGGCTATCCAGCCCCAGGAATGCATCGGGGCATGGATTTCATGCCATGCATCTATACATAATACGGGTACTAGCATTGTTTTCAGCGCTCTGCTTTGGAATCTGTATGGTTGTACGTTGTGGCATACATCTTATCTATGCACTGTGCAATTTAAATTTTAAATCACGGTACTGCGTTAAGGGTTTTTGTTTACTCTTCCTTAAATTTCATTATTAATAAATAATGTTTTTATGTTTTTGTTATTACATAATTTATTTAAAACTGTGTATGAAATTTTATATTTTTTTTATAGACAATAAAATAAAATCACTATACTATAATTTTTATACCATTCAAAATAATAATATAGGAATATTTAATTGAATTTAACCTTTTACTTTATAAGTCTAATTATATATATTTATAGTACTATTATAATTAATGTTTAATATAATACTATTATAAATAAAAGTATATTGTATTATATATAATACATAAGTTTTAACCTTCATGTGATATACTAAGTATTATAAGATTATATCTTATTCAATCACTAATATTGAATCTTATATTCTTATCAAAATTAATGATTGAATATTATAAAATCTTATCAAAATTGAGAGAAAATATTAATTTAAGAAAATCAAAATGTAATTATTAAAAAACATGGAAAATATGATTGCATTTATCTTAAAAATATTTAAAATGTATTTATTATATATTATATTTATATAATGTCAATTTATTTTTTAATATTTTATATGATGTAAATTTAATTTTTAAAATATTATTATTTTTATATTTATTATATATTATATTTTATATTAGAAATTACCAAATAAAAATATAGTGGAACACATAATTACTATATAATACATATTTTATATAATTGATGGAAAATATGATAACATTTATATTAAAAAAATAGCATTTATATTTTAAAAAATTAGCATTTATATTTAAAAAAAAAATGTATTTATTAGCATTTATTAGCAATGGGTACGCTGAAGAGGTGTGGAAGGTCAATGAGGAAAAATTTAGGTTTTTTTTATACATTTGTGTAATACATTAGGTGAATTGGTAGGGCCATTTAGAAAATGATGTTATTTGTGTAAGAAATGTCTTAATGGATAAGTCATAGCTTGAAATCAAAAGGGATGTAGACACCATTAATATAAACTCATGTTATGTTGAAAAGATCAGCGAAAATCAGAAAAATCTTGGCGAAATCGATCGGCGTCGGTCGAGAAATCAAAGAGTCAGATCAGAATCAGAAAATTCGCGTTCAGGATCCGGCATCAGTCAAAATCGTCATAACCAGATCGCTAGGAGATATATTATGTGGTTATATGTATAATAGAATAAAGCTACTATCTATGCTTCATTGATATAAAAATATTTTTTTTAAATTTATTTATATAATATATAAAAAATATAAGGGCGGGGGCCCTAGCTCGGTTGGCTAAGTATTTCCGTTGCGGCTCAGCTGGTCACGAGTTCTAATCTCCCCCGTCCCGTGGTACCGAAGGGTGTGTCGCGCTAGCGCCGCCGGTCACGTTAAAAAGTTTACCATCTAAATCTCTCTCTCTCTCTCTCTCTATATATATATATATATATAATAATAATAATATTTTAAAAATTCAATTTACATTATATAAGATATTAAAAAAAATCTTTCTCTACCTCTATCTCCCTATCACTCTCTCTATCTAAATCTATAGCTTTCCCTCTCCCTCTCCCCCTCTTATGCCCCCCTCTCTCTCTCTCTCTCTCTCTCTCAAACATAACATGATTTTATTTTAATGGTGTCTACATCCCTTTTGATTTCAAGCTATGGCTTATCCATTGAGATATTTGTTACACAAATAACATCAATTTCTAAATGACCTAATGTATTGCACAAATGTATAAAAAAACCTAAATTTTTCCTCATTGACCTTCTACACCTCTTTGGCATACCCATTGCTAATAATTGCTAATAAAGACATTTAGTTTTTTTAAAATATAAATGCTTTTTTTAAAAATATAAATTATATTTTTTTAATATAAATGTTATCATATTTTCTATCAATTATATAAAACATGTATTATATAGTAATTATCTGTTGCATTATATTTACATGTTAAATTAATTTGTATGACATATTAATTATATATTACATTATATTTTTATTTGGTAATTCTAATATAAAATATAATATATAATAAATATAAAAATAATAATATTTTAAAAATTAAATTTACATTATATAAAATATTAAAAAATAAATTGGTATTATATAAATACAATATATAATAAATACATTTTAAATATTTTAAAGATGAATGCAATCATATTTTCCATGTTTTTTAATAATTATGTTTTGATTTTCTTAAATTAATATTTTCTCTCAATTTTGATAAGATTTTATAATATACAATCATTAATTTTGATAAGAATATAAGATTCAATATTAGCGATTGAATAAGATATAATCTTATGATACTTAGTATATCACATGAAGGTTAAAACTTATGTATTATATATAATACAATATACTTTTATTTATAATAGTAGTATATTAAACATTAATTATAATAGTAATATAAAAAAATATAATTAGACTTATAAAGTAAAAGGTTAAATTCAATTAAATATTCCTATATTATTATTTTGAATGGTATAAAAGTTATAATATAGTGATTTTATTTTATTGTCTATAAAAAAATATAAATTTCATACACAGTTTTAAATAAATTATGTAAAAGACAATGAAAAATATCAAGCCTCTTTTATATATTTTTTTCTAAAAATAAATTTCTTAGTTACACCGATATATAGTGAAAGCATTCGAAGAATATTCTCCGTAAAGTTTTGAAGTTGCATTGAAAATGACAAGCAGGTAGAAGTATGGGCTCATAAATAATTTAGTTATTTTTTAAAAATAACCCCATATTCACTTAAATGGGAAAGTGGATGAACGAATCTGGGAAATAATAATTTAACTGAAAGGTGGTTCCTAAGTTGTTGGCGCTTGGAGAAGGATGGAGGAGATCAATAACTACCTGGGGCAACCGATCATTGAAGGGATAGGAGGGTTGCATGGTATCGTGATGATTTGAGTACCAAGATTTCTTGTTACAAGTATCAATTCTGTCAACCTGTTTAGTATTTGCTTCTTCCCTGTTTCTATTTTTTATTGAACAAGTCCTCTGGTGAATCTTTGATAGTTGTGAGGCATGATCTGTGTTTGAAAACCCTCTTCATCAAAGCATGCAAGTGCTTTCAATTTGTGATTTTATTATTATAATGGACAACAATTTGCTTTCCAGTAATTCTTCCCATTAGCACAACTGACCACAATAATAAAATCCAATGGCAGAAGGCTCTTACCAAGAACAAAACAACCTCCTCGTATGATGAATTTGACAACCTTGCAATGGGAATTGTTTAGGTGCAATGCGAATAACTGTCTTTTCATGTAATTTTTAATCCATGTTTCATGTATTTTTAATCGAATTTCTAAGTGTAAAAACTTTCTCTATGCCACAGCGAAAAAGTAATCGGCTATGGAGTTTTCTAGTCATGATATACTTCATTTCTTTTGTGACTTACTTTATCCTGTGGAAAATGTACAAGCGTGTTCTAAATATTAGAGCAAGGGAGCAAGCTTCCTTGGAGGTGAAACCTAAGCAGTTTGTAGTACTTGCTCAAGATATTCCTCCAGTACCAGCTGGAAAGACACCAAAGAACAAGTAGATTCTTTCTTTAGGAGACTGGACTCGGACATGTTCAAAAAATCTTTGATTAGCACTGACATTTCTGAGGTACATGGAATGATCTTCTCTGACCTAATTCACTCTATAAAAATTGAAATGTCTCCTTTTTTAGGTCAATTTGTACTTGCCACAGGATTTAACACATGGTTTGAGGTATCAGTAGCTAGCATATGGACACCAAGGGAGCCAGATTGTGATTGTGGATGCAATTTTTGTAGGTATTTTGAAGGGAGACAAATCAACAAATAGGATTTTTGAGTTAATTTTCATCCTAGCCAACGTATTTCTTTGAAGATAGGAAGATTTGGCTCTTCTTGCAGTTGGGTGGTGGTTTTTCCAATCAGGGTTTTGCTATGTATGAGGGTGTGAGCCATAATGGAATTATGGTTGTTCTTGCAAGACACATTCTTAAGGGCGTAACAGTGCTCAGGGGCACAAGAGATTTTTTAGAAGGATTAGAAATGAGGGTCTAATCCCCATATAGGAGCGCTATTAAGACATAAGAGTATGGTAGTGGTTCTCTGGGAAGGCGATAGATAACTTCTTGGAGATTCACTTCTTTTGGGCTAGGAAAGGGGCATGTAATGAACCATGAGATATGTGTGGATCTTTGGTATCGGCCATTCGAATATGTTCAAAACCCTTTTGATTTGTGATCGAAAGGGTTTTGCACTTTCTTTTTGTCTAGCCATAATTAGGGTACAAATTAAATGTAAGTAATACTAATATTTGATCATGGACAGGGCTTAAAGCAACTCCCCCATGAAAAAATTTAGCTTGCAACAAAGTTTGGGATTGTATTTACTACTGATGGAACTATGTGTGCCAAGGGTTCCCGAGAGTATGTTCGGAAATGTTGTGAAGAAAGTCTTAAATGTCTTGATGTGGAGTACATCGATCTTTATTATCAACATAGGATAGATACATCAATTCCAATTGAAGACATAGTAAGCACAGTTTGCCCCTATTTGCATCAAATTTTTCAAAAATACAATAGAATACAAATTACTAGACTTCTTTTTTCTTTTTTGCTTTGTAAAGATCCATCTAATTTGCAGCATACTTCATATTTTGGCCCCTTAGAGATTTGAGGCAAGCAATCAAGTGTATATGCATTCATAAGACTTCATTTATGGCATGCATATTCATGAATGATTTTTTTCGAACATTGTATGTGACTTTTTTTGTGGCAATGGATGTAGATTAGAGAACTCAAAAAACTTGTTGAAGAGGGGAAAATAAAATATATTGGACTATTAGAAGCTAGTGTCGACACCATTAGAAGAGCACATGCAGTACATCCTATTACTACAATTCACCTTGAGTGGTCCCTTTGGACTCATGACATAGAGGAAGACATAATCCCTGAATGCAAGTTTTTTCAAGCTTGGTCAAGCATATTTTGTTTGAGTTAATTACTTGAGTCAATAATTTTAAATTCAAGAACCAATAATTTTGATGTCAAGAACAAATCATTTTTGAATTCAATATTCATATCGATACTATCATATGTTGTCACTGTAGTTGCCATTTCTTTCCCACATAAGATATATTTGCACTGTGATAATTATTGACCTGGGTATATGTCAAAGAGTTAGATGATTCTATATGCAAAATATCTACGTAATGTTCTTTATAGAAGAAATCTTCCAACCGAAAGGTAGTTAAGAAGATTCCCTAGGTACCAGTCCTTTGTCTACAATTAAGTTTTCTTGAGTGGTTCTTCCATCAAATATTGACTCTTGTAGTTGTCTTTAAGCAACAAGGTGAAACAAGGTTTATAGGCTTCTTACTTGTAGCTGCACTTTTTTTAAATGGCAGCAAATGTCCTAGAGTGTTTAATTGTAGGCTTTAAATGGTAGTTGGAATTTGGTAGTACAATTATTATCTAAATCTTTTTAGATTGTTTCTACAAATTAAACATTATTGATAAAGATTCAATCCAAAAACAATCTTATCAAGACTACAATCATAAATATACATTCTTTTAATGGAATAAAGTTATTTACGATAAAAAAATACAATCATTACTTAATAGGTATCGTGGGAAGACAATGTCAACAATAGAATAAACTACGAAAAGTTAGATAGAGGACTGAGATGCAAAACATTAGCGTTAATTTAGTTTGCTTATTGGAGTGAACAATTTGGAAATAATTTTAATTCAGAAATCTATTCTATTATCATCCACTGGTGGAACTTTGGTTGTAGGAAAATTCACTACCAACAATTCATCGAAAAATTCACCGCCATGACAAATTCATGTCAAGTAAAATGCATCGCCAACAATTTGTTATTTTGTGAATTGTTTATAAATATGAAAAAAATTAGACATTAAATAGTCATGCTATTAATTACATAAAAACATATGTTAATATATATAAATATAACTAGCTAATTAAATATATGTTATTTTTGTGAATTGTTTACAAATCTGAAATGAATTATGCATAGCAATTACATATTGGAGAATATCTGACAATTAGAGCATGTTTCAATAGTTGTGATAGTAGTTGTTGATATAATGCTCAATAGTTGTGATAGTAGTTGTTTATTTAATGCCCAATAGTTGTGATAGTAGTTGTTTATATAATGCCCAATAGTTGTGACATGACTATCCTAGCATAAACAAAATGTATTCCTTTGATCTAAAAAGTAACCAATCATGTGATGGCACATCAGCACTCAATTACCCATGATGTGAATGCACAAGTTTTGCTAGAACTTTTTTTTGGGCCTTTTTGGACAACTTGACAAAAAGCATGCTGATGTGGCATCATATTTGATGATGTGGCCAACGACCTGCCAAGTAAGCCGCTGTAAAAAAAAAAGGAACTGATTTGAAATTTTCATGTAGGATAATTAGAAGTGCAAAGTTAGGGTGCACAACTAGTGGGTCCTCTCCCCTAATAATTAAAATTTTAAAGAAGATTTCAAATTTAAATCTTCCAAATTTAATTTCTTAATAATTTTAATTGATTTAAGATAAATAAGTGTTTGTTTGTATAGAATACATCATATAATTTAATAATTTTTATATTGGACAATGTAGTTACAAAAATAAAAGCTACTAGTTTTTTATAATTTCATAGAATTCATGATATTATAATTAAATTAGTTAAGAAATTATTCTTTAAGAATTTTTGGGTTCAAAAAATTATGTTAAAAAAAAGCGTTTGTTTCTATATATCAATTTAATATTAGAATATTGTGATATAAAGAGGTCTATTGATTGAGCGATTAATTTTGGAAATTGAAAGTTTATTAAAAAGTATATACACAATAAAAAATTAGCACAATGTTCAAATTTTTTTGTTAAAATCTTGACAAAACAAGAAATATTAAAAGAATTCATCATTGCTACATTCTTTTTTTGATAAATCAATCAAAAAATAAAATTAAAGAATGATAACTCTCACGTCCTTTATATATATTTTTATAATATAAGTATGCTAGTTTTAAAATTTATTTAAAGAAGTAAAACTAAAACAAGTAAATGAAATAAAATAAAGAAAAACAATTATTTAAATAAATATAAAATAACAAAAACATAAAAACATTATTTATTAATAATGAAATTTAAGGAAGAGTAAACAAAAACCCTTAACACAGTACTGTGATTTAAAATTTAAATTGCACAGTGCATAGATAAGATGTCTGCCACAACGTACAACCATAAAGGTTCCAAAGTAGGGCGCTGAAAACAATGCTAGGACCCGTACTATGTATAGAGGCATGGCATGACATCGATGCCCCGATGCATTTCTGGGCTGGATAGCCAGTGTCCTTTTTGTTTAGAAGTTAGCTTTCTATGTTATCTGCTTTGTTACTGTTTATATTTTTATTAGAGTTGTGAATATGAGTTCGGCATGCTTAGAAACTTCTTCACCATTAGCATGCTCAAGATCAGTTTTGTAGGATATTGTCACATCCCCGTAAAACGGACCCTTTGACATCAGCAATGGGTGGTCAAAGAAGTAACGTTAGAGACAGACAACATTTAATGAGAATGGCGTAGCATGCAGGAAGGGGGGTGGGTGAAATGAAGAGGCATTCGTGCCATTACGAGGCATGTCGTCCCAATCAGAGAGCCTTCTAGATGGAAAGCTACGACAAAAAAAGGGAAGACTTTAAAATTATTGCAAGCCCCTTAGTCTCTCAGGAAGTTTGGTTTTTATAAGGCAAAGAGGGGAACGCTTAAGGAAAACTAATTGAAAGAAAAAGGCACAAAGAAAGGGAGGATGAAGGAGAGTTTACAGCCATTGCTAGCGTCCTCTCTGCCTATGCAGAAGTGGGAGATTTCGAAAAGCTTAAGGGCTTCCAGGATAAACATAAAGGGATAGGAAATGCAAGAGGTACACGCTGTTTAAGATGGGAGAATGTAGAGAAAGTCAAGTTAAAAAAAAAGTAGAGGGACGAGTGAATAGGGATTTTACATTATGGGGGTGTAGTTGATTAGAGGTGGGAATGAGGGAGAAGGAAGGAAGAAGAGTGCAGGAGTGTGTGATATTCTGGAGAAGATCTGACCAGATTAAACCGTGAGGAAGGGTAAAAACCATAGAACATGAGCAGTAGAGGAGCGAAGGAATTTGCGCAGGAAAGGAATGCAGAGTATGGTGACAAAGAGAATACGAGTAGAGGCTTTTTAGCATGGAAAGAGGAGAATTGATGGAAAGTATAGGATCCAAATGGGTTTGTTGAACAAGCAGTAGAAACTTTCAAGCAATTGCACAATTGCAATTGGCAAGAGAAAAGCAATATCCTCCATACCTGTGCTGAATTGGGAGCTTGTGGAATAGGTCATTGACAACCACCAGGGCACAACGGTTAGAGGAATTAGGGACACACAAATTTGGAAGAAAATGTGAGGAATAAAAATGCAAAGGAATGCCAAAGAATCAGGAGGATTTCGAAATTCATAGCCCTTTGGGACTGACTTCTTGTGATCCCAGAGTGTGGACATAGCGCAGTGGGGTAAACTTGGATAGAGGCAACACAATGGATTTCAACACATACTTGAACATATCTTTGCCATTGTTTTGAGAGATAAGTACACTCGTACTCCACATTGCTATCCTAAAATAGTGGTTAATTCTAATTTATTCACTTCCCTAGCTGGAAAGTAATTAATCTAGGTGGCATATGCTTATCTGTATGATGTTATAAATTCAGGGAGGCATTTCTTATATTCAATAGATCACATACATGTGTTGAAAGCATTTTGTCAGATTAATTCAAGTTAAATAAAGTTATATCGTAAAAGAAAAATCATATACCTTGGTACTCGCATGAGATCTTAACCTGGTTTGATCTGTCTAATATTATAATAGATGGGAATGATTGCTTTATCTCATTAAGATCTTTGTTGGTAGAAGAAATCATAGTTGATGAAATTTGGTAAACTTTGTGAGAGATTATACTCAAGCCTTTTTACCATCGAAGACTTAAATAACAGGTATATGAGCATGTAGTCATTATTTTATCCGTGCATTGGGAAACATTGTTTGAGGATCTCATTATTTGTTGACTATATTATGATGGTTACTATGACAACATGTTAAATCATAAACATTATCGGGCTACTACAATTGGAAAGTATTATAGTTTTGGAGGGGGTACCCTGGAACCTACATGATCTTTGTGACTATTAACATTGTCAAATTCATTGGTTGTATTACCTTATGATGATCTAATAGATACATTGCTACCACTATCTCGAGCTTTCCTTAGGTATTGATTAGTCTTAAGCAAGTTTATAAATATTGTCGTATGCCTTCTTATAGTTGGATAATACATTATAGTTTGTAGGGTGAATTTATCTTGAAGACAACGGTTTTAAAGACTAACTCAAAGGATAAGAATAGTGGATGATTTTAAAACATGAGATCCCTATAGTTGGTATTATATCAAAAGACATATTATGATATGGTCAATATCCTAGCATGTGGGTATATGCAATTATAAGAAGCATTTAGAAACAAATGTCAAGTGAAAATAAATTATCTAGTTAAGAACTAAGCTAATACAAGGTTAATGGTTACACCATAGGATAAATAAATTAGAAGGTTAAGAATATTATTACTACTAATATTAAGGAATGCATATCTTTATATGAAAATATGAAGAGCATAATGTTGCCAATTACCTTGAGTATGATGTAGATATTGATCATGCTTAAAGAAGGTTTATAACTAATGTGTTAGGTCTTTCAAGGTTCGAAAGGCTATTATGTGACCATCTGAGAAATTTCATTGTAAGGGAAATAGGAGTAATAAGGTCCTTTAATGTTATTTTATCCTTCTTGCTTAATATGATAATAAGACATGCTATATGGTTCTAGAATGATATTTGGGAATAAATGGTAAAAGCCTTATATGATTGCAAATATATATAAATGTAGACACATAAAAATGGTCTAGACCCGCAAACCACATTTTTCTATGTCAAACATCCTCCTCACATAATTTTAAATTATCTAATTATGTACTAATGTCATAATTCCTAACTATTTCCTCCTGATTATTTAAATAAATAAATTTTATTTATTTATTTAAATACGCCATTAATTCCTTATGTCTTCCTATAATTAAATAAATTCCTATGGTTTAATTAATTATTGTCCACCTTGTCCATTTTCTCCATAATTAAATAATAATTTACTGTCACATGACCCTGCCACTCTTGAATTAAAATAATTTTTTAATTGAAAATGTCAACATCACCTCTTGAATCAAATAATTTTAAATTCTTATTTGATTCTCCAACAACTTCATTTTGCATGCCCAATATCTTCTTTTCACATGCATTCTTGACCTTTGATTTGATTTTCCTAAAATAAAATCTCAACCCTTCATTTCACACTTTGCCTTAACCCTAATTTCTAGTTGTCACATGCAATTTCAGCCTTTGATCTTAGGGCTTTGTCAAACTTTCAATCCTGGCTACTTATCCAAAATTGACTTTTTTTTATAAAAAGGCAATTCCAACCTCATCTCACATCTCATGCTTGCACATTCACACTTCATGACTTCATCACTTCATGTTTACAGACTTTATGCTTGCAATTTCTGAGTACACTTGCAATTTTGAGTCAAATCCTTCAATATTTGCTTGAGTCTTTGTCATAGGTCTTTGTGCTTCTTAAAATCTAAGGGAAAATATCATTTTACAGAAAATGGAGAAGGGAAATGAAGGTTAATCATGGAGGGAATGAAGGCTATTTGGTGAAATTATTCATTTCTTTTATGGTATTTTCGTCCTTTGTGCTTCATTGTTTAGCTAGGGTTCATTTTATGCATTTTATTTCATGCTAACCTAGATTTTTACCTTAGTTACATTGGTGAACCTGATGTGAATCAAACTTGCAACCTTTTGATCTGGAGTCATGCACCCCCTTGGGAGAACCAGTTGAAGCTATCCTCAAGAAACTCATCTAGTCTAACGTCATAACATTGCAAGACCCTAAACTGTATGACCCAGGGCAATTCAAACCATCATGGTCGGATGATAATGCCTTATGTGATTGTCATCGAATAAAAGGACATAAAACCTCATCTTGTAGATAGTTGAGAAATATCATACAAGACCTTAGTGAAATTCGTGTCATTGAAGTGAAAGGTCAACAATTTTCTTCTAACTCATACCATACCATTCACAAAAATCCACTACACGATCATGGTTCAGGTATTCCCTCTTCATCAGGTCAAAAGACTAACAACAAATCCAATTACACTTGTGCTATCTTTAACTACTCAAATGGACCTATAATTAATCACCTTCAAGTTGCTAATGAACATGTTAATACCATCACCATTAAAAAGACTCTCGAGTGTAATGTCACCACTTGTTGAGGCAAGATCACAATACCTGGTCCTTCCGCTAAACAACCATCACCCAAAGGACAATTCAACCTTGTTGACCAATTGGGTAAAACTCCCACACAAATTTCCATACTTGAACTATTGCGCATCTCACCCACACATAAAGTTATCCTTGATAAGGCCTTAAAGGAGTCTTTTGTTCCTACTGACATTGATGTCATCCATTTTGAAGCTATGCTTGGATATTTGAATACTTCCCATCATGTCACCTTTTTAGACCAAGATTACTCCTTTCCTAAACCATCTCATAATGATGCATTACATATTGAAGTCTTCATCTACAAACACAAGGTCAGACGAGTCCTAGTGGATGGCAGAGCAGGATTGAACATATGCTCCTTAAAATTGGTCAAGGCATTAGGCTTCTTTGATGCATGTGTAGATGCCACCAAAAGCATAGTAATCAAATCATATGATGATGAGGAGCGCTCTTCTAGGGGAATTATCACGCTCCCTATTTGTGTGGGGCTAGTAATTATAGATACCTCATGTCAGGTCCTAGATCTTGAGTTACCTTACAACATCCTTCTTGGTCAACCTTGGGTTCATGCATTGAAGGCTGTACTGTCCACTTATCACCAATGTTTGAAGTTCCCCTATAATGACATTGAGATTACCATAGCTGGTGATCATGACCCCTTTCAATATTGCACCAACTTAAGGGGCATTTTTGAATGTCAAGTGCCTATCAATCAAGAGGCTTCAACTTCAATCACCACTCCATCTAACTACATTGATCTATCTTCAATAAAAAATAAAAAATTATAGTAATCAAAGCATATGATGATGAGGAGCGCTCTTCTAGGGGCATTATCACGCTCCCTATTAGTGTGGGGCCAGTAATTATAGATACCACATGTCAGGTCTTGGATCTTGAGTTACATTACAACATCCTTTTTGGTCGATGTTGGATTCATGCATTGAAGGCCATACCGTCCACCTATCACCAATGTCTGAAGTTCCCCCATAACGACACTGAGATTACCATAGTTGGTGATGTTTACCCCTTTCAATATTGCACCAACTTAAGGGGCATTTCCAAACGTCAAGTTTCTATCAATCGAGAGGCTTCAACTTCAACCACCACTCCATCTAACTACATTGATTAGCTTCAATCGAGAGGCTTTAGCTTCAACCGCCACCCCATCTAACTACACTGATCTTGTAGTAGATGAGCACTCCTCATCATCATATGCTTTGATTACTATTCTTTTGGTGGCATCTACAGATGCATCAGAGAAGCCTAATGCCTTGACCAATTTTAAGGAGCATATGTTCAATCCTGCTTCGCCATCTATTAGGACTCGTTTGACCTTGTGTTTGTGGATGAAGACTTCAATATGTAATGTATCATTATGAGATGGTCTAGGTGAGGAGTAATCTTGGTTTGAAAAGGTGACATGATGGGAAGTAGTCAAATATCTGACCATAGCTTTAAACTGGTTGACATCAATGTCAGTAGGAATGAAAGACTCCTTTAATGCCTTATCAAGGATAGCTTTATGTGTGGGTGAGATGCGCAATAGTTCAAGTATGGAAATTTGTGCAGGAGTTTTACCCAATTGGTCAACAAGGTTGAATTTGTCATTTGGGTTGCGGTTGTTTAGCAAAAGGACCAAGTATTGTGATCTTGCCTTGATGAGTGGTGACA